>JANZLQ010000057.1:4981970-5047340 GCA_026212715.1 Elanus axillaris | reverse complement strand
TTTTCGCCCCCCCCCCCCGGGGGGGGGGGGGGGGTGAGCGGCTGCATGGTGTTAGTTGCTCGCTGGCGTTAAACCACGACAAAAAAGAAAAATTTCCCATTCACTTTGGTATACCTCTGCTTACTTTAACAGCAATGTAAAGCTCTGTAATCTATTCTGGAAGAACTGACTCAAGGCCTGACTGGGTTCTGAATTGTGACCCACATCCTAGAGTCCAGCTGAAATTCCAGCCTAATACTTAATAGTAGGTAGCACTTGCACACTTTTCAGTGAAGCTAAGTGCCTACAGCTATCAGTGACTTCAGTTGTAGCTGTAAGGGTTTAATAACTAGAACATTTCTCAAAAAATCTTTATATTGCAAACAATTATACCAGTATATTTTTAAAGAAGTGTATTGAATTCAATAAAAAGAATGATATGCATGACTATTCAAACATGTATAAATGTTTGCTTTTACAATGAAGGAAAACTTGTGTCATGAAAACAGTCACTTTCATCTACATCAGATAACTTGTAGTTGTGCAGCGTGAAAGAAATGTAAATAAGAAACAATTCAACAAATCTAAAAAAGTTGCTTCATTGTTTTATTTGTAGACTAGCAAAAATGTTGTGTTGAAAGCTGGTGTGATCCACAGGACATTTATAAACAACTTACCAAAACTAAATACACTTGGAATTACTTTTTCCATGACAGGAAAATTACCAAGTTTCATAATAACACAGGTTGCCTCTTCAGAATTTTCACTTTTTAAGCTGATGGCCATGTATCTCTGATCTGGTGAAATTCTGATCCGTTGAATAAAGGCATCAGAAAAGCCAAGATCTTTGGTACTGAATAAAACGTCAACATTTCCTTCATCTACTATGTAAAAAAGAGCAAAAAAATCCTGTAATTAAGGCAATGTCAAAATGAACGTGGTTGTTAATGCTTGTATTTAACAAGTCTGCCTGCAATATTCACAAGCATATTACTACAATTTATTAACACTGAATATTTCTCTTGCAAGGTACCTGCAAATGCACTTCGTAAAAATCAACTAAAGAATTACAGTTCCAGGAAGAAAAAGTCTTGTAGTTATTACTAAAAATATTTTAAAAGTGTAGATCTTGTCTTCTAGTAAATGTATTAAATTTTTAAGTTCAGATACCTAAAGCACAGTTGTTTTTACTAAATACATTTAGTAATTTTTTTTTTACCCCCTCAAATAAAAAAGTATGAATGTGCTTTTCCTTTTTCAAAATGTTAGGGCTCTGAAAAGAAGTGACTTCCCTCCTTCCCATCCAGCAACTTGCCTTATTATGAATATATACTATTCTCTATCTTCACCTCACCTTTTCAGATTCAGGATTCTAGAATTATTAATCAATCATTATTTAATTTTATTAAAGTATTTTTAGTTATTTTAAGAAACAGAGCAATTAAGCTTTAATGTAAGAAAAGTACACTACGTGATAAGTGTACAACATTTTTAAAATTGTACCATGGTAGAAGAGAAAACCCTTACCATCATCTGCTTTTGAAATAAATATGCAACCATTCTCTTCAAAGTACACATTCTCTCCACACCTGATCTGTTCAATACAAACAAACATGTTTCAAGTCCAACATATAGTGAGGCTATTTCCTTAGAATCCCTATATTCAATCATTGTTCTGTACAACACAACCGTAACATACACAAATGACAGAATATAGCATGTGTATTTGATACTGAAGAAGGAATTGCATGTATCAGAAAGGTTCTTTCAAAGTTAGGGTACCTAAGCTACCTCTACCTGCTCTAAATTTAACAAAAGGCTCAGATCACCTGCAATTGCTCTTGTAACTTACAATGTCTTGTATTCTTTATCCAAAAGTCAGATGATTACTGTATCTTTACTTGCTTTTGCTTATGGAGGAATTAAGGTAAATATGCTATCCTTAACAGGTATAAGTTGTTCTAAACACATGCTGTTACTATCCACAATTATTAAAATATTCAAAGCTTAAAACTCTCACCATAAATTGATCTGCGAAACAGCATTTTATATCAGAAATGGCTTCACTGCCTTTTAATTGTACTCAGTGATGAGAAATGTTTGTATTGTTTGCCACTTACCCTTGGGCTTCCTGAATTGAATGTATACTTGTTGTGCAATTCTTCTAATTTTTCCTCGATTCTTTCTGTCATGGCTTTGTATCCTGCTGAAATGTCATTCCAGTTTTCCTGCTCTGATTTCAGAAGATTCTTGTACAAAAGCTCTGATGTTATTATGGATGTATTTTGCTTCCTTTTGGAAGGGATTTTTGCTCCTTCCTGCTGAGTAAGGGAAGACAACAATGGCTACATGCCAGCACTCTGTACTCCAATATGAATATATTCAGGCAATAATGGTATTTCCTGAGCTACAGACCCAAAACCAACTTTGCATTATTACAATAGTATGTGCCATTAAAAAGAAAAACCACAGTTGGGACAAGTTTTTTCTTTTCAATTCTTCCTGATGCTTTAAGGAGACATTGTCAAATGTGCTATACTTGACACACTTATTGAGGTCTTCTCTTAAAAATTCAAGGTACTATTAACATATGCTCTTAATTGACTACATGTAAATGTTTGTTCCTCTTTCGGAACTAGTTTTTTAATGAATTTTTAAGGAATTCTATTATTTTTCCTTCTTCAGAGGTGTTCTTTCATAATTTTCCTGTCTTAGGAGCATCGTTTCTCTTTCCTTTCCTAGACAACAGTGCTGCCCACACTTCTGTCCCTCTGCCTAGAAGTCCTAGCAGCTTGTTCAGGTTCTTGCTCCACCTCCTCAAAAGTGTTAGTATAAATGTTCATAATGTGCAGAATGAAGTGAAGCCATGAACTGATGGGGTTCTGCAACAATTTTATGAGGAATAAGCTTAAGGATCTGGTTTTCCACAATCCATGAGCAGACTACTGCTATCTCATTGTCAAAAAAAAGCTGTCTTCTCTTGTAAAAATGTTAAAAATGTGTTAAAATTTCTAGAACAATGCTAATTCTTTTTGCTTGCTGTAAAATCTCATTTTATCTAATAATAAGCTTAATATATATTGCAGTACATAACACTGCACAGATCACACAAAGTAGCATTATAACATTCAGTGTATTAAGTAAATGTATGTAAACTTAAAAAGTAGCATATACTTTTTACCCTGTCCTCACTTTGCATCAAGAATGGCTTGTTTGTTCCTAGTTTGTCTTCACACATGCATAGACTAAAAAGGAAGAGAAACTATCTGCTCCAGTTACCAACCTCCCTATGAATGTAAACCACATCATACATGAGAGCATAAGAGTGTTCATTACTGGTTCAGACCAACAGTCCCTCTAGCCTAGTATATCAAATCAGAAGCACAAGTCAAAGAAATCTTGAAAGCCCTTAGAGAAGCTCTGGAGCAACGGTGCAATTGGTCAAGGTAAGGAAACTGCAGGATGTCTTAGCTGTACCACCCTCTCCCTAGTCACTGGAAAAATTGCTGTAAGAAAGGAAACACCATTCCCCAAACCAGAAGCAACCAAAGAAAAACCCCACACTGGCCACACCTGGACACTTAGGAAACCATAAGAATTAGACAAACGCAGATTATTTTCCCCAAGTACTCCCCCAGCCTTCCATAATTTTAGCTCCAGAATTTCCTGAACTGAAAGTGGTTTCTGGATATTTAGTCTTTTTTTCTGTACATGTATCATTTCCCCTCATACCTATGTAAAATTTTAGCATCCACACGTTATTTTGGCAAGTTCCACCCTTTATGAATCTTTCAATGACTCCCTTTTGTTTTCAACAGTTCCCATTGTATTTCTTTGGAAATATTATACAGAGCTGGTGGCCACAGTATAGATATATATTAGCTACCTGTACACCTCTCTGCCTGGGGAAAAAAAGTCATCTAGAAGAGCATCTAGAAAGATTCTGAGGATAGCAGAGGAACTTGGTGACAATCAGTTTGCAAACATTTGCTCCAAAACAAACAGGCACAGCTTCCTTTCAGGTGAAAGCCACCTGTTTGTATCATGGAACCAGTGCTGTAGACCAGCATGTTGTGTTAGTCAACTGCCAATGAATAAACAGAACCACACATTCTCATCCATCAAGACTTCATATGTTCTCCTTGAAACATTTGTTTACACTTCAGACACAGACTTAGGACCTGTTTACATTATGGTTACAACAAGATGATCTCTGGATTACCATTAAAAACCACTGTCAACTTGAAACAATTTTAGAACACCAGGCATCCATCTGAAAACATGTTTACAATAAAATAAACTAAACCACCAATCTTTTTAAAAAGTAGTTATGCATTATGCATATAAATCAGTTTACAGGCTGTGATACTGCAGTAAACTTTTATAATAACTTTAGCAAACTCTGTGTTAGAAACACAGGAACAGAAGACCTGAAATTATTTAACACAATTTTCTGACTCTGTGGATGATGCATTACCACCCATTTACACAATATTTACTTACAGAAGTAAATCCAGGTACCCTTTAAAGTATAGTTTATGACATGCGAATACAATTATGAGAAGTCAATAGAGTAACATTTAACATGGTGCAAACCATGACTTACTGGTCAGCACTGAAAAAGTTGAGTTTTTTTGAGCCAGCTCATCATGGCTAAGTCTGCTGCCATTGGACACTTTGCCTCTAGCCTAGCTGATCTCTCCCTCCAGTCTTCTCCTGACACTTTATCTGAATCCTTCTAGAAGATACCAATTCTTTTAAAATTGCTACAGCAGGAACATCAACCAAAAAGCAACTTTCCATCAAAACAGTATAGGGAAGTTGAACAACAGTGTATGTCTTTGAAAATAACTGAAATACTAGTATTTATCCCCCTGCTTCAAACCCCTTAGGAAAAATGTGTTTCCTTAACATTTGAAAAATATGGCTGGCTTCCTTAACACATATGACAAGGTTGTTGTTGACATTAAGTCTATACTTAAACAGCATACCTTGCAAGAAAGTAATCTCCATGGCAGGATGCTTCCAGGTGGCACAGTCCTATGTGTGGATGTGCTTACTGAACAGTCCAGGATGTGGCAATTTTTTTGTTGTATTTTACTATAAAGACATATTGCTTGAAGATGATTATGCTTAGAGTAGTATTTGACACTGAAGCTCAGCCCTTGGAGAAGATTTTGCAGTCCAACACATGAAATCCTAACCATCATTTCTTGATAGTCAACCTGAAATTTCTGAAAATCCTGCTTATCATTTACACCGTGTATGTTAAACATACATAACAAGTTGCAAGTAAAACTTCCTTTTACAGAAGTGAGATTGAGTCATTAGGTAAATCGGATAAGAAACAGTAAAACTTAAGCCGTTTCTTAACAACTAGTACACACAGCTTAGCTTGCATATTAACCTGCTATGTTATCCAAAACTTGGTTCCTGGCGGTTTTAAGTTTAACTCTAGTGAAATTATCAGTGAAGAAGAGAAAGGAAGGTGCAACTGTGCATGTTTAAATGTTGAAGAACAAAAAACCGGGAAGATGTTGGGAAGCCGTCCCCGTCCCTTGTCCCTCCTCCCCTCCCCTCCCCCCAGTATCATGTAACAATAAAATCACTTTATCTTAAGAGGATGACTCGATAGCATGAGCTGAATGCCCCTCGCAGGGAAACTGACGGGTCTGCAGCTCTGCGGGAGGAGAGGCCCCACGCGTTTCACCGCCCGCGTTCCCGTTTCCCGTCCCACCCGGGCGAGGGCCCGAGACGCCGGTCCAGCCTCGCGAACCACCAGCCCTGCCCCTCACCACCGCGGCAAGGCCATGCCAACGCCGGGTAATGCCCGCGGCCCGCGCAAGGACTCGCCGTCGCAGGCGGGGCTGGACCCGCTCTCCCTCCGGTGGGGCTGCCCGCGTAAGATGGCAGGCAAGCGGGAGCAACTCCCGGCTCTCTCGCGGGACTGCCCATAGCCAAGATGGCGGCAGGGCGCGTCAGCCGCCCGCAGCAGGCTAGCACCGCTGGTACTAGCGAGGGATTGCCGGGCTGCGATAGGTGAGCGACCACAGCCCCTACCGTGACTTCCTCGAGCCACTCTCGTTTCACCCGCAGCTTCACCTCCGAGACCGCAGGCGACCCATTATGAGGCGGACTCCCACCCCTCCGGTGCGCCTTAAGAGCCGCGCGTAGCGCGGCGGTAGCCTCTCCCCTTAGCGCTGCCCTTAATAAAGATGGCCATCTACTTCCTCTTCCTCAAGCCCTAGCCTAGCCGGTCCTGGCAGCTGCTGCAGGCTCGGCGGCAAATCCTCGCTAGCCAGGCCGGCGCTCCCCGCGCGCGGAGGGGGGGGGTCCGCGCCCTCTTGCCGCTTCAGCCCCAGGTGCTCCCCACCGCCGCATGGCTGAGGCTAACAGCTTTCCACCCCGCCCGGCCGCGGGCAGGTGTGAGGCGAAGGGTGCGGGAACGGCGAGAGCCCGTTGGCGGCTGCTCGGACAGGTAGGGGGAGCCCGCGGGCGGGAGGAGATGGCGGGGCGGGCCGGCGGCTTAGCTCAAGGGGAGCACGTCGCTGCTGACCGTCGCGCCTGTCCCCTGGCGCGGCGGCACCTTGGGCCGGCGCGTTTCGTGTTCCCTCCGCGTTGGGCTACCGCGGCCCCGGGGGCGGCGGCGGGCGGTCGCCGGCCCGTGTAGCCGGTAGCTCGCAGCGCCTGAGGGTCCGCGCGCTGCCCCGGGCGGGGGTGGCGGCGCTGGAGGCATGTGGAAAGCCGAGCTGCGGGGAGCTGCCCGCGCCCCTGAGAGGATAGCGAGGAATAAGTATGCTGGGGCTTGCAAAGGGGTTTGCAGTCCTCCTTCTGGAAAAAATAGTAATAAGAAGAATACCTACGTATATTTATAAAAATATGTACATCTGTACATATATGTTTATCTACACAGACGCATGCATACACGCACACAGCTCTTTGAGGTGTGTCTTAAAGAGATCGCAAAAGCAGTCTGTGGTCTTAGAAGCAGCATTAACAAGAGGAGGGCCAGCAACCCCTTGGCACCCTGCAGCTGAGGGCAGTAGCCTGGGATTTTCCAGGCTGTGGTTCTGTCAGTGCTGCTGGAGTGGGTTATTGTACCCGCTTTCCAGTTCCTGACGTTTGACACCCTCAGGGCTGCCTTTGGTGGGGAGCCGAGTGGGATCTCTTTGCCCGCAGCTGTTGGCGGGCGGTGGGGCCGTGCCAGGAGGAGGCTGAGGGGGCAGAAGCAGCAGGCAGGTGCACCCGGGCTGCGGGTGAACTGCAGCTTGTCAGCTCCAGCCTTCCATAAGTTTTTTTGGACCCTTTAGGAGCAGTGCAATGTTGGAAAAGATTCCTCTGCAGATGAGCGTATGCATGAAGGCTTGAAAACTTGAATCAGTTTAATTAGTTATTATTATTATTGGATGTGACGTTTACAGCCCTAAAATAAATGTTTAGTTTTGTGCAAATGGATACCTGGAGCTGCCCATTGCGAGCTCTCTCTCCCTGAGGAGGCAGAGTGGTGGCAGTGGGTTCGATAGTGGCAGGTGGGCTGAAAGGGGCACCTGGATGCAGCCGGAAAACAGAGTGGGAGGCATGGGGAGGTTAATATTAACCTTCCCTTTGTGTGTGTTTCTGGTTTGCAAATTCCCCAGTCCTGTTCAACAGGACAAACTTCTGTTTTATTATACACTAAAGCAGGAAATCCCAGTTACTGGTAGGAATATCAGGTTTGTCTTTATAGGTTTCTGGTCTAGCAGACTATCTAAGCTGCACTCTGTGGCTATACTAATGTTTGTTTTCAACATACTGCCTTTGGCATATCCCTGTCTCTTAAAATCATAAGGAACTTTTCATAACAATTGAATGGGGGTGCAGGGAGTGTGTGCAGGTATTTGGGGAGAAGGCTTCTGTTTCTTCCTCAAACTACAGGTATTCCATAACCTTTTTCTCTGCAGATTCTCTGGGTTTTTCCATGTTCTTTAACGTTTCTGTTGATTTTTATATGGTACGATGAGCAAGGATCAATTTAATGTTACTGGTACATCTGAAGTAAAAATCAGTTCTGCACTCTTTATGCTTGGATCTATCTATGGATTGAGAGAGGTATCAACCTTCCTTTATATCTATCTTTAAAGGAACACAGTTGAAGTGTTTCTTAGAGTGCTTTTAAAAACACTTTTCATACTGCTTATAATAACGCCTTACATGAAATCAGTTCTGTGGTGTGTTTATATATTGAATTAGCTTTCATTCAGTGCATACATAAATTTATTTGCTATAGTAAGGATGCTTGAGGGTGTGCTCGCTGATTTAATTAAGAAAAAAGTCCCTTTATCAGGTATCCTATGAAGCTAGCATAAAGAACCAGGGGTTTGCATAATTACCTGTGTGTTCTTTATCGATAAAATGTTTTATGTATGTACTGAATTTGAAGTTTGGCATTATTTTTAAACTTAGCTTGTCAGAATCAAGGAAAGTTTTTGCTTAAAAAAAGAAATGCTAAAGTTGCACACGTATTGTGCATTTATAAGGGACTGGAGTAAATTTTCTAAGGCTGTTGATATAGAGAACAAACTGGTTATTGATTAATGATTATCTCTCTGTAACTTTACATATCTCAAGGACTGGTGTTTGTCAAGAACTAAGACTGTGAGAGACTGGTACTTGGGAGTGATGAGCAGGAAGGAGCCATTAGCAATCACAAAACTTAATTAACATTCTATGAATTTATGATCTAGCTGAGGAGGAGGCACAAGCAGGGGTCTTGCTTGGATAGATAGGGCTGGAAAAGATAAGAACTCCTGCCTTTGTCCTTGTCCTTGTAGATAGTTTAGCTTAAACTAGTCACGTAATTTTACCACTAATGAGAACGAAGACAATAAAAGCACTAACAAGCATTCTTTAAGATAAGATGTACTAACACCTGTAAAGGACCATACTGCGCAGAATCACCTAAGGAGGGTCAAGTAGCGGACAAGTGAGGAAGACTATGGAAGACCACCAGAGGACTCCAGAAGACCACCAGAGACCTTCAATGCGCCTGCGTATAGGACATTTACATATGCTAATAGTTTCCCCGGAAAACTAATGAATATGTATGACATTTCTCGGAAATCTAGTGAATATGTATGTAGAACATGTATTTAACCTGCACAATTAGACTCGACGGCATGCATGATAGGTGGAGCAATCCCCTGTGCATCCAGCGCTGCCCATAAAGAATACCTACTTAATAGTTAATCAAACTATTGAGTCAGTGTCTTTGAATCACTGTGGTTTTAGTTCTACTAGTCTATGCAGCTGATGGTGTTACCCAGTCTGTAGTGTTTAGCAGGGAAGTTAGAGGTGTAGGCCTAAACTAAGTTGCTTCCTATACATACACTTGATCCCTCTAGAAAGTTCAGTGAAAACTTTGCTGAAATATGTAAGTTTTATATATTTATCCTGCCTATTACCTTCCTCTTGCTCTTCTCACAGAAGTCTTGCTTACCTGCTAATGTACTTTAGCTTCCAGAATTGAAAAATAAAAGCTAAACGGAGGACAGGGCAGTGGCTTTTTTTTTTCTTTTTTCTTTTCCACCCCTCTGTCCCCCCTCCCCAAGAACTTCTAAAACAATTTTTCTCCTCTCCCTGCTGCTCCTCTGTCTGTGAAGGGTGCCTGTGCTTCAGATCTTTTTCCATGTTTTTGTTGAGTTTGTAAATTGTTTGCAGTTGAATAAAAGAGTTTGGTAAATAAACTATTTGTTAAATAAATAATGCACAGTCTGACTGATGATATTTAGAGATGGTGTAGTTACAGTTCATGCAGTAGCTGATTATGTAGAAACTTTCTTGTGTGTACAAAATATCATGTTCCAGACAGTGCCACGGAATGCAGCAGAGGTTTGTAGACTGTGAGCTGTTACTGTATTTGGCTTTTAGTGCAACTAAGCCATACACAATGAGATACACAAAGAAATACAGAGAATTTCATGTGACTGCCTTTCTCCATATGGATGGTTTTGTTTCTTTTAAGAGAGGTCAAACATCTTCAAGTTTTATAAACGAATCCTCAATGTGGTCCTAATATTGTCATTTAATACCAAGGGCCCTGCAATTGACATCTGTGGTAATATTTTGCTAGAATCTTTCTAAAACAGGAGACAGTTTGGTGATGCTTTTTTTTTTTAAATATCTTGTGTGTTTATGAAGAAAGAATTTCCTTAGAATTCTGTATTGTGAGGTGAAATTAGAGAGGAAAGAAAATGCAAGTTTGAGAGAGAGAAAGCTGCAAGGTAAAAGTGTGAGCTTGCACTGCTTGGTTTTTTTTTTTTTTTGTCGTTGTTCCTGGTGTTTTTTTCTTTTAAGGATCCTAATTTTGGAAGAGAATCTTTCATTACAGGACCTAAAATATTATTTATTTAGGTAATATTTGTATGTATGACCTGTGTACAAGCTCAACACTTGTGTGTACCTGTAAAGATCTTGTGCAGAAGACAGGCCATCCAGTAACCAAAGAAGATCTTAAAGAGAGTGAAACAAGGCTTCTGGATTTTTTTAAAAATAAAAATATGCAGAGAAACTTAGCTGAAAGTTACTGAGGAAGGAGGAGAAGAGGCCACCAGCCCCAGCCAAAGAATGGTGATGTCAGGTGACTTCATCCCCACCATAGTTCTTTTTCTTTGCCATCACTAAAATCAAGAATTGTGTCTGTTCTTCTGGGAAGCCTTTAGCTTGCTTTGATAGTGGCTACTGGTTTTACACATCCCTGAGACATGTTCATTTATTATGGCAGTGTGCAGGAAGTTAGGGAGCTTCACCTTCATTGGAAGGGTATAATGAAAATAGAGAAGGCTATCTTTCAGTGTCTTCAAAATATTATTATGAGTTTAAAGACGTTTGTCACCTTTTGGTTTTTGTCAGTGGATTGTCTTACAGCAGCAGCAGCATATCTTTGTAGCTTGTAACAACTATGATGCTTTTAGGAACTGACTTGAGGAAAAAAATGTTTTGATCCTTATGTAAAAATAGCTAGATATAAATAATGTAACATATTATGCCTTTGTGCTCTGTTTTCTCAGTTATATTTAGGTTTTTGAAAGATTTGACCTGGCGTTGTAATTTTCAGATCTTAGACCTCTTCATTTTAGTTGGGGCTGTGGGAGAAATGTTTTTTTGAGTACTCAAATGTTTATGAGATTTTCTGCTAACCCAGAGAATGCATTTGACAGAGTGGCTAGAAGATGTCTCTTTAGAACAAAAAACTGAAACCAGAAAAATGTTGTCACTGTTGGATTTTTTTTTTTTACTGTTAGTAATGATGTGCCTTTGCTTTAAAAAAGGGCCCAAAACAACATGCTTTTCTGAAAATTAGATCTTGGTGGTTTCCTTTAGTTGAAAAGTTGTTCCGTTTTGTTTCCAGACATGCTGCTATTATATGAAGGTCTTAATTCTGCTAGTCTTTTCATTTGGTTCTCCTGTTTTGCTTTTTTTGCCATTTCCTTCATGTGAGTATTTTTCCTATGTGTTACAAAAGTGGAAAAAATAGGGTAGACAGCACACAGCCATTTTTACTGCTTTGGAGAAGATGCCTGGGCCTTTCATATGCTCACATCTGCCAATGAAAATAGATCCCAAAGCAATAAGCCAGATGCATCAGACCTGCTGTTAGAAACTAACAGCATAGCAAATACAATTGCTCTGCTCACATACGTAGTATTTTCAAGTATCCTGCAAAATAATAGGTCATGGCACCAAATTGTAAGGCTGTTGAATGTGAGTGCATTTCCAGTTAAAGCACAGTTGACAAAGGTTGGGTGCAGCAGAAAAGTCACTGACCCTTTATTTTGTTGTACACGTCCCATATGCAAAGCTTCCATTTCAGGTTTCATAATTCTGCAGAGCTACTGCTCATTTGACTTCAGATTTAGGTCTGGTTGGCAAAAAACTAAATTCTGGTGCTCTTCTACTCAATAGAGCTATTCCTTGTAGCTCTGTCTATTTATAGTGATGAGTTTATTTTCTGCTGGCTTTTTTTATGATGTGGACTGCTAATGCACCTTCATTTTAAAAATGCAATGGCAATTATTTATGTATTCTATCCAATGTTAGGAGAAAGAAGTTAAAACTGGACATCTCTCCATCTTCCATCACTGACCTAAAGAATAAGCCTTTTTGTCCAGCAGGGAAATGCTAGTTGTCTTCTGTGCAGTGATACAGCTCAAACGGGCTGGGTGCCAGGTTTTACTGTATGGAGGAGTTGATACCTCAGTCCTCGAAGACAGTTGAGTGCAGTGGACTATGCAGGACAGAGAGCCTGTGTTTTCATTTTCCTGAGCAAGTGTTTTAATTTAGCTATTACACAAAATGTGTATGGCCACATTCTGCTTCTGCCACTGCCTTGAATTCTTCAGTCTCTTAGTGCTGAACTCAGTGCTGTTGTGTATTTTGGGGATCATGTAAAGTTGGCTAATGCATCAGTACCCTTACGGGGTCCTAGTAGAGGAATATACAGTTGTGACTTCTGAAAGTATGGGTCCTGGCATGGGTAGCAATTTGGCAGCAGTTCTGCAAATGTGCAGTGGTAAAATTCTAAGCTAGGAAATGGTTTGCCTGGCAAACATATCACTCAGGTTTTTTTTTAATCTACAGGGACAGTGAGTGGCACAGAAAGTTTCACAGCGGTAATGGGAGGGTAGGGAAGAACCCAGTCTGCCTCTCTAATTCCAGTATGGGTTTGCTGGAACGGGAGTTAAAAAAGCAACTTTGTACTTATGACCTTGTGTCCTTATGAACAGAGTACATTTGTTTTACTGTTATTGAGATATTTATTGAGACAAAATAAATTCATAATTCATTCTCTTGACCCCTCCCATCAGTACCACTGTTATTCATAGCTATTAGCTAATAGCATAGCTGTTATGGTTAATGCCAGACTTGCCTCTTCAGTTAAATAAACCTGTGTTTGTTCTTGAAAGTTTTATTCTTAATGTTTAATTTGTTCTTCATTTCAAAGGTTCTGAAGAAAAAGCACTTGAAAGATGTGCACCTCCAACAAGTGTCTGTAAGAAGGTTTGCATCATTCAATCTCTTTTCAGTAGAAGACCAGAATACAGAAGAGGAAATGGGGACCTGGGTTCAGTATAAAAGCATCTTTTATCCTGAGTATGCTGTGTCCTTAAGGTAACTATCATTTAAGTACTTCCTAAGATCTTCTACAGGCCTCAAATATAAAACTCATTAATCACTATTCCAGTGTTTTGTATAACTGGGCATAGTTTACACATAAACTGTTAGGTGTTATTATTAGTTGTTTGTTATAGTACGCAGCTTGTTTGATTTTTTTTTTTTGGTACAACTCAGTTAAGTGCCAGAGCTTGAATGAAAATGCTGATGATTGTACCTATAACAGAATGCAAATATGAGCATTTATTTTATGTTTTTATGTTACTAATTGCTTTCTGTTTTGACATTCTTCAGATATAAATAGGACGTAAGAAAACTGAACACATATACTTGTAATCTTAAAAATTTTAATGACATGATGCTATTCATAAATTTCTAAAAGCTTCCTGCCAATGATCTGTATTTTATTCAATTTCTTCTTAATAGTTCTTGTGAAACTCAGTGATAATTTGGAAGCCAATTTGCAAAACAAAAGAAAAAAATGTTTCCTTTTCCTGCAGAAATGATTTATACCTATTGAAGAAATCTGTTTTATATTAGAGCAGGTAAAACAAATGAAGATATTTGTATTAAAAAAAAATCAACCCAAAATACACAAAAACAAAACCCCCCAAAAGTCTGAAACCCCTCCAAAAACTTTCTGAAGGAGTGTGAATTCTCAGTAGCTTTAGCAAAACAGAAAAGTTTATAGCTCCCATTCATTACTATGTAGGGTGGGGTTTTTTTCCCGTTTCTTCTGCTTTGGTCTCCCTTTTACTTGTTCAGTTTTGTGCATATCTATAACTTGATTTTGCCTCAACAGGTGTCATTGCAACAGTAACTTAAGCATTCCTGAATCAATACTTGTTTTGCAGCCCTGAATTAGCCCTGCTGAAGGTGTAGGATTCTGCATTCTGTCTACAGTAGAGGATATTCTGGAGAGCCTGAGTCACTGAAATTGCAAAGTGCGTTTTTATTTAATGGGGACCTTTAAATTAAATTCACTCTTGGAAGCTAAGATTGAACACAAACAAGAGACCATCCTTAACTGTGACATTTCTGCAAAGTTATAAAACAAAAGAACAACAATAAAAAACAAAACAAAACAAAAAACCCAACTCCACAACACTACATGCACGTTGCCTTCAATTTGCAGCTGGTTGAAAAGTCAAATATGAAATTATTCAGAGCTTATATAAAACATTTTCTGTTTTCCACTCTTATTGATACTAAAAGGCTTCAGAAGAAAGCTTTTCCATTTGAAAATACTGCCTATTTGTAATAGAAGTAGGTAGTGTTTTTTCTGTATGGACTTTTCCAGTGAATTGCTGGAGAATGCTATGGATTCATCTAGATGCTCGCAGTCTACCTAATCTATTTGTGCAGTGTCTCTGTTCCCTGGTTTTAGGTTGTCATGGTTTAACCCCAGCTGGTAAGTATCACCATGCAGCTGCTCACTCTCCACCCTGCCCCCCCCACCCCCCAAGTGGGATGGGGGAGAGAATTAGAAGGGAAAAGGTAAAACTCATGGACTGAGATAAGAACAGTTTAATAGAACAGAAAGGAAGAAACTAATAATAATAACAATAATAAAATGACAATAATAATAAAAGGTTTGGAATATACAGAACAAGTGATGCACACTTGTATCAAGTGATGCAATTGCTCACTACTGGCTGACCAATGCCCAGTTAGTTCCTGAGCAGTGATCCCCCCAGGCCAACTCCCCCCAGTTTACATACTAGGCATGATGTCCCATGGTATAGAATACCCCTTTGGCCAGTTGGGGTCAGCTGCCCTGGCTGTGTCCCCTCCCAACTTCTTGTGCCCCTCCAGCCTTCTTGCTGGCTGGGCATGAGAAGCTGAAAAACCCTTGACTTAGTCTAAACACTACTTAGCAACAACTGAAACCATCAGTGTGTTACCAACATTCTTCTCATATTGAAACCAAGACATAACACTATAGCAGCTACTAGAAAGAAAATAGACGATATCCCACCCAAGACTAGGACATACATCTTCAGAGGCACACGTAATAGAAAATGTAAGGTGTTTAGGTAGAATTTAGGCTGAGCAAGACTGCAATCCTTTATGTTGCAGTCTTGAACTTCTTCATTCAGTCTCCTTAGTTCAGTACCATGGTTTGCAACACTCTGTGTCACTTGATTTACAAGTTATGGGAGTTTTAAGATAGGAGGCAAGCTAAGGTTCACCTGTGCCAACAGTACAAAAGTCAAGGGAATGTCAGACTGATCTTGCTCTGACATTTGACATTTGTGCACTTCTGTTTCCATCACTTCCCATGTTATTTTATTTAGTATTTTTTATTTGGCTAATAGTAGTTTCATTAATAGGACACAGCTTAAACTGTAGACTGCGAACAAGCATGTTTGTTTATGCATGATTTTATTATTCGTGATCATTATATAGTGTTGTAGGTATGGAGATTTTGTTTTTACCTTTTATGTTGCTCTGACCTTAGCCAATGGAAAAGTACAGTTTCTGTGCTGGAGCAGGTTTACGCTGGGTTTCAAAAACTGTATATTGAGGAGAATAGGGAGATTGTCTCCTGGTGGGTTTATTTTTATTTTTCCCCATATTTTGTTCCTTTCTAGAAGATACTTAGTGATCTATAAAAATGGTAATCACTGATTGTTTCAGGAATATGACCAGAACTTACTTACTCTTACAGATCTGTTTTAAAATGTTTTTTCTCTTTATTGGAGCAGTGGCAATACATAGCATATATGTATTATTTCACAATATTGCAGGATGGTGAAGAAAGGCAGGAGAAAATACTGTGTATTTTGCCAGAGAGAAAGTATAAATACCTGCAACAAAATCCACTTTACCATGTCTATATTAAATAAAGTTTTTCTCTGTTTTTGCTGAAGCAGTAATTTAAGAGGTTAAATGTAACAGTTTAACATACATAACAGAGCAGCAGTTCTTGCGGAAACTTGAATAGCTAGAAGATAAGAAATCTTGGAGTAAGCGGTCCTGGATCTTTGAGGACTGATCATGTCTTAGAAACTTAAGGATCCTCTGTGTGTCTGACAGTCTTCCATTCATTTTTCTCTTCCCATCAGCAAAATACTAATTAGCATAATTTTCATCAATAGAAGCGATTTTAACAAGAACATATTATTAGCATATTATTAACCATAACAAGAACATCAGTCAGGTAAATCCAGAACAGTGTGCTTGAGTAGGAGAGCCTTTTTATATATCTTTTTGTTAGGAAAAAAATGTTGCTATGGCCTCTCTAAAATCTTGACAAAAGTGCTTTTGAATTTTTATCTGCATATGTTTTCCTTATGCATTAACGTCTTTTGGGGAAAGCTCATTGCATATGTTGGATGTTAAAAGGGTTGTCAGCTAATATCTTGACAAGACTAAATACTTCAGAAAGTTCATAAGGTTGTTAGTGGCTTTTGGCAAAGAGTATAAAGGTCAAGCTATATCAGTTCAAGGGCTATCAAAACTGATCAAATTGTATATTCAGATATGCTATGACCTAGCTGTAATTACTGCTCTAGAAGGACTCGGGGACCAGTTTGTTAGGCAAATAGAAGCTTCAGTAGGGACTACTAGGCATGTGTGTGCTTTTCTGAACTTCTCAACGCAGCTTGTTTTAGTAAGCTGCTATTTTTCTAACCAAATTCAGGTTGGATGCACATTGGGAAGGAAGAGCTTATGCCATGTTTTTCTGTCACTGGTTTATTTTAGAATAATTCTTAATAAATCTTCCAAAGCAGGAAGCCAGAAGCAATATAAGGCAATTTTTGTTTTAGAAATTGAAGCTGGATTTATGTGCCACTTTGACTAGATCCCTGAGGTGGCATCGCTGACTTATTTTAAAAATCCCTGTAACTCTACTGGTTAAATAATGATCTCTAGCATGCTTAATGAAATGTAGATTCACAATACACGGTGGAAGGTGGTCTCTTGAAGTCTGTATAGATATTCAGGTGCTTCACAGTAGCTCTGGGGTATGAAAAGCAGTGTTTGATGTGTGACTTGTTTTTGGTGAAAGGAGTGTCAAGATGAAATTTCTTGTGTTACAGAATCTCATTTGATTAGTCTAGTCTCATTTGTATTTGTACTATATTTGCTGCTCCTACACACTACATCCTTGTCTTGATGATATGAAATTGCTCTCTAGTGTTGTTTGCAATTAATGTTAGTTAAAAAATAAATCCCAAAAGTGACAGGAAGGCAGGCTGGGAATTGGGCTGAATCTTTATGGCAGTCGAACATGGAGAATGTAGACCTACTCAGTCCAAGCTGGAATCTTGCTGCAGTAAACTGAGTAGCATAGTCTGCAGGTGAAAAATACAAAACTCATTTTGAGTGAAATTTCTCGCAAGCTTGAGGTGGAAAAAGATATCTTTCACTATAGAAATTATCTGACCCTCTGGGTCTTTTCTCCATTAAAATTATGTTTTTATTCATAAAACTTACACGTTTATTAGCTTTGTTCAAGTTCTCTTTAACTTTGGGGGTATTTCACTTTGCTGTTAAAAATCATGCATGTGCTAAATACTTGTTTTCTTGGTGATAGGAAGATAATAGAGTAAGTAGAGACATTTAAAAATGTTTATTTAATACTGCATTTCTAAATCCTTCTATTCCTAGTCAGGAATGTGCTTTTGAATTTAAATTTTGTATGAATAATTCTAGCAATGAAATGATTATAGATCATAAAGATGTAGTGTGTGTCACTGTGGAGATGGTGTCTGTCTTGTAGACAGGAAAATTACTCTTTTATCAGTTAAAAAAGGAACAATCAATATCTTCAGAACTTCTATTTCAGGATATGGATTTACTTTAAAATTGTAGGCTCATTTTAGGCAATTAGAGAAGAAATAAGTTATTTCTTTGGTAAAATATTTTCCATTGATCAGTTATTTGGTGTTTCAAATACTAAAACACAGAACTGAAAAGAACAATGTTAGCAGCTTACAGGAAGGGTTAAATCTTTGTAAAGAGTGTTAAATGTTCTTTGCAAGGTGTCATGCCTTTATTCTTTATATAAATGAACCTTCAGATAAAAATATGAAAGAAATTACTAGATTATTCTAGACCTTTGGTTTAGAAATGAGAGGCATGTTATTTGCTTGTGGCAAGGGTTACAAGATGGTTTAAGGAGTGAATTCCATTGGCTATTCCTATAGGATATCTCTGCTAATAACATTTTGAAGTTTTACTGAATTATTATTGGATAGACATAAAAAATGAAGGGAAGCAGATTTCAAGGAATATTGCCTACTCCTCGTGGACAATTTGTGCAGGTATGATAAACTTGCTTTCTTCCATTTATCAGGTGCTGAGAGACAATGTGTGGATTTAGCAGCAAAAAGGCTTGGCCACAGAAGGAGGAAATTGAGGAAAGAGATAAAAAGTGTTTTGGTAACTAACATACTACTTTCATACACTGATGAAACTAAGACTGTTCCATCATATTGGCCAATACGTGTGTATTTGTAAAAAGAATTTGTAGTCAAAGAAGCCATTGTTGTAGTTTCTTACCATATTAAGTGGAGATCTAGAACTGGAGTGAGAGAGGAGTTATCTTGTTTTGCTATACTCTGTCCCAGAAAAAAACATTTGATCAGATAACAAAGTTTGCAGGTAACTCTGAGATTCTTACTGGGCTGCAATGACAATTGATGGTGATGCTGAGCAAGCCTTTTTGTAACTTACCCTTAGCAGTAACTTTTTTACCCTTATCCTGTCTTTCATTTTCCACAAAAATTGTAGTTTTATTTTGTATCCAGGTTAATAATATCTGGTGATGTGGTGTTTTTTCTTTTGAGTATTATATGGAAATGTAGCTTAGATTTTGTAGGGTTTTTTAAGTTTACTATATTTATTTAGTTATTTGTATTATTTTTCCTCATTCAGTTGAAGTATAATGTAAAAAAGGAGAAGGAACATAGTTTTGTTTCATTGTGGTTGATGAAAAGCATACATTAATAGGGAGCTACTGAAGGGTTATTTTTATTCTGTCTACAGCTATTTATAAATACATGTAAAAGTCTGCCACTTGTGTTGGTTGAATTTCAGAGGAAGGAACATGAATTAAACAGTAAAGATCTCTCTCTCTCTTTCTCTGACTTTATTTATACATCCAAAATGGATTTATTCATAGCCCAGAGTAAGGAATTTTGCTTTGCTTCATATCAGGAAAAACATGAGTTAAATTAGTTCATCATTTATAGATTTGTCTTCTATAACTCAGTGCCTCAGCTGTAGAAATTTTTGCATGTTGTACCTTGAATATAATAAGAATGCTGTAGATCACATTAACCATGCTAACCTGAAATTCACTTTCTCTATGATGCTTACTTATACTTGTTTGAAGTACTTTGTTGACTGCAGCAATCGCAACTTTGAACTTCTTTGAACTGTGCAACATTCACGACATGTTCCAATGCACTAAATACTAATGTTCTCCTGTGTTTTGAGATGCCTGTGGAAACCTATGGGAATTTTGGGGTTGGGATTTAACCACAAGGTTATGTGATTCCTTTCCTTGACTTTCATAATTCAGTGCACATGACACAAACTCTTTATGGGCAGTTTGTAAGATGTACTGTGGAAAGCTGTGATTATGACAAGCATTCATAGAAACAGGATGTGATGTGTATTGGCAGTTTTCTCTGGGCTCCGTAACGGAGGAGCAGCTCATGGGATGGGACAGTGAAGCAGCAGCTGTTACAGAACTGCTGGGGAGTTATATGCAGAGCAGTGGATCCAAAACTAGAAGCTGTGGGGTTTAGGTGCAAGGCTGAGTAGCATGCTATTTATGGCAGATTTGGGGTTAGAGAATACCTGTATTTACAGGTGCATGTAGCTTTGAGTCTGCAAGTCAGGTCTGTGATGGAAAAAAGTTGGGGAAAAAAGTTGGGGAGTAGCTGGTGCAGAGTTTGTCTGTAGGCTCTACAAATAGAGTCCTCCAAGTGGAGAAAGATGTGGCTATTGCTGTTTGGCTGTGTGTCTCCCTGAGCTGTACTGTTCACAAGTAGATCAGCTGTTGGCCTGTTGCTTTCCTCAGTCATAAAACTTGTCTGCAATAGAAGTTATGCTCAATTCTTCACTGTTTGGGTTCCCTAACTGTTAAGTGATTACCAGTGGAATGGAAGTGCCTCTGTTTTTTAGCCTGGTGTAGGGAGAAAAAGCGTTATCAGCAGGAACAGGTCTTTCCCTACCATGCTAATTGACTTCTGAAGATTCAGTTACTAATGTGGAGTAGTCTTAAAATAGTCCATAATGATAATATAGTTAAGATCTGAGATGTGATTTTTGGAGTGAATGAGAGTGGCTTTGCTATCCAGATCACTGTTGAGGTAATGGTTACTCCTCTCATTCTAGGAGATTGAGGTTGCTCCATGCTTTTGTTCAGTAAAGGTTTCATAAACTGATCAGAGTAAAGGAAGCAGCTGTTTAACTTAAACCCTGTCCTGTTTCACAATGAGTGTGGAGTAGGCATCTGGAGGATTGAGAAGGAGGAGGTCCCTCACAAAAAAAGCTGGATGCTTCTCATCATTAAATTATGGCTTACTTACATGCTTGTCATGAACAGCACTTGTGAAAGAAAGAAAGAGATTGCTGAGACAGAGTTAGAGACTTTGCATGTTGCAGGCAGGTGGAAAAGGGGGTGTGTGCAAAATGACTCTGCTGGCCAAGAGAGCAAACACTGGGGTATGTTGTGTTTGTACTTGGACACCACAAGCTTTTGGCCACTGAATAATAAATGTAAGAATATGTTTGAAATTTGTGTGCGTTGATTTTAATTATGGAAAGAATGTTTTATAATCAGAGGAAGAACTGATCCTTAATGAAAACTGAGCATACCAAAAATAATATAGATGAAGAATGTTCATGGTGTTAAATAAAACATCACCAAAATTTCAGGACAACTTTAAAAACAATAGTTGTGTGGCATGCATCTGTTGTAGCATCTTAGCTTATTCTTCAGGCTGAGGTACTTGGAGCTGTCCACTTCTCATCTCAAATTATAAACCATTATTTTGGAAACAGCCTGAAATCTGGTTTAGTGATAATTTTAAGGCCAGTGCTATGGTCATATAATTTATATTTTTTGCCTTTGTCTTCCTTTTGACCCTGAAGTACATAAATTTTATTCTTTTCTACACCAGGACACTCCACGTTCTTCTGTTTTTCTTTCTTTCTTCATAGCATTCTGTTGAACTACAGGTACTGGATTGCTAAATTGTTCATCCTCACCTTTGTTTGCTTCACATGGAGATTTGCATGATAAATCCTCTTTATGTGTGGACTGTGTACATAAAGAAACTGGGGGGGGGACCAAACCAAAACATGTTATTCCAGGACTAATCTACATGCCAAGAAGGATTAAAATATTTCTTTACTTTCTCAGCATCTCCCTCTCCCCTGCCCCCATCTGACATTCATTTAGAGATGAGCCATTGACAGCTGTGTGAGAGACCCTAACTGTTTCAGACATATGCACAGTTATGGAGTTTGTAGGATGCTAAGGAGTCAGCAGGGGACAGTTTAAAGGGCAGTTCTGTGGTTGGCAGAACTACTGATCCTGGCCGCTTTCTTGTCACTTCTCTTGAATTAACTCTGTTGCACTGGTTGTCCGATCTGATTGAAAACAGACTTGCCAAAAAAAAAAAGTGCATTATAATGCTACATGATCCTTGTAGACTTCTACTGCAGCTAAAGAATTTATTTTTTATTTGGTTTTGTGTAGCTGGGAGAAGAGCTCTAATGTCGAGTTTCATCTTTTGTAACATCTTTCATATATTTTGTTGCCCCTGTTTATAAGCATGTTTCAGTTTAACTTGATTTCCATTTGATTTTCAATTTTTTTAAGAATTAGTTTACTTGCTCTTTGGTGCTTCTCAAAATTTAACATGTAAATGTTTATTTAATGCTTATGCTTATCAGAAGCTCTAAATAGCGGTTTTTGCACTATAAATATACAATTTCATATTTGCAAAGAGGTTGATTTTTTTTTCATTCTTACAACAATCTTCCTTCATGAAAGAAAAGCTGAGAGAATGAGAACTAATTTTGTAGGTGCTAGAATTGTTGGATTTCTTCCATTTTTTCAGTGTTTCAAATCAGTATGTTCCTAAACAACCTTAGGAGCTATATTTGAAACATTGTTAGAAGACTGTATTTTTGTATTTTACTGCCTTGCTGAATTAGTTTTAGATTTTTTAATGCATTTGTGAAACAGCTATGTGGTCTGGTTGTTGTAAAGTGTAAGTTTTTTTTTGTTTTGTTCATTTTGGGCCTAGATTAGCTCTGGATAGTTAAAAAAAATTTAGTTTATTTTTGTGTGTGTGTGAATTCAGCTAGCCTGACATCTGTAACAATTAGAGGAAGCTTCTTAGACAAATTTTTATTTCACTTTGCTGGATGTTCTTTCTGCTGCTGTCAGTGTTTTGGTCACTGTGTTCTAAAATTTGCACTTGGTATGTGAAATTCAGTTAATTTATTATCCCCAGTTTTGAATGTTTATTTCACTTGGGTTATGCAAATGTAAAACCAAAGAAAATGCAGTTCACTGAACACGCTAATCAGTTTCATTGTTCACATTAATCAAATGAAGTGTTCATGATTTTGTGGGAGAAAATAGGAATGTGTGTACAGCTGCTGTTCAAAAAGAGTCTTTTGTTTTTCTTCTTCAAAGAAATTGCTTTACCAAAATTCTTCCTTTCCTATGGAAAAGTTGTTTAGTTATGACTTCCTCAACTAAACAAAAATTGATGCTCTTTGGAAATGCTTTCGTTTTAATAAAGTCTTAGTGTCTGAGAAACAAGTTCCTGGTTCATGGATTTCAGTGATGGAACTTCAAAGACCAGCAATTGTCCCCTTGTTTTTCCCCTGGTGGCCACAGTACTACCTGTTTGCTACTTCTCTGTGAAAGGGGTTTGTGAGAAATGAATGCATGCAGTGAACCTCTTTTCTGAAGAGGCAAGATGGTTGGGGTTTTTTTTGATTGTTCGTATGTTGGTAAAGTTACTATGTATGTTTTCTTCCAGATTTCACAATGGACTCTTAAATGTTAAAGATGTTCTTACAAGTTTTGACAACACAGGGAATGTCTGTAAGTAGCTGTTTATTTAAATACAGTACTATGTTGATAGTAGTCTGTATCAATATAAAATACTTTTGTATGAGCCCTCAATAACCATTTCATTTAGCTGGGAAACACCATTACTGTGGTTAGAGATACACATCTACCTACCATAGCGTTTTATGCAGCAGAGTTTTTTTGTGTGGATGCATGCTTAAGTCATCCCTGTGCAGGCTATTTATGGTTCTGTGACTGTGGCAAGAACATTAGAGCAGCTGAGCTGGGTTGGACAAAAAATTAGTTTAGCCCATTGATTTGTGTTGGGGCCAGTGGCCAGCATTGGCTACCTGAGAAACAACAGTGCAAGAACATGGGAAAAAAACAGTGATACTTCTAGCTTGGAGAGGGCAAATTCAAACCACAGAAAAACAAAAGAAAACACACGGTCAAGTTGAGAAATTCCTCTCCACAGAATGTTTTGGATCCTAGAACATGACAAGAATTCAAAAAGCAAAGGGGAAAAATTTGTACAAGAAAAATTCTCTATGGCTATTAAATATAAAGACATCACTTATGGCTTAGGAATTGCTGGATGTTAGGAGAATTAATGGGGCAGTAGGATGCTATGTTTGTCCTGATCTTTCACTCTTGTCTAAGCATCAGTTACTGGCTACATTAACCTGAGACAAGAGGAGCCGTAAGTGGACCTTCAGTGTCTGACTGAGTACAGCTCTGCTTCAGTATACTTTATTAATAAGTTATCTATGCTATTAATGGACTTGAATTATAAAATTATGGTAGATCATGGAAAAGAAGCTGAGCAAAAATATTTAAATATTTTTGATGTGATGAGTAATTACTGTTATATCATTAACATTTACAGATATGTATATAATTCTTGTTTGATTATTCTGCCTTATTTTTCAGGTTGATTGGTTTATTTTCAAACAAGGAAACGGATAGAATAAAGTTGAGGGGGATATATGTAAGTTTGCCAGATATTCGAGAAATGTGCACTTATCTCCTCCTTCTCCTCAAAGAAATGATACAGAAACTGTTCTGATATATACATGTTTCATCTCAAAACTCCAGTCTTAGTATTCCAAAACTATGTTTCAATAAACATTGGTTTTTCATTAGCAAAAAGGTCAATTTATTTAATAAACTTTGCCTTCAAAAGGAAAAAATAGTCATAAACTATGTGCTCTCCTTTTTAAGATTTGCTAGCTTTCATTCAGTTCTGAACATTGAAGATAGTTGTGTGATCCTGCCAGAAAATACTTCAGGATATATTCTTTTACTGTTGCCAAAGAGAAATTTGTTCTCTGATTTCTGAATGAAAATGGTATCTAAGGGATATATGAATATCCAAATTAATAATAGTAAGGCTGAGAAAGAAAATTCACATTTATAATTGTGGTTGATGTCAGCTACAGATATAGGCATCATGATGGATGATAAAAACATTTAGATTTCAGACATTTAGGATCTGGAGGAAAATGCTTTGCTTAAATTATGGGAGGCATTTATAGAGATTTGATGTTGTAGATTCTCAGAGTAGGAATCTAGAGAGACTTTTATAACAGGTTATTCTCATAAACTGTTCTTAATTAAGGAAAAAAATTAGGAACGAAATCCAAACTGGGGTTTTGGATCCAGAAAAAATATTGTTATATTAGTTCATTAGCTAACAACTCAGGTATTTATTTTGAACAGCACAGAAATTTTTTGTGTGTTTGTCTAAAAGTGTTTCACGTAGTGGATCAAAACAGTGTACCTTACTCTGTTAAACATGGTAATGTTATTTCTTAATCTTTGTTCTTTGTGTGAGTACTTAGATTGTGATCAGTGTACACAAATTTTCTTGTTAACACAAATAATTTACTGAAGTTTTCATATGATCTCCTATTGATAGATGTACTGTCAGCTCTTCTGTTAACTTTTTCCAGTATTTCAGCTACTTTCTTATTGATTGCAGATGGTAGAACAAGACTTACGCTCTAATAGGCACACCACCAGTGCTAACACAAGTAATATGACATTTGTAGTTCTTGTTGCTGTTTCTCTGTGTATACAAGGATTCACATTTGTCCTTTTGGATTCAGTATTGCTTTGAGGGTTCATGCTGTGCTATTATATACAGTGTTTGCTAAGTTGCTTCCAGATTCACTGCTTCTCCATTTTTCAATGTCTGTGTCTGTAAGTGTCTGTATTGATGTACATATTACTGATTTATGCCCATTTTACTAAGCACTCTAGATTACACTTTGTTAGGGTAACTGTAAAATAGTTATCTTCTGGCAGCATGCAGTACTGGCTTGGAGTGTAATAATCATACTTTTTTGCCACCACCTGTATGATGTAAATGTCCCCAGTGTCCAAGCCAGAGTAACTATATGTGTCTGTCACACCATCATAGTGAAGTTCCCCCAGCCATGTGTTTACTGAGCTGCTCTATTTGGATCATACCTGACTGAATTCATGTGCACTCCCATTATCCCTTGATTGAATTGACTCTTTCTTTGACCTTTTTCTGTGTATTTCTTGGCTCTCTCTGTGTTAACCTACAGTGGAAAAAGTAGGTAGTAATCCTGCCTCTTTTTACCCCTAAAGGTAACTACAGTTGTAGTATTTCTAAAATTAGTCGACTGTTTCTTACAATTGCTGAGATGTTCTTTAAGAACTTAATATTATAAAATTATAGTCTACCCTAAAAATAACCCCAAAACCTTCTAAAACGGTCTTTAGCAGTGTTAGATTATCTTTTCTAATACCTAATACTAATGGAGCTAGCCAGTATTGAACGTATTATCAGTCCCATCTACAGTAGCATGCTTTGTGAGGGGACCCATTGAATAATTATAGACTTTAATATTCTTTTAGGACACACTGCATAATCAGAATTTATTTACTGGGCACTAAACTTCCTTCAAATTATTTGGACCAAGTTATCAGAAGACAGTGAAATTTAATGTTCTGCATGTGTTGGCTGCCATACTGAGTAGTTATCAGGAAGGTTAATGTTTTGCTAGAGATTATTAGATTATGAAGGGATTGTGTATTAAACAGATCAGATTTTGTAAAAACTGAAACATGTTGCCTATGACATTTGAAACATTTTTTTCAAATAACATGGTTTTTGTGGGTTTTGGGGGGAATTTTTTTGTTTCTTCTAGTAATGTTCCTGAGTACCTTGTGTTAAAACAAGCTCTTTCAGGGAGCATTTCTATCATCTTTCTGTTTCACTTCTTGGTCTTTCTGCTTATGGTCTTTAACAGGCACATCACCATACACCATCAAAAGAGTGGTAGAGCAGACTCTAGTTAATACTACTTTCTCTGTGCTCCCAGTAGATACCAACTCAGTACAAGATGTGCCACTAGCTGGCAGCATTATATAAAATATCAATAAGCAGCTTTTGAGGAATACTTGTGGCTGCTTCTAAGAGTGCTGCTTTACACCAGGAAGACTTCAGGACAAGAGTGGAGCCAACTGCAGTAGCTGTAAATGTCATATTGCAGGGTCCCAAGTGTTAACTCTG
Source organism: Elanus axillaris (assembly GCA_026212715.1). Taxonomy (NCBI): domain Eukaryota; kingdom Metazoa; phylum Chordata; class Aves; order Accipitriformes; family Accipitridae; genus Elanus; species Elanus axillaris. The sequence goes on along the minus strand of JANZLQ010000057.1, from coordinate 5,020,611 downwards.
GAAATTGCCTCTGCACGATGTCTTGTTCAAACTTGGTATTCTGTCTTTTTCAAAAAGATTTCTGAAGATGCATTTTCACCGTATGATGGCTACTGTGAATGAAAATTCACACTACAAATTACAATTGGTTTTCAGTTTCCCAGAAAAATATGAAAATTTTTTCTGTCCTGTTCATGCTTTGCAAGAGAGCAGTTTCCATGTGAAAACTCTAAATTAATTCTCCACACAGACAGGATGCAGTGTAAATGCACTTCATTCAGCTTTAATTCTATGCATAAACAGGAGGCAGGGAAAAGAGGAATGGAATGAAGGAAAGGATCAGTCTGTTATTTTAGACAACTGTATGCCATCTGTTAAAAAGATAGTACATCCCGAGACCATCTCTAGTCCTAAAATAATCCATTAAAGGAGCTGATGGATCTCAGGCAGAAGGTTCAATGGTGCTATTGTGGGGTAGCATCAGCTGGCTCCAGGAGCCACATGCCATGCTCATCCTTGCAGAAGAAAAATCTCTTCTGCAACAGACTGTCCAAAAAGCAAGGAAAATTCTGCAAGAATGCGCTTTTGAGAGTACCGCCTTCCCCTGTCTTTCCTAGTGGGAGAAAGCAGTTATGACTGAAGTGCTTGTATAGTTATGTCCCTGCAGTAATCATTTCAAATTATGTGTACATTTAAATAAAGTGAAATGATCAAGTGCCACCAGTCTAAGCAAGCTATAGTGTCTGTAAGGGAGAATTTTAAGCAGTGAAATTCAGCATGTTTTGAGTTTTTCACCTAATCTCTACCAGATGTTAACACAGAAACAACCAGAATGCTCAAGTAGTATAAAATCGCAGATATACTATATGTAATAACAAAACATTTTCTTGTAAACTGCACATAGCATTACTTATTAATGTAATATTTTTCAAGAAACAACATATTCAATACATACTCATTTTATTTTCTACTTGGTTGAGTGTACAATTACATGTTTTGGAACTGAAAAAGCAGCAGAGGGTGCTACAGTTACAGAACTACCCAGGCACATACTCCAAAGCTGTTGCTCCTGTAGGCAAGTGCATCCTGAAAAGACTTAAGTTTTCATTTGGGGTAGATGTAAATAGGATAGCTTTAAATTCTATTGCCTCTGTTTACATAGGAAAACAGGTAATCTGTGTGAGATCCAGAAAAAGTAGAATTCCATATTCACTTCTGTTCTTGAATTTTTTAAAAAAAATTGTTTTCATGCTGGAAAATGTTGCATAGTTTCCTGAAAACACAGGGTCTGGATATAGCTACTGTTACAAAACACCTACTCACCATCTTTAGAACTGTTTGTGCTAATTTTATGTTTAGAAATTCCAGTCTCTACAAGTTTTATATTAGAAAAATTGGGGTTTTTTTAAATGGGTGTCATGTCCTGTCCCATCCGCTCCTCCCCCCCCCCAAAAAAAAAGCTAGCTAAATTGGAGAATATTTTTGCCCCTTCATATAATATTTTCATGAAAATAACAAGAGAGAAGGATTGTTACTGAATTTCATGTCCATGCTGGTTTTTTTTGGAAACGCATATCAAGGAGGGGAAATAAAATAGAAATAAATTAATATTCTCCTTTTAGTTTTCACTTTGGTTTTTTCAGATTCTATTAATTTTTAGATTATGTTTATTTAAAAATGGTAATTGTGTAGCTTTTTATTTACTTAAAGTAGATTTTTAATTTAATTTTTTTTTTAAACAAAGAACTTTTCCTTCTTTCTTCCATCTTCTCAAATAACTAGAACGAGAGGGGCGTCTTCTTTCCTGGTTTGTAGTGTATGAGGATGTGTTCAGAGAGCTACTTGTTTCTTCAGAGATCTTACTGCATGACTCAAAGGTATCAGAGCTCCTCTATGGAGCACTCGTGACAGCTACTGATTTCTCATGCCTGGAAGGATGGATGCCAGGATCAAGCTACCTGGAGAAAAAAAGCATAGGATGGCATCCTTTATGGCAGCAGAGGTTCTCCTATATTTCATGTAACATTACCTAGAATCAACAAGGGAGCAGACTGCATTTTTCAGGTGCTGCTGTAGAAGTGTTTTTCCCCCACCGCTTTATTTTTTAGAGGAAACATCTTGTTTTCTGTGGTGAAAAGCATACCGACTTGAATGTGCTTCCTGCCTCTCTGTGCCTCAGTAGGTATTCTCACCTGAAGAAACTGCTACTCATTGTCTTCTGAGCCTTCTCTCATTCCACTGGTGTGGCAGTTTGAAATTGTTTACCATGTCAGAACCTCACACTCTCTTGAAAAAGTCTTCAACAAAAAATAAATTGACTGGAAGGGTGTTTGGATAGCAACGATACATGTCATTTTGAATGAAATATTGTATTTATGATACCTACAATTTACTGTTCACTATGCAGCTTCCTTTTAAATAAAACATTTCATGATCAGGTTTAAGAAAAACCAGTTGTTTCCTCCCTCTCCTCCCCCATCCAATTCACTTCACTGATTCAGTTTACAGCATCATCCCAAGCAGTCACATTGACATAACCGGCATAACACGTATGGAATGGAGCAGAAAATATGTATATGGGGAGAAGCAGGTACCTTTTAAATTACTGTTGCTACCAGAATTGTTTTTATGAAACTGTTCTCTGATGGAACATCAGTGATTTGTCCGTTTTAAGTACTGTCCTGCAATCTTCTGCTTTTCTCCACTTACTAAAGTTTTCTGTTTATCAGGAGCTTATATGTGAAAAGAATAATCATAACTATCATCAGGCATCTGTTTCCTCTAAAGTATTTTTTTTTCTACTGCATATTCCAACATAACCTGACTCTGTGCCTATACTTTTAAACATGGCACCAGCTCAGAGAAGTGGAAGGTGAAGAAGCCTAGCTGAGCTCTTCTGAATACACTCTTACTTCCTTGGTCAGCTTGAAGTTTTTGTAGTAATTGGTTCACCTACTAGTACTAGGATATTCCAATGAGAACCTTGTGATAAAAACACAAATCTACTTGAGCAACTGCAGTTGCTTTTCTGTATTGCTGAGCAGTGATTTGTACCTTGGCACCTTGATTTTTGCATCAGATCTGTTGTCTTAATCTTTATAAAAATTGTTGGCGTAAATATGTTTTGAAGTGCACTACTCATGCTTCTCTGACTTTATGTACTGGTGTTGACATTCTATAATATGAAGCATGTTTTAAAGTATTCCATGTATTCTAAATGAATTATCATGAGAAGTTGGATCTTTCTATTTAAATTAATTAAAAAAATTTGAAGATAGGTTATAACTTAATTTAGATTGGTAGAAGTGTGTGAATTATTTTAATTAATATCAGGTGTTTTACATTAGATAACTTCTCTTGATCACCTTTTAAATTGAGATGGGGTAGGATAACAATGGTAAGCATCCCTTTAAGATGTTCTATGTTATTAGTTAAGCATAGACTTTTAATGCATTTTAGAGTTTTCTCTTAAAATATTTCAAATTTGAGCATAATTGAAATATAGTTTCAAAGTAGTTTCATTTAGCACGATGTGCAGTAGATTGTTCCAGCTTGGGTGGAACTTGCATGTTTCTTTGTAATTGCTCTTTTTGTTTTCACCATTCCTTTTACTTGCCATGTTTTAGCCATGCTTTCAGTGCTGCTTTTCACAAAAGTACAGGCATGAGGTGCAAAACATGCTGAAGAAATGCCATGCTTGGAGTACATCCTTGGGTAGCTACCTTTTGTTCATTAGCACACAAAGTTGTTGATGGGATTGGACTTACATGTCAGATGGAGTGTTTATTTGTATAGTAATATAGTCTGATCAGTGGCTGCAGTGTGGTAGCAAGGATGGTGCCTGTTCTTTTTCTCCATACAAATGTAATCGAAATTTTATGTGTAATTTGCACCTAGTTTTGGTTTTGTTTCAAGTCTTTTCAGAGAACTTTTTAAAGGTTGCACTGTATTTAATTTAAAAAAATCATGTTCAAATGAATGAACTTATGTCTTCTTTTGAAAATATTGGGGTGAAATGTTTTAACTTAATTCATCATCAGTTCACAGAATTGAATTAAAGTAAAACTGTTTTGAGTAAAATATTTCTGGAAATGTGAATCTGAAGCCTTTGGTGGATAATAGATCCATTTGAAATTTTTTGTCTGATGATAGTTCTGACTGAAAAGTGTGATGAAAACTAACCTACATGGCAGTGACCAGATGAAAATCAAATGTAGAACTATTATTCATGTACTTAGCTTGACAAATTAAATACTCTTATTGAGTCTCAGTACAGTTAAAACTCCATGGATTTTAATAATTTTTCAAAATATTTTCAGTAATGTGGAAAGAAATGGACAAAGCATTATTCCAGAAATATAAAGAACTAATTTTTTGTAAACTTGGTGGATTAAAAGAGCCCCCAGTACAAGTGGTTTGGTAAATGGAAAATGCATAAGGAATATGTGTACAACTGCATGTTTGTACTAATTACTGAAGGCCTAGCCTTGTGTTTTTTAATTAAGACTGCAACCCACCTGCAAAAGACTCTAGTGACTAGCCCATAAAACAAAGATTTGGGACATACTGCTTCTAGCAATGGTGATTTCGTATCTACTCTCCTTACTGGTAGAAAAGATCTCCTGATATCTAATGGTAGTCTTTTTCACTAGAACTTAAACCTACTATTGTTTTGCTCTTAGGAAAACATGAAATTTTCTTTTTTAATAGCTTTTTAGGTATTTTGTCATCACATGGCCTTGCCTATATCTTCTTTTCCTTATGTTGAGTGAGCCACATTCTGTCATTTTTTCTTAAGCTACATTTTTGCTAAGGCTCTGACTTTTCTTTAGACTCTGTACATTTGGTTTGTATCTTTCTCGAGTGTTTGTCAAAACTGGGCACAATAGTCCAGTTGAGACCTTCATAATGCTAAGTAAACCAGGTGATTTTGTATTTTACAGCCTGTAATCCCAATATTGTGTTTTCCTCTCTTACAACAGCATGACTTTGACTCATGTTGAGCTTTTGACCTACCACAAGATTCTGGTCCTCTTCAAAAGGGATCAGTTGCAGCTCCTGATTGTGTATTTATGTAGCAGATTATTCTTGCCCAAGTGCAATACCTGGTACTTGTAGCTGTTGAACTTTTTCCTCTGTTTCCAGACTTCTCCCAATTAATTGCTTTTGTCCTTTGAAGCCTGTCTTTCACCATACTGGACTTTGCTAATTTAAGAAGCATATTGCTTCCATCATGTAGATGATCAATGCAAACACTGAACAAAGCACAGTCCAATGTAGGCATTTATGGAAACTCCAGCTGATAAAATCACCTGCTTTTACAGTAAAAATTGAGAATTATTCTCTGGAGTCAGTTTTCTTGATCAGCTCTGCACCTATCTTAACCAAATTTTATTTAGACTGTGCTTCTCATGAAATTGTCAAAGAACTTTCTAAAGTTCTGATACAAGACATCTACTGCTTATGCACTATACACAAGCCTCTTATGTTGTTGCTCTGGTGAATGGCTTTTTAATTAAAATCTGTAATTTATTTTTTGTTGTTACACTTTATCATGGAATATGCAACAAAAGAATGAAAAACATGAATGTTTCAAGTTTTTAAATATGTGAAGATGAGGGAGACAGTTAATTGAATGAAACATTATACTTTAATTATAGAATGCATTGTCTTCCACACTGAAAGTTACCTGATAACTTCCCGTCTTATTTCATTCACTTCCTGAAAGCCATTGTTTTAATCATTTGTACTACAGATGTATCCTATCTAAGCTTCTGTGCATGGTTCTGTCTTGTAGTTCTTTGGCATGGTTTTGTCTTGTAGTTCTTTGGTTTCCTGAAGGAGAACTCCAGCTACACTGAGATGTGTATTGGTTTTATGAAATGTTAGGTAGTCTAACAAAAATTAGAAAGGATTATAAGAGCCTCTACCCTAATACCCTCTACCCCCTATCTCCCAATATTCCATAAATGCGATGGAATGTAAAACAATGCAAGATGGGGGTGGGGGGTGGGTTTGGTATTTTTTTTTGTTTGGGGCATTTTTGGTAATTTGGGAGTGCTCAGATGTGTTTGTGCCTCATGTACCTGAGAAATGAAATTCTGCAGGTCATGTTTAGGACTAAAAAGAAAGTAATTTGAGCCTATTACACCTTTTAACACCAACTCCTTGTCTATTGATATTTATTGTTGAACTGTGACCTGTGCTTTGTGAATTAAATTTCCTTTCTTTCTATCTATGCTAGTCCTGGCTGAATGTGCATTTCACTATCTAGATATTTTTTTTCAATTTAATTTTTAGGTTTCCCTTTATATTTAGGCCAATTCCAATGTTGTAAGGCAGTGTTTTGTTGTCTTGTTTAAATGTGTGTTTTATATCAGCTCAGAGAGGTTAAGTATCACGCTATACTCCCAAAAGCACTTTTGGGGTATTATCTAATCTGTACAATATTGCATATGTGAAATGAATATTAGATCTGTTTTACAGGTAGGAAGTCTCATAAGCTAGATCTGTTACGGAGCTGTTCATGGGGTAGAAATGGGTGACAGAACCAAGGCAGCTTACAGTGGTGGTATGCAGAGGGCCACTAGCAGACCTGACTTCTAACCTCTCCCACATGTAGGTTTATTGTAGGCTCTTTGTTAAATGTGCAGTTCTACATTTTCAGGAGTGGCTGCTCATGGGTTATCTAAAGTGAAGGACTTAAAGCTGTATCAGTAAAGAGACTTGGGCATTGCTGAACTGAACTTTAGATGCCATGACAAAAAAATTCAGTCATCCTTCAGGTAAGGAGGCATTTCTACACACCTACTGGCATGGGCTGGAATTCGCAACAGGTGACACTTGAAGATTTGTGCATCATTAACTGTCCCTCTCTTCAGAGTTTCGGTTCTTAACCTGATGGAAGATGTTTTAATCATACATTGTCTCAGAAAATATTTTTGTGGGTGGTTTTTGATTGGTTTGGATTGGACTAGTCCTTACTAGTTTAGTAAGCAGCAGTGAAGTATCAGTATTTATGAACTGTAATGTTTCTCTCTTTGCCAGCTGAGATTAGTAGGTGTTGTTTTCAAAGGTAGATCTGTGAGAAAGTGTCAAAACCGAAAATCAACTATATAAAATAGCTCTTATCAGGAGAGGGGGTTTAATAACCAGGACTGGATTTGTTGCATCTGGTTTTAGTTTAATAATAATCTTGAAAAGGTTGAAAATCTGTGGGTCTAAGGTACAAGCTGAAGCTTGCGTTGTTTTTTCTTTTTTTCTTTTTCTTTTTTTTTTGTGGTAAGACATTTGTCACTGTCTTGACCTGTATTTAGATTTGGTAAAACACAGTTTATATTTTTTTTTATAAAGAAACTCTAACAGAGCAATCAGGTAAAGGACTTATGAATGTTTAGGGACAAGTGCACAGAGCAATTTAATTATCCTTTGTTGCATGCAGGCACAATCTTAAAGAATTTTGAGACTTTTCTCATGAAGAAGCATACTTTTTACTTAATATTAAGTTGTGCATTAAAATGAGAACATCTTTGTAAGCCTTGACTTAAGTGATTACATTTAAATGATAGTCGTAGCAAAAGGCAACGTTCTCCAATGATTTTAAGCTGCCTTTTAAAGTTGTGTAGCTACTCAAAAAGCCAGTAGCACCAACAAAATACTTAAAGATACACAGGAATAAAATGGTCATACAGGTTTGGCATTTAAAAGTGAAGATCTGTACGTTAGTTTCTAAATGGACAGTAAAATATACTGTCTTTGAATTTATCATAATTTTAAGGAAAAAAACCGGGTATACACTAAGAAACAAGAATCATATGAATCAAGGGAGAGACGGACAGCTTTTCGAAGCTCTCCAGATAATACCTGCTGTTTGCTCAGATAAACTTGCTGTTGAATTCTTTTCCTTATTTTCAGAGCACCTGTTAAAAAGAAGTATTTATCCTTCCCATTCCCATTGAGTTTTTCAGTTCCTGAATTAGAAACACTCTGTCATACCTAGCATTGAAAAAAACCCCTTAAATTATAGTAGTGGTATTAAATACATATTCAAGATCAAGATTAGCAGAGACTTCGTTTACTGCAATCTTTGTCCTAACTGGTAAATGCTTTACAATGTAAATGTTTGCATAATGTAGCAACCAGTTGCATGTCTCATGTGTTAACCTCCAGAAGTTATAATACCTCACACTTCCCTTTGGTAGGTAGAAGTAATTATGATAGCAATCAACATATATAATACAGAATTCCAAATACTTAGTTCTGTTGACAGTACATATGGCACAACAATATAGACTATTTCAGACAAATAACAATTTATAATCTAAGTGCTTTAAATCTGTTGTGATTCTCATTATTTCAGATAAGTATTTCTTCATAATTACTATAGTGTTTTCTTTTGAGGATTCTAATTGTGTGCTCTTCAGAAAATGATATGGTAAATATTTGGTATTAATGTACACAGCCATACATTTTACTGTTTGTTAGGGTAAGTGACAGCCTAACAGAAGGGGAAGATGTTATGCCAGATAATTCTGCGTGGCTGATACAGAATCAGACTGAACTGCTGATGACTGAGAACAATTAATGAAAATTCTGTGTTTTCATATATGAATTATTTCTTTGCAATTTTTTTTAGAATAAACAGAATTGTCTAGGTTTGGCATTTAAAGAGCTCTGTACAACTGTTGTAATAGTTGAGTGTGAACTGTCAAAGACATAGGCAGTATTCTGGAAATGATGAGTGCAATTATATCCTTTAAGATACTTTTACAAATCTGAGCATTTAAATATAAGGATTTGATTTGTAATTGCAAAATGTTTCTTATTCCAAAAAAAGAAATATGCATATACTGCTCAAAAGAGATTATCCTGTGATTTTTTTTTTAAGTCAGCTTAATTGGCATGGGCTTTTTTATGGGTGTATATGTATAGGTATATGTAATTATTACATATATAATTATATGTGTATATTAACATTGTATATATGGAAGAAGAAAACCTGGATTTTTAAAAGGTTTTTTTAGTGAGATCTTGTTGAAGATTTACTTTACCTGACAGTTTACTTTGACCCTGCCTGAAGTCGGATCTTATTGGTGACATAAATATTGTAAGATGATGGAACTAGAACTGCAATATGCTATCTTTCCCCAAATGTTTGAAAGCATTGTCAGGTTTTGAATTGCTGTCATATTTTTTCGATTGTTTTTAGTACAAGTCAAGTCTGACTTGCCTTAGTAATATAAAGGATCTCATTGTCTTCGGCAGGGCTTGTCAAATGAATAAGAAACATTGTCTTCTCAAATTGATTTTAAAAAAAAACCCAAAATTATTTTAATTTGAATGAGGTGAGAATCTGGTAACTATTCAAATGTTTTCAGTGCTGAATAATAAGGAGCATGATAATTGCAACTTGGCATAGAAAGGAGTAGCAAATTTTACTCTTCCTCTTTTTAAATTGGGAATTTGAATGTTGGATAGCATAGAAGTAGACAGCAAAACAAATTTAGTACTTGATATTCCAAAAGTACCATTCCAAAAGAGAGTACTTAAGTAATACAGTTAATGCTTAATATATGACCACTTTCATATATTTCGTATTTTGTAGATACATATTTAATAATTTGTATATATATTTATCATGATATTTAGATTTTGTAAATTTTATTTAACAATTTGAAGTACAGTGGCAGATACTGCTGTTAATCTTTAAATTGGGGGGACAGTTTCTACCACAAGACTTCATAGCCTAAATATGGGGAAAGGATCCGTATTGCTTTCTAATGCTAAGAGCAGATGATCAGAGGAAGAAGTGGGACAAACAGTAAACCTAGTCAGAAAGAGTCATAAAACAAGGAGCATGTAAGGGAGAAGAATAAGTAAAACAGTAGTGGCTGGGCAGGAAGGGGAACTGGAAATAAAGACATTTGATGACGTTTTTTTTAAGAGAAAAATCAGATTGGCCAGAGAGGAGCCTGGGATAAAATCCTGCTAACAACCTGTGGAGGAGCTGACATTCCAGATGATGAGATTTTTAATGTTTATCTTTTACCTTAAAAAAATGCCCAGAGACGTATGCTTTAATTTTAAGTCCTTGGCTCTACAAAAGGCACCATTATTTTAGGGTTGCCTGTGTAAATTGGGATTTCGTGGTTCCTGCAGTTGCTTGCTGCTTAGAGAACAAATTGTCTTCCTCTGTCTGCCAGAGGGTTCTCTGTGATGGTAGGCTAGTATGTTGTTTTTCTGAAAGCCTAGGGTCTGATCTGCAGAAGCAAATCACAGCTGAAACAGTGATTTTGGCAGCTGAAGCAGAAATTTGAAATATTCAAAACATGAGGTTTTTGGGTGCTTTGGACTCTCAAGAATTAGTGGATGTGTTTCCTCTTTCTGTGCCTCAAGGCTTCATCTAAAGATAGTCGACTTTTTTCTGACTTCTGTCTGTTCCGAGGGGCATCACCACAGTGCTGCAAGGAACATAGTCAGCAAGGGCTGTGAGGTGGAGGAATTGTTCTGTTAGGGGTAACTGGTTGGATATCTTTGAAGTGAGACACTGAAAAGCAGGCAATAAATTCTGATAGCCTGCATACAGCTTTCAAGCCAAGGCTAGAGAAGCCTGCTCTATTAAAAGGTAAATTCAGAAAGTAAGAAATGTGGCTATGTTTAACTGAATTGTAAATATTGATTATTTTATCATTAAATGAACACTGGCCTTCAGTTTTGTGAACTAAAAGAAAGCAGTGGTCCTCTGTGAAGTATAGTATGAGGCAGTATTTATGTACATGTTGCTTCCTGAGGCATACATGCAAGACAGCTGTGCTAATAGTGTAGTTGCATTTCCTATTTTTGTCATTTCCTAAATAAAGTATTTTATTTCACAACCTTGATCTTACTTCAATGGAAATGCTTGTTGCAATTTGTACGTCAATTTGTGCTATAACAATTTTATGTACAGACTTCAGATCACAAAACCAAGGATCCCCCATGTCAAGAAGTACCACTTGCTGAGAGAATGGTCATGCTTTTGCAGAAAATGTACCCAGAAACAATAATATTTTTTGAAAGTACTCCACACTGGTACCAAAAAGCCAGTCAAAGAAACTCTCTAAGACTCGTTTTGGAGTTTCAGAAAGCAGTCATTCTTTATTGCAGCGCTGGATGCATGGGGGTAATTCCACCTAGTGTGCATGCCACAGCTTCAGCCCAAACAGGTTATATGGAGTAACTACATATTAATCAGATTAGTATACATATACACAAAAATGATTATAACTGATTAACATAGTACTGCCTACATCCGATCATGCACAATGAATGATCCATTTCAGTTGAAGGGCTGCTTTTACAACCACCGGCGTATTTGATGTTCTTGTTGGCTGTCCTTGAAGTCTTTGTTCTTGTCCTTGCTCTTTGATCTTGAAGCTTAACACAGTTTCAGTCACATGTGGTCAGTTTCAACATTGTTCTCATCTAGTGTACAGGAACGTCTAGTCATAAGAGCAAAGAACTGCAAAGCTTATGAGTAACTCCCTCTGCTAGTTAATTGCTTGGCTATACTTTGTCTATTGTTTCAATCACAGTGTTAGTTTAAGATTTCTAATAATTATTTACCAAATCTCATTTTTACAGTCATCTAGCAGCAAACCAGTTTCCACGGCTGGTACAAAATATTAAAATCATCAAAATACTTAGACATACCATACAGAATGTATGGAAATATGCTATCACATATGGTAAGGGCATTGACAGTCTGGGGGATCAAGGCGGAGATGCAGTTGTTTCTGGCTGCATTTTATGACTTATGGCTACTTTCTGAAGAAAGCAGGAAGACCATTATGGGGTTGGAAGGGAACATATACTTCCTTCCTGCGATTGCATCCTTGGTTGGTGTGTTTATGCCTCAGACTAAAAGTTTACTCAGGTGCTTCCCCTTACAGCTGTTGGGCTGAATGGAAAATGGTTTGCCAGTCCCCAAAACATTTGGGATTTCAAAAAATGTCTAGTCTCTAGGAAGGGTGACGTAGAACGTGTGTTCACTGGTGCTAGACTGGTGAAGTGCCTTTCCCACTTGGGAGGTGAGAGATAGACGTCAAAGTCAGAGTTAGTGGAAGGGGTTCATAACAGCAGAAATCTGTTCTGGTTTTTTTTTATTCCCCCTTCTTTCCCTCCCCAGCAATGGGCTGGGGAGAACAGTACCAGTGAGATGTGTTGCAGCTGCTTGCAGACCCTAGTTAGTCTGTGTTGGTAGTCTGGGGCCTTCTGTGGGGGTTTTTGCCTCTCTCTTTTCCCAGACCTCTGGGATGGAAGAAGCCCAAACACTTGTGATACTGCATTAAGAAAAAATGTGAACTTTGTCTTAAAAGGCTAAATTTAATAGGTTGTTTTATGGTTTGACTTCCAAGGGCTAAAGGTGATAATGGATTTAATACCAAACCACACAAGTGACAAACACCGATGGTTTCAGCTGAGTCGCAATCGGACTGGGAAGTACACGGACTACTACATCTGGCAGGACTGCACACAGGCTGCTGGTTCAGTCACTCCTCCAAACAACTGGGTAAACATGAGAAGGGACACATGCAGATCCCAAGCTGGATGCACACTGCCACATAGCAAAAGCAGCTATAAAATAATTGTCCCAATGTACACTGGGTTATAAATGACTGTTGAGATGTACAAACTGATGTTACTAAATGAGCTAGTGCAGATTAAGGCTTAAACGAGCTCAGAGGTGAGGAGTTCCTATTTCAAACAGAATTTTAAAAATTACTTTTGTTTCTTTACCTCAGTGTTAATTCTTCACTCACTGAACAACAACAAAAAAGGGATAGTTGTGCACAAGTTGTTCACACGTGCCCCCTTCTGTGTCTGGGTACTCCACTCCAGAAACTTCATCTTGGCTCCTCTGAAATCATAGTTGGTGGGAAGGGAAACAAAACAGTATGTTCTTGGTTCCTTTCCTTTTTCTGGAAGGTGATCAGGCCAGAAAGTGTGTTGCCTGTTTCAAATATATTTACTTGAAATTTGAAGTGATGGGTGCATGATTAGGAACTTTTGTGTTCTAAAAACTCAGGTGGAATTAATATTTTGTACCAGCTAGTGTAATTTCTCTTTGAACTTAGAGTCTTAAAAGCTATCTTAGCTTTTGGAATCTTTTATTACAGAGATGATGATAAAGTTAACATTTTAACATGCTGACTGTTGTTGGTACTTCAAAGGGATAATACCAGATTGCAGAAAGCTCTTAAGTTAGCTAAAGCTATTTTTAATATGTTTTAGGAAAAACAAATTCAAAAGAAATGCTCCCACCCATGTTTTCCCCTCTATTCTGAGTAATTCGTAGTGAAAGTCTGCTTTAAAAAACAAACAAACAAAACCCAGAGCATTGAACAAGAAATACATGTGGTGAAGCACAACTAAAGGGAGAGCAACTAGCAGAAGGAAATGTAAAATATAAGCACCAAAATCTACTCAATTTAGGCTATTGGTTAGGCATTTTGTGCCTTATTATATGCTTGTAATGCATTGCATAGTAAAGTATGCATTAGGAGTTCTGATTATCCCCCTCCCTCATATGAGCAGGTTAGTGTCTTTGGGAATTCCAGCTGGCAGTTTGATGATGTGAGAAAGCAGTGTTATTTTCATCAGTTTGGGAAAGAACAACCGGACTTAAATTTTCGCAATGTTGCTGTCCAGCAAGAAATCCATGTAAGTATGTAACCCACTGCTGCTGTGCCAACAGCAAAGCAGCTATTTCTACACTTAATTTCTCTGATTATTTGTGCTACAGCATTTACAATCTAGTTGGAAGTAATTCAAGGATTGCAGCATATGTAAACAATCGAAACAAAAAAGTGTCTAGACAAACATTAAGTATGTTTTCAGTGTTGGAGCTACTTTGCTTCAAGTTGTCTTAATTTAAAAGCAAACAAGCAACCAAAAAAAAAATCCAAATAAATTTGTCCTTGAGTGGATGTATTGGCTGTGGGTGGTGTTGCAGTCCTCTAGATTTTAAGAAGGTATGACTACTGCTTTTTTTGCTGGCTTAAGTCCCCTGCTCTCCCAAGTGCCTGGCAAGATCTTGATGGGTTTTTGGAACAGGCTATTGCACTTTACAAGGAGCTCCCTTTCCCTTCTTCTTCCCACTAAGGGTTATCTTAAAATTGCTTTGGTGCTTCAGGAGCCCTCTACTTTCCAGTCTAACCTTATTCGCAAACTGTTCATACTTAGCTCTCTATGAATGAAACCTGTCCTTCAGCTGAAATAGCTTTTCCCACCCTTGTTTATGCTTATTTGTTTTTCAGCTCTGACAACATCCCCCTTCAGCTTTTGTTAAGATAGATTAAATGGGGGGGAGGAGGGCTTTTCCAATCTTCCCTGAAGTGAGAGACTCTCCGCCCCTTTGTTTAGCTGTTGCTCACTCCTCAGAGCACTTCAAGCCTGAGGATTTTCTCAAATGCGGATGGCCAGAATTAAAAAAATTGAACGGAATAAGTATCTGGGCAGAACCTTGTAAATGGCATAGGTACTTCTCCCTCTGTGTCCTAGGATTGCTGTTACTTGCTTTGAAGTTGGTGCTAGTACACAAATAAACCAACGTGACTACTGTGTGGAAGCAGTTGACTGCTTTCAGCTCTAGTCTCCATCAAGAGCCAAGGATGAAAGCACTTAGCGCATTGGATGTTGTATCAAGGACAACAACTAATGGAAGGATTGATGTGGATGGTAAAGCGGCTCTCGCACTGAAGCCCATGCTGAAACAGAGCTGAGTCACTCACGTGGACAGAATGTTTTATATCTGTTGATACAAGGAGCTGTTAATTAGCCAGTCAAATGTGGGAATAGCACCTTGTTTTAGCAAAGAGATATTTGCATTTTCAAGAAAGCTAGGAAATGCTGATTTGAATTACAAGGAATGCCTGGTCTTGTGGATAAGGGGGAGATAGTGAGTTTCGATCTGTCTACATCTCTGATGACTTTGCAGGGGAGAGAGACAGATGGATAGCCATCACAGCACAAGTGAGTCACCAACGCAAGGGGGGGGTGCTCTGATGAAACCTCATGCTTGTCTGCTTCATGTGTCCCAGCAGACAATGCAGAATTCATAAAAATATGAGGAAGTGGGCCTGAACATGGGCAGTCTGACAATTGCTGCTTTTTTCTTTTTTTTTTTTTATCCTTAAAGCTATACCCCATGAGGTCATACAGCTACCTCAAGTGTTTTGATTTAGTCCTTAAGTGTTTGCTACTTTGTACTGTTGAATTTTGGTGCATTTCTTGGCGGTAGTCTTCACAGCTGTCCAGTTGTACTGTGATGGTCTCACTGACTCTGTGGGGCCTCTCCCCTCGCTGTGGGTACTGGGTGTGGATGAAGAAACAAAACACTTTTGGTCATACCTGTTAACTAAAGCATGAAATGAGACTGCTCTTGAGACTGATCCTTGAAGAATTCCACCAGTAACCTCTCTGTCTTGATACTTCCCTTAACACCATGTCTTGCCACTTGCACCTTTTTTCCTAGCATTGCACGTACTTTTCAATGGTCCTGCCTAATTTTTTTTTTTTAGTGGTACCAGACACATTACTGAAGCTCCAGTAGCAAATAGTTGCTGCATTTCCTATGCAAAGAAATGAAATGAAAATCAGTAAGTTTGGCCTGGTAACACCAACCTTTGGTAAATGCTTATGAACATTAATTGCTCCAGCATTTTAAAGAATAATCTTTGTCTAGTATTTTATTTAAAAATCCTGTTTCAGAAGGTTAGGAGGACTGAGCAGGAAACAAACGGACTCTTCTGGAGAAGCTCAAGACTTTGGTTTAGCAACAGGGCATGCAAGAGCAATGAAACTTAGCAGCCAGCATGTTGTAGCTTTCTTGCATAAATAAAAGTAGATTTGTCTCAGCGAGTACCACATTGGTATTTGATATTTGCACTGCTGATACCTGGTGTTTCTTTTGTGATGAGCACGTGCATAAGCATGAGTTAATTTTTGGTGGATTCAGTATTGGAGAGACACCATATCGAGAGCTCCTGCTTTCAGAATGGCTCTATGAGAAAGTACAGCTCAGTAAGGTGGAGTCTTTATTTGCCAAACCAAAATCTGTAAAGCATGAGTGCAGACTGGTTCTACTCCAGCCTGTTCAGGCAAGTGTACTGCATACATTAAAAAAAAGGCAATTCAACAGCTGTCTTTAAACAAAACAAAAAAACCCCAACTGAACAAAGAAAACCCCCAAAACAAAAGCCCAAAACTTGTCCTCAGATGAAGAAAAGTACCTGGTCTAAAAGAGCACTTGCAGAAACCACTCAAGAGGAACTTTAGAGTCGTTTGTTAAAACTAGAGCAATTAAAACTAGTAATATAATAGCTACTCAAGTAGGATATAATTTTACTAATTGTCACTAACCTCTGAATTTGGTAGTGAAATCATGAATCAATAGCAGTTAACTTGGACAGTTTTTCCTGTTATTGCAAGTCAACAAATAAGCCTGAAAATAAACTAAAAAATTTCACATCAGTCAAATAAGAGAGAACAAATGTTTTAAGAGCTCTATTGTATAGAAAGAAAACTGGTGCCATGAGGTCTGTGCAGAACAACATATTCTTGCATATTTGAATCCATGTGTTCTAATTGTGTGCAACCACGATGGCTGTTCACCATCAACAGCGCCTAGCACCAGCCCAGTTGTTTTGATGGATGAGATGAGAAACGGCTTTTAGCAAGGCGTGCCCTGGCTTTGGTCTTCTGAATTACTGGAGAAGTTACAGACCAGTCTTTTTTATACTGGATGAAAAATAAGATATGCTTTATTCAGATCTTAGTTTGGCCTTAGGTCGATGTGATTCACTTTAACTTCTACTAAAATTTGAAATACAAATTAAAAAATAAATTGTTACATATTAATACTTCCTAACAGTTCTAGTTTTCTTTTTAAGTACATACTATTTTGAATGGGGTGAGCTCACTTGGACTTCTCAATTTTTACCTTTCTCTAGGATATTATCAAATTTTGGCTCGGCAAAGGAATCGATGGATTTAGTTTCAGCGCTGTTAAATTTCTTTTAGAAGCAGCACATCTCCGAGATGAGCCTCAAGTAAACAAGTCCCAGAATCCAGTAACGTATATGTTTTCTTTGCTTTTTTCCTGTATTTCCTCCTGGGGCGAGAGAATGTATGGTTTTACTCTCTTGGGTCTAAACTGTTGTTTTGGGAAGACTGGGTCAGCCATGTCCTTTGGGAGGCAGGTGGCTCCTGGGTGCCCTGCAGAAGGAGCACATACAAGAAAGAAGCCCCTGGGCTGAGGATGTAGGTCAGTGAGATACCTGCAAGGAGGAGCGCTGTGGGCAGGAGAATTGTCCATATACACTTGCCATTTCTGTTCTGACACTGTTGCTTTGAATTTTACATTTAAAATAACTTGCTTTTCAATTTACATTCTAAAAAGATCAGTCTTGTGATTTTAATAGTTGATTGGTTGTCTCTGGGGAGCCCACTACAAGAAGTAAGCTTAGAGCTCTTGCCTGCTTGGGATTCTGTAACAGCCACTGGCACACGTATGTCTTCTACATAGCTAGTAGGAATCCGAATAAAACAAAAAACCTCTTACTGGCAGAGTCTCACAGTGAGAGGTGGCCAGACACATTCAGAAGCATGCACTCTGTTATTTATGCTGTTTGCTTTTGCTGAAGTAGTGAACTTGGTGACGTTCCCAGCTAGTGCCAGCACTAAGACACTGTTCCCATGCGGAGTTTGGGATCTCCTAAAACTAGTCAAGCTCCACAAGTATTGTTGCCTTTGTAAGTTACCACAACACTGTTGTCCATCTTTGCAACCTGGTGTGTGGCCACAGCGCCTGCTGTGCTTGCTGCTGCAGATGGGCTTGGTTGATTAGTGCTGTGGGTGGACTCTACCCCCTGAAGGATGGGGTCTAAAATAATAAGCCCTCTTCTAACATATCTTTAGAGTTCCCCAAGTGCAGTTCAGCTCTGTGCTGTTAATGTTAGTATGCTAGACTCAGTTAAAATTTTTCTGGACTGGTGCATTGTCTCAGGAAAGGATGGGAAGAATTTGGAGAGTTCTGAAATCTAAAATATTGGTGAACTAATGGGAAATATTATATTCTTCAAGGAGAGTATCACAGCTTATTCTCAGCTCTACCATGACTACACAACCATGCAAGTTGGTATGCATGATATCATCCGTAGCTTCCGTCAAACCATGAATCAGTTCAGCAGTGAACCTGGCCGATACAGGTAATCATTATTACAGCTAGTGAATTTTTCTCTAATATTTGTCACCCTCTTGCTAGCAATAAAATGTTTTTTTAATAATATGTACCATAAAAGTTTTTATCCTCAAACACAAATAGTGGTGCATAGGCTATACTATCTCCTCCCCAGTGTGTGAAAGAAAGGAAATTAATTGGCTCCAGTAGCTCTGTGGTATCTACGGACTGTGCAAGAATGGATGACTATTCAGCTCGCAGAGACACTGTAATTAATCAGCCCTGTGGCTGATTTATTGTATAGTATTAATAGTGCAGTTCATGTCAGACCCACAGTCAGAGATTGTTTAAATTACAGAATGATTGAGTTTGGAAGGGACCTCTGGAGGTTATCTGGTCCAGCCCCCCTGCTCATCAGGGCCACCTAGAGCCGGTTGCACAAGAATTTTTCTAGATGGCTTTTGAACATCTGCAAGAATGGAGACTCCACAACTTCCCTGGGAAAGCTGTGCCAGGGCTTGGTCACCCTCACAGTGAAAAGTGTTTCCCTGGTGTTCAGAGGGAACCTCCTGTGTTTCAGTTTGTGCCCACAGCCTCTGGTCCTGGCAGTGTGCAACACTGAAAAGAACCTGGCTCCATCGCCTTTGCACCCTCCCTTCATGCATTTATATACATTGATGAGATCCCCCTGAGACTTCTGTATTCCAGGCTGAACAGTCCCAGCTCTTTCAGCCTCTCCTTTCTGGAGAGATGCTCCAGTCCCTTAATAGTCTTAGAGGGTCTTTGCTGGACTCTCTCCAGTATGTCCATGTTTTTCTTGTACTGAGGAGCCCAGAACTAGACACCATGCTCCAGGTGTAGCCTCATCAGTGCTGAGTAAAGGAGAAAGATCACCTCCCTCAACCTGCTGGGAACAGTCCTCTTAGTGCAACCCAGGATACCATTAGCCACCTTTGCTGCAAGGGCACATCACCGGGTCATGTTCAATTTGGGGTGACCCTGGGTCCTTTTCTGTAAAGGAAAGCATAGAAGTTGCTGGAATGGAGTGTGTGGATATGGACTCAGAAAGGCAAGACTTCAGTTAGATACTTGTAGCCTTGCATTGACTCTTGTAGATTTTTCTTCAGAAAATTCCAAGAAATATATCCTCTTGTCTCCTTACCTGCTTTACAAAATGTTGTTTCTCTCTATTAATCTTTTTTGATGGGGAGGCGAGAAGCAAATGTAATTCTTAATGCTGTGTTATTTTGTATGTATGTCTGACACCACTGCTGGCTTCCTTCTGCTCTCTGCAAACCAAGAATGAACCAAAAAAGGTATTTGTGCACTTCTTTTTAGATTTTTGGGTTCTGATGGTGATGAAAACGAAGACATTGAGGCAACAATGAGGTATTATGGAGCACCTTTTATCCAAGAAGCAGATTTTCCCTTCAATTTCAACCTAATTAACATGAAAAATCTATCAGGCAACAGTATTTTTGAAGCTGTCAACTTGTGGATGAAAAACATGCCTGCAGGAAAATGGCCAAACTGGGCGGTAAGAATCCTAGACCCACACTTAATAGGAAGGGCCTGTTCTATAGGTGATAGAAACCTATAGATGATGGTTCCTCTAATGGTGGTAGGACTGTTGCCCCTCCACACACATGTTGATTTCAGTGGGATGAGCAGCAGCCTGAGCCCATGGCTGAGCTGTAGTAGATACCGATGTGAAACTCTCAGCTGCTGTAGTCAGAGTCATTGGCTTCGGCCAGCTGTCTGGCTGTCCTGCCCTTCAGTAACAGTTACACTCCGTGTGCAAGGGTGACAGAAGGGATTTTATGATCATGACTTTTCCTTGGTGTCTAATGTAGTATGGGGCATTGACTTAAACCACCAGTGAGGATGGGATTGGTACAATTATCTTTGGCTGTAAACTGACTCAGTGCAATAAAGGATTCTGGAGACAACCTGGGGCCAGGGAACAACAGAGCAGGCAGCTGAGGACAGTTAACTTAAAACCTTGCTGGTCTTTGCTAGGGAGCATGTTTGGGATATGCAAGAGATCTTTTCAAAACAAGCACCACTTTCACACAGTGGAGAAAATGACAGAAATCTGAGGGACTGTAATTGTGGAGAGTTGTTAATTGTCATCTCTCCTCACTTCTGCCTTGTGTGCTGCTGGCGGGGCTTCTGTCTGCTAAATTATTTGAGGCAGAAGTTTGTACTGGCACCAAGATAAAAAAGATAATTGCCCTCACAGGCCTGGAGGGGGAAGAAAAAGAAAAAAACCAAAACTACTACCTTGTTTAAATTAGTTAACCAATTTCACATATGCATGGAATTTTATAATGTGTTTAACAGAATGATGTTTTCTTCAGGTTGGAAGCCCTAACACTGCTCGGATTTCATCTCGGATTGGGAAGGAGTACATCAATGTTATGAACATGCTGCTTTTAACCCTCCCTGGTACTCCTGTAACTTACTATGGTGAAGAAATAGGCATGGAGAATATTGCATCAGAAAATGTAAGAGTGGATAAACTCTGATCCTGTTGTTTAGTTCCGAGTAACAGATGTTTCAAAAACACATGAACTTCTGTTTTGTTAACCAAACGCGGTCTTTCCCACTGTTTAGCTGGTTTTCTGTGTTCCCCATGGCAAAATCATTGGACAGCACATGGAAATGGCCAGGCCAGGGACCAGAACCAAGGCTTCCCTGTGTGTCTGAACTGCAATCATGGTCCCTGATTTCTGTCCTCTGCCAGATCAGTCTTGCATGGTTTGCAGCGGTGTTGCTTTGCTTCACTTCAGCAGAAAGGGCAGCAAGTGCCAACACCGAGCCTGGGGTAATTAGGAGAGGTGTGTTGCAGTCATTGAAGGCAAGAGGAACTGAGTCTCTGTCCTTCCTCCCACAGAAGTACCCTAGTCACTATGTCAAAGTCCATTATTTCCTGGCTGCTATTTAAATGACATCAGAGTTCATGGGAGACGGTAGCTACAGTCACCATCTGTGCTGACTGCTTTGCTCTGACTGTGCAAAGGCACCTGTCTAAGCCACAGCTCTCTACCGTGTGCCCAAGCTCTGAAGAAAGGATGTCCAGAAAGGGGTGGGTGGGCAGACCAG
Organism: Elanus axillaris; assembly: GCA_026212715.1. Classification (NCBI taxonomy): domain Eukaryota; kingdom Metazoa; phylum Chordata; class Aves; order Accipitriformes; family Accipitridae; genus Elanus; species Elanus axillaris. The sequence continues at coordinate 4,999,307 of JANZLQ010000057.1, read as the reverse complement.
CCCCTGCTTCACATTGCCTGGTGGCAAGCAGAAGTGGCTTCTGCTTGTCACACAGGGGTTTTTGATTTGTCTTTCAGATCCCTTTCTCTAAAGGATTTAGGTACCTGAGCCTGGGAACCAGGTGGTTAGCTCACTTGATCATAGTAATACATGACAGGATGTTTGTTAGTTTACAGAAAATTTCAGAAGTTTATTCAAGGTCAAGGGATTAAAACAAAGTGTCTGTGCCTTTCACACTGTGCTGACCTGCATAACTTAAAAGCTTTCACGTTCAGCCCCTGTAATTTCTTGTCTCTTCTATGATCATACCTGACTTCTGTTGTGTCTCGTTGCCCAAGATTTATGGGCATAACTGGAAAAAAGTCATGCCCAAAAGGGAACAGCTCAGCTCTGCCTCTCATGACCATATTTGAGCACCATGACAACATGGTCCTATGGCAAATGCTCTGGAAAGCTTCTAGTAGGAAATGAGACAGCCTCCAATGATGTTACCAACAGTCTTGACTAACTTTGTATCAAAGGGAATACCTTTATATCAAAGGTACTTCAAGAAGCACCGGATCATCGCCAGGTTTGTCTGATTCAGGTGTGAGGAAATGATTCTCTGGTTTAAAAGGAAATCTCATTTTCTCTGAGAAACACCTAGGTCAAAATATCTCCTGCATTTTCTTACTGCTGCTGATTACTGCTGACAGAATGATACTCTCCAGAGAAGTGGCTTGCCCTTGGGTGTGCAGGGTTTACTCTCTTTTAGTGGTTACCCTGTGGCTCACAGCTTTGTAACAATGCAAAACCACTCTTCACTCAATCTGGAGAGGAAGATTCCCTGATTAATGGGTGTCTTAGAAAGATGGAGAGTATTTGCTCAGGGTATAGTTTTTAGCCCCAGCATTTGAAACACTTCAGGAGAAGCTTGAAGAGGTGAAGATGAAAGGAAGCATTACCAGTGTTGAAAACTTAGGATTTTTTTCCCCCCTGCTTTTCAGAACATGCTAAAAGGAGAAACCCGTTATTTGTAATGTCACAAAGCAAAGTGACAATTTCTTTTGTTGAGCTGCTGTTCTGACAGATTGTATTGAAAAGTGCCCTTTATATGAAAAACAGTTTTCATGGAAAACAAACACTCAAAGTATGTGCAAAATATTTTATGCCTTCTTATATCATTAAATTTAAGTGTCAGATCTTTTGGCAGCTCTTCAATAACAATGAGGAAGCTTTATCAGGATTTTCCTGAATTCTTCAAAATAAGAACTTCAGACTTTTAACATCAACACTTTTTAATCAGCTAAAAGCTGGTTTTCAATAGTTTTTGCACTAGGAAATAATTTTATCTTTCTAACACAAACAATCCTGTCCAAATTGTACCCCTTGCAAATATAAGTTTGAAGAGTTCTAAATTTTAACTTAAAGCAAAGAAACCAATACTGAAATGGCAATCATTTGAAAGATGTGAGAACATGCTATTTAAGGGATAACTTTTTAATATACTAATCGCCACTTTATTTTCTAGGTGACCTTTCCAGAGAAATCCCCCATGCAGTGGAATGGCAAAGTTAATGCTGGTTTTACTGAAGGCAACAGTAGCTGGTTACCTGTTAACTCTGACTACCAAAATGTAAATGTTGAAGTAGGTATCTATGTGTGACACACTAATAGTCTAAAAATATTTTAATGTATCTATTTTTCTCTGACTTCCTTTTACTTAGTGGGAATTAGCAGTAAGAACAAACTCAAGGGAAGAAAAAGCACTGAATCCTCACAAATCTTATTAGAAAAGAAAAACCTTGCACCAGCAAGACCCTACTTCATCTATATTAATTTAAGCCGAGCAACTGCAATTATGATGCAGATGTGGCAATTTGGCTCTTTAACATCTTTTTAATCAGTTTAATATGAAATTGAAATCTGGTCTCTTTTTTTTTTCTTTTTCATTTCTATGACTTAGAAAGCACTGGCCTTGTAACAAGAACTTAACATAGACATCTCTAACGTAAGTAGAGCAGTGAATCAAACAGCTTTTGCTGATCTACAGTGCTGACCAGAATTGAAGACAGAAAAAAATAAAAGAGGAAAAATATAAACCATGAAACAAACCCCGTGACTTCAGTAGATTAGACTCAAAGAAAAAAGTTAAGTATCAAGCCTTGAATGGCTGTGGCTTTCTCTTGAATAAATGGTACTGTAAGGACACTGTGGGAGGAAGAAACAGTGTTAGTGCTGGGGGAATTCTGTTATGCCTAGTAACATCTGTCTCTGCCACTCCACAAATGCCAAGGAAGTGCATAAGAAAAAGCAGTTTTTCAGTGGAATTTGCAGACAGATTTGAAGAGATAACTGTCAAAACAGAATTCTAATGGGTGTGTTCTCAGCAGACCGTGTGGGTATGAGAGGTAAGTAGTATTTCCTACATTCAGTGCAAAGAAATGACCCTGTTAATGCTTACTGTTGCAGATCGAGATGACCTGGTCCAACTCAACCCTGAATTTGTACAGAGATCTAACTTTACTTCGCAACAGTGAGGTCCCCATTCATCGGGGGTGGATGTGCTACATCTGGAATGACAGTAATGTTTTTGTGTATGTAAGGGAATTGGATGGGTTAGACAGAGTCTTTATGATGGTTCTCAATTTTGGGCAGGAATCAACAATAGACTTGAAAGCTGTAGTTCCTAACCTTCCATCTGAAGCTACTGTAAGACTAAGTACTAATTTTAGCAAATCTGGTAAAGCTGTCAATACCAAACTAATTAAAACTGAAGCGGGAGAAGGCCTGGTCCTTGAATATAAACCACCAAAGCCTGTTCACACTATGAAAGCTTTTCAAGGAAAATGTTTTGTGGCAGAAAAAGCTTGTTATTCCAGTGCTTTCAATTTACTCTATGTGAATTGTTAAGTAAGTGCAGGAGTAGAGTAACAAACTTTCATGTTAATTCAGAAGATGTTGGTTTCAGGGAAATGGTAAAAATGTTCAGTTTTATTTGGCTTTTAAAACTTCGTGTACAAAATAAAAGTCCTGAAAAATAAAACAGATACCTAGTAGTCTTGCATCTGTACTGGTGATGAAAAACTATGATATAAGCTCCCCCTTAGGGTCTGTGGAGAAGAAACGTAAACCTGTCCTGTTTAAGAGTGTGTGTTTTTATAAAGAAAGGCAACAGCTGCTTTCTGGGTGCTGCCCCTTGCAGTTGCTGGTCATTAAGAGCTCCTGTGGAATCCAAAGCCTGTAGCAATTCATAGTAACTTCTCAGAAGTCTGTAGATTTGTAAAGCTTATTCTAAAAGGGTGGCCCTATATTTTTTAAAATAGGTAAAAGCAAGCAAGACTAATATTAAAGTTGTGATAGCTTACCTCTTCTCTCAACTATTAACAGCTCTGATTGATTATCCTCGAAGTTAGTAAAAAAAAGAACAAAATACAGCTAATATACCTAATTCCACACTCAAGACCGCATTGCCAATTGATCTCCCCCCTCCCCTGCTGCTATGTCAGAATACATTTGCATTCTCTTCTTTTTCTACCCTAAGGTTGAGGTGAGGTGTGCATACATTAGTTCAGAGTATGCAAGTGAAACAACACTACTGAATGTCACACTTGTTCATGTTTTTCATATTTGGTGCACCTACAGTGGCTTATGTGACACAAAGGAAGGATAAGCATTTGACTTGGTGCAGTCTGTTTTGGACACGGCGGTGATCTGGGGAGCTATGTTTTGGTTTGAGGACCTTACGGCCACATAGCGCATTTTCTACCAACTTCTTGTACCAATTGCTGTTCCTAGGCATGCACCATGCATCTATCCTGACAAGCAATGTTGTAACAGTTTTGTGCCTTGCTCAGAGGTCAGCTAAGCTATGCATCATGCTGCTTTAGTGCTTAGCCTCTAGAGCGACTCATGGCATCTCCTTCTGGGGCATTATTCTTGTCTTCCGGCGGCACTTTGGCACGTCCTTTTTAAGATTACCATGCTAGTTAAGGTAATGGCAAGATTTTGAATCTACTCAGATGCAAGAGCTCTACTAAAATTCCTGTTCTTGAGACTCCAACTCCTTTGCAGCTTGTTCAATCACACCATAGGATCAGTACACTATGGCTGCTATTGTAGCTAGGAAGGGCAGTAGCTATCATTGTCTATGTATGGGAACTAGTTTTAGAAGACCCTAGTGAGACCTGTAAATCAAATACTTCTTGGGAGTCTTATTGCCTTGTGTAAAATGTGGTCTTGGAAGAGAGGTCTTAGACTGGAAAGGCTGCCTGTACAAAGTGCATGTACTTCACGTTAGGCTTTACGCACCAACTGTTGTGCTTCTGCTCCACTTATATAGGGCTGCACTAATGGCTTATGTGAACAAAACTGTACCAAAGAACTTGATTAATGCAGGTGGCTACTTCTGTACTATCTGGCAGGAGAAAAATTCAGCTTAGTTTGTATGTTTATAAGCCAGTACCACACCCAACTTTTAACTTCTTGTCTGCTTATACCTATAAAGCAGGGATCCAAGAGTGGAGATCCTCTGGAGAAGGTGCTCACTTTTCACATAAATAAAAAGCTGACCGGAAGTTCTTCGGGTGGTCAATGTGTTTATTAGCTATTTGCCAGGTTTCATATGATGGTGGAGATGGCATACTTCCTCAAGTTCTTTGTTCAGAAAAGCAAGCTGTCTTGCAACCTAAAATAATAAAAATATTACAAAATAGAAAATTTATTTGTACTATAAACCTTCAGGTTCTTGCACAGCTCTTCTAATCTTCTTCCTTTCCCATACTAATGCCAAGCAATACCTTGCCCTAAGACAGAAAGAGGCTTTTCCTGAAAGAATTCATTTTGGGAATAACTGCCACAACAACCAAATAATATTTGCTAGGATTTGTTAAAATTAAGAGTCATAAAATCTGTATCCAACTGTGATAGTCTGAGACTTCAGTAACAGTATGATAGGTCTTGGCAGTATGTTGCTTTTAGCAGGCATGCTTGTACAAAAAAGTGTGAAATGTTGAAACCTAATTGTAATAGCATCCTTTGGTAGTACAGATCATGCATTTCATAACGGAAAGATCAAACCCATCGTGTATGTTTTACTCATGAGGAAGATGGAAGTAAATAGCCAGTATGACAATTTTAAGCACTTAATACTCTACAGTGCAAGACTGCCTGCTGGAACAGTTTCACACAACTTAAAACCTTTAATTCAAAGCTCTCAGCACATTACAGTGGGAGTTTAACACTATATTGAGGCTTATGGCACAACAAGGTTCAATAATCTGGCTCTGTCACTGGCTCTTTCATATCTATAAAAAATATATATTGATAAATGTGTATATATATAAACCACTGGTTTTATATATACCAGCAGTTGCTCTTGCACAATTTTTTATATATATATAATCTTAGTTCCTGCAGTTGTTTTTTTTTCTTTTGATAGTTCAAACACACATTCAGTGACTGCATGAACTACTGAGGTTGAAGTATCAATCAAGGGGACACCTCCCCCCAACATGTTACAGATGTGTGCAATAAAGGGAACATACCTCATTCAGTGAATCCTCCCAAGATGAATCACAATGACTGCCATTTGCCCGGATGTCTAAGATGATACTAGGGATGCAATTTCCTGGAACAATGAAGCTAGCAATCACTTGACATTGAATGAATGAGGAAAAAGGTAAATGGGGATGTGAGTTGTTAAGGGACAGATAATTCTGTCTTCTGTCCTGACAGAATTTCTGTTTTTCCTTAAGAAAAAAGAAGAATCATATAGGGGCTTGCTGAATGAACTATTTGTATTTCTATTAACTAGGTATTTGAAAAATGTTTATATATTTAGTGTGTTTGTTCTCTGAATCTTTTTGGAAAGCTGTGCTTTTTTCTTTCTGAGCAAAGACTGCAACAGCAATTGCAGCATCTGCTATCCTTCCTCAACTATTGCAGTTGTGCTGCTAACAGAGAAGGGGCGTAATGAAATTTGGAAAAGCTATTTCAAGATCTATTTTAGTACTGATGGTAAAAGCTTCTCCTCAGATTATTAGATGGTACTAGAAAATAGTAAGGCTTGAATGTACCCTTTGCTGGAAACAGTCCCAAAGCTAGTGGGACTAGCTTTCAGGCATAAAAGTGTCTATGCCTTGGCACTGTTGACATTGTAACCTGGACTAAGACCTGCAGTTTTAGCAAACTGGGACAAGCAGGTTTTTATAAAGCAGCAAAAATAGGATTTTTATCCATGTGTTGTTCAGAACTGCAGTCTGACCATATCAGCAGCTGGACTAGACAGTATGGGTTCACCTAGCCCTGTCCAACAACTACTATATGTTGAAGCCTAGGAAAGACTGAGCCCAACTCGTATTCTGCTGGTCATTTTTTTTTTTTTTCATCTCAGAGGGTTTCCTGAGGCTATTGTGGTTTGTCACTCACTATTAATATTTAACTATTTTCAGGCAGGTCTACAATGGAGATATCTGGTCCCTCTTAAGGCTCTGGAGAGTGCATCTTAGAAACTGATATTAATCTCTTTGTCAGTATGACTGCACATCTCATCTTTGTAGATAATGGAAATTACGTCAGAGCTTTAGATACTGGATTGTATTGTACAAATGAATGCATTTAAGGAGAAGTCAATCTCTACGGTGTTTAATTACATGACTACTAATATTCTGGTTTAGTTAACTCCATGTATCTGTAACATTCGTGTTCTTACCTTTCTTACTTGTTCTGCTGGCATGATCTAGTGCAGCCTTCCTAAGTTTCTGAACATATCGTAAAACTCCTGTTAGTGGTATCCGTTGATCATTTTCATATGCCGTGATAAAAACTGAAGGATAACACTGAGATTAAAAAACAAAACTGGTTAAATACTTCACAACTGATTTTTCTCATAAAGTGAGTAAAAAGTTTTTCTCTATCTTACTGTACTACTTGTTATGATTTATCTAAAACCACATCTATTACATAATTACCTGCTCTTAGAAAAGCACTGTTATTACTCTAACTGCAAAAAGTACTTTGGTCTAAAAAATTACTTCATATTAGTGGATCATCTACTTGCAAAAGCTAATCAAAACATCCCCTTCCCACTGGTAAAGGTCTGCTACATGTCTGCTTGCTGATGATTGCAAAAAAAGGGGAGTAATAATAATTATGGAATGGTTCACCTTAGAACACTAGTTGAGTTTACTTTTGCACTCTTTCTACACATAAAAAGTAGTTGGTTTTATATAGTAAGCTTTTACTTAATGAAGCTATGCAACACAGCTAACACACTACTTCAAATAAAGAGATTTTTCTCTTGAGATGACAGTGTCAAAGCTATAGCTCATTTTCCATTTCATTGTTTGCCTCTGAAAAGATATTCAATCAGTGGAAAATACCTCCTTCCTCCTTCGACAAAGTCTGCAAAACTCAGCAGAACAACAGAAACCCCCCACAAAAGGAGAAGTTATTTCACCTGTTGAGGTTTGTTATATGATAGAATAATCTATTACTTCCTCTCAGTTCTGTAACAAAAGAAGTTTTTTAAATCTATTATTTAGGAGAAGGCATTTGGTTAATTTCAGTAGTCACTTATGACTCCTAAGTATTGCTAAGATTCTTACTGAAATAATTTGTATTTGCATTAATGATTCATTTTAACACAAAGCAGCAACTCAGACAATTCTAAAATACTGGGTTTTAAAGCACCAAAAACTTAATAGACTTTTTTTTTTTAATTCCAGGTATCCTTTTTTTGTTTTCTTATGAACTGCTACACTTTATTACTGTAGTATGTCACACAGAAAGCATAGTTTTACCTGTGGCTTAATATTCTGGTATGGACAATAGCTTTTGATATACTTCATACATTTTTCATCAGCTAATGGATTTCCCCATTCTTCATGTTCTTCAATTGTCAGCGGGAGATAAGTTTTCATCATTGTATTTAGAACATCTACGAAAGGAGCCTTAAAAGTTATTAAAAAAAAAAAAGTTGGCAAATAGGACAGAGGACCTCAAATGCCTAGGTCAAGGTTTTCTCAAATAAATGAGGAAAGTGAATTCTGAATTGGAATGTTTCCAATTCTGAAACTGGTAGAATGAAACAGAACAGTTTAATGTCATAATCCGTAAAAGGTTTGCAGTACCCCACCTGTAGAACCATGGCTCTGATAAGTTCTGGATCAGTGTTGCACAGGGCTCCTGCAAGAACTCCTCCCGCACTGGCAGCTGCTAGTGCTGTGTATTTTGGCTGAGAAAATCCTAGCTGATGCAGCAGCATGATGCAAGCCTTAAGGTCATGGAGACCTTTGAGTTTATTATGCTGACATCCATCTTTGTGCCAGTGAAGGCCTAGCTCTCCTCCACCCCTGAAATTTAAAACAATTCAAGTTGGAATCCCTTCAGAAAATGTTAACACAGCAAAGCTTCAGATGATGAAAGGACAGCAGCAGCCACGCAACTGCAAAACCACAGTTTGCCTTCTCAATTAACTCTTCTTCTCTCTGTTATTCTTAACCCTTTTTTATGGATAAAATACACAGCATGCAAACAAAAAAATCTGTGCGTGATGATTGGTGAAAAGCCTAACTGCATAAGGGTGCTCCATGCCCTTGTGTTCTTGTGTCCTGGAACTCACAGGAATAGCAGCACTTTAGGAAATTACACTATCACTGTAGCCAATATAAAATCAGACACTAATATTATCTCTTCATACAGGAAACTATTAAAATATCTAAAACATTTTCAATAATAAAATCACTAACAAACATTAGCATTTACTGAAAACAGTAAAATAGTATTCTCAGCTCTACACCGAGACTCTCAGGATTTGTCATCTGTGTAGCTTAAATTATGAGACTGTTAGAAAGTGGTTTTTTTTCTAGTTTGTGAATTTCAAATACTACTTGAAATGTTTTATTTTGTAATACAGAATTTTAAAATTTATTTTTATTCCTTTCTACACAACCACAATTTTGGTTCTAAGCCACCTGGAATTTCCTTATTCAGGTTTCAAGTTTAAAATTAACTGATTTGTCTGCCCAAATTCTTCATCTTTGGATGAAGAATCCGTCTTCATCTAGGACTGACCTGCATTTTAAAACACTTAGAGGGGTGGGAGGAAGAACAGCACAATGCTTGCCACTGAATATAGCAGACTGCATATATATGTATGTTGAATTCGTTTTAGAACGGGTATTTCAAACAATTGCTCATTCTTCCCCTTCCTTTCCCTCCCTAAAATGATTCTTTTATCTTCTTTATCTACTCAATTATTATCTCAATGAAAACGTGAAGCCTACTGTACATAGTGGTTTGTAGCTAAACTGGAGACAGAGGATTTAGCCAGTAAAAGAACAAGAGATGCAGGTTAACATTCTTAGTTGTTGCTGTAGAAGGCAAATGGCTTTCAGAAGGTGCAGACTGAACACAATGCCCTCAGAAAGAGAGGGAGGTAGCATGCCATTGCAATTTCAACATGTTACCAAAATTTTTCTTCAGCAAAGATGACACAAGAAATAATGAGATTTCAAAAGATTAAAAGTCACATACAACCATCCCGTTGATTCATGAAACATAAATGCAGTATGTGGTCTTGAAAGTATGACTTCCCCCACCCAAGGTAAACACTTTTTTGTTAAGAACTACTTTGAAAAAATCTAAAGAGATGGAAGTAAAAACCATGAAGAATTAGGTATGGCTACATGAAAAAATTATTTCTGTACCACTTCAGTTGCACATCAAGAAATATGTTTATCCCACAGATCTTAATTCCGTTTTATATTTTGACTTACCTAACATGGCAATATGCTAATATCCAACCCTCTTCAATTAACATCAGCTTCTCTTCTTTAAAGCTCATGTTCAAATCTATGCCATAAGCTCCATATACATGAACCAGAAGTGGTTTCCTGTGTAGCTCTTTGGAATTCATATTATGAAAAACTGTAATTGGCACCAAAGTTTCATCCTGGAAATGAAGGAGTATTTTACAATAAAGGACACTGCAGAAATCTCAATGACACATGGCAATGAAAACTTCAATTATTTATTTTAAAATGTGTTTTTTTTGATTACAGTAATTTTTTTTCACTTAGAATGTACAAAGCACTCTTGAAAAATAAAGCAAGAGCCTGAACTTCTGCTGTGTAGGCTTATGGATGTAGAGTATAGAATCCATTTAAGTGTAAAACCTGAGGAGTTTTTAAATTACCAAAGCACCCAAGTCTTCCTTCCCCCTTTAACACCAAGAATATCTATTATTAACAAAATAGTTTACCACTTACTGCAGCACAAACTCTTTATTAACATCTCCAATTTTTTTAAACTCAGGCTGTTAAAACTTTCCTTTCTTGATCTGTATCGTACAGCTGGTTGTGGGTGTTCTTTTCAACAGCTGGCATCTCTTTCATTTATCATGGAAAGTATGATACCATACATCAACTAACACCTAAGTTTTATACTGTACTAAGATTCTTGACTCATCATGTACTGTTATTGCCTGTAGAATACCCAGGTTAACGGAAAAAAAATCTTATCACGACTCCTTCGTGTTCTTCTCTATAGCACTGAAGAAAACACCCACTGTTTAGTAACTATAGCACCAACTGCTCTTTTCATTTTTTTTTAAAATCTTTATTCACTGCCAAATACATTTTCTTTAAATGGGTGGGGAGGAAGGGAAGAATAAAGGGAATGGGAAAAGGACTGAAAAATCTTACCTTGCTTTTAGCTAGTAAACGTGTAGTGTGACAATTCATAATAATTGGTACCTCTTGCACAGCTTGTTCAATGAGATTATTTTCTTTAAATGAATATGCAAAACGCTTAGGGGGGTGTACTGGGGAGGTGAGCTGAAAATAGCAAGTGCTGGTGGTATGTTCAGGATGAGATTCCAACTCAAATTCACAGGCCCACGTAGGTAGCTGAGAAAACATGGTGTTTCAAGTGAGACCCTTACACTGCTTCTGTAAATTTTGCCTAGTGTGTCCTTCAGAGGAAAAGAAATTTTAACATCAAGACACTTATCTTCAGTCTGTATGTTGCACAATCTGTATTTCTTTTAAATTCAGTAATGAAACAGTTAAACAGTGAAAGACATAAGGGAAAAGTTTGCCAAAGGCTACTGGATCAAGTTCAACAATGAAATAAAAAAGAAAAATAAATACAAATTCAGTTTAAAATGGGCATTACTGCAGATTTTTTAAATTAAAACCTTATTTTAAATGATTCTGCATTGGTTTTATTTTTTAGATCTTATTTCCCTTCCAATTTCCAGTCCTACTTCAACATGTTATACAGCCAAGTCTATCTCAGTTGTTACGCTTTTGCTGTGAGTTAGCTCAGTAATGCTAAGCCACTGAAAACCCCTGCCTCTTAACTTTGTTCCTAGTGCCAGCCATTGTGAAGAACAAAGCCTTTTCCTGGCACATTCACCCTCACTTACTGCTATTATATTTAAGATTTTTAACTCTGCTAAGAATAAAAGAAATCAAGATTCATTCTTTGAGAGCAGCAGGGACATAGTTAAACCCTCTGCCAGGCCACTACTTACTTGGGTTAGGTTGCTAGAGACTTCTGAAATGGCAGCAAAGGTCCAAGTTCTCCAGAGTTACTGCAGACCCTTTCTGAATAAATAAACTACAACCATTTTCAAAAATGAAGGTTTCAGCAGCCATACAGTGTACTTTGTTGAAAACCTTTTTCTGTAGCAGTTTTATAGAATGCAGCATCGGTGGCTTGTTCCAATACACGTGTGAGTAGTTCAGATTGTATTTTTCACACAAACAAATCAATTAAATATTCTGTCTGAATGGTCTCTGTAAATCATGGTTTTGAATTGAATCACTTTTTGTTTTTAATCCCCAAGTATTTAGCAACAACTAGAGAAGGGAAGAAATACTTTGCACAAATTGTACTGCACTATCAACTTTTCCCATTTTTTATGGGACAGTTTCTATACTTGTCTTCTGAATGTTCTAATCTTTCTTCTGTGGGAGGGCCAGGCTTATTTCCTTGCTTACACTGATGAGTGTAACCAAAAATAGGCCCAGTAAAACTCAGTAAAGTGTTTATGGAATCAAGTCCTATTTTACATTGGAAATCAGCTGTATTGTAAAGATCTTGACTGTACTAAGTTGAAGAAAGAACTGACTCATAGGATAGCTGCTCTGTAAGTGCTGCAGTAAGTCACCACATGAAATACAATTACTCACAATGATGAACTTGACAGTATTATAGTTTCTTTGCTTTCATTATAATGTTATGTTAAAAAAATATATAGTGCTGGAAAAATATGAAGCTGCTTAAGCCAAGCTAAAACATACCTCTATTGACTGAACTAAATGTGAAACAAAAGAAATCACATTTAAGTAAAGATGACCAGCGTTCTTCAGGAACATAACACAGTGATCAGTAAACATCTCCAAGTCTACTAGCTTGGTTTTCTTTTCCAGTGCATAAACTAACTGCCAGTTCTCCATGCCACTGGAAGCCACTGGTGCCTTCATCAACTATAAAAACAAAAACCAACCTTGCATTACTAAGATGTAGTAAGAATTACAAATGAGACGTACAGGCACATAGGTGATCTCATGCAATGTTTTTATTGCAAAAAATCATTAGCTTGTATTGGGGGTTTTGCCCAACTAAAACTGGAGATTTTTAAACTCCCTTTACTTGGGCAAAATGGAAAAACAATTCAATAACATTTGGAAGAGCAAGTTCAATTCTCATAGATTAATCTATAGAAGATTATCATACCATAAGTGCTTTCAGTGTGGCCAGCAGAACTGTAGGTGGTCTGGTTATATAGACTGAGATCACCAACTTAATATAGGGGAAATGACTGTTAAAAGCGTTAATAATTTCTTGATGTAGCCAAAGGAGTTAGAATCAAATTGGCATACTACAGTGAGACTCCATGTACTACTATCAGTTTTTCCATCCATACAGCTCTGTGTAAGTCTCTTAAATTATTTCAGTAAGGCGTTAAGCACAGAATTACAAGCCAGCCTTGCTATTTCTATATAATCTACAACAGGTTTCTGAACAAATCCTCTGAATCTTATTATCAGTTAAAATTACCTTATATTCTGCAGGTTCTCCGTATGTAGTAAGAATATATAACTCGTCATTTCTGTGCTCAGTGTAGTAAATGACCCCTTGCGTACGTGCTTGTACAAGAGCAGGTAACTTAAAAGGATGTCTACAGTCAATCAGCCAAACTTCTGAGGTTGTCTTGCTGTTGCTGTTGATAGTGAGAAAACGTCTATCTTTTGTGCAATATATGTCCACAAAGAATCTGTAAGGAATAATTGAAAATTAAAAAAAAAAGAAAAAAAGAGGAAAAAAAAGCTTAAACTTGATTAGTGTTTTAAAAATACAGGTTGTTTCAGAATCACCGGCTTACATCTGCAAGGTAAGAAACAGCATGCCTGTAAGTAGGCTGGAGAAATTCCAGACTACTTGGTTCCCAAACCCACTCCTGCTGCATTTATCCTGGGATTCAAAAACCTACAATCTTGTGTGCAGAACCTGAAATACAAAAGGAAAGTAGTTCATTTGTTGCCCAACTGAATCCAGGTTTTTTGCATCACTGGGACAGATTGGGTGCTCACTGATGCATATAGGCTTTAAAATTCAGGCAAAACTTGGAACTTCTTAGTGAGCTCACAACCTTCTTTAAAAAAAAATAATACTGGACAATTAAATTAGAATTAATGAATGACATAATGTGGGAACAGCATTAACAAAAGAAAAGCAAGAGCTATTATAAAGATAAACTGATAAAAAGCCTAAGTGTTACTGACCAAACTCGGTCTAAAGCAAGTAAGATTAAAAGACTGTTTTTTAAAAAAGTAGAGAGGCCTGTATGAGACAAGACAGACAGTGTTGCAGTGATAAAGCTGGAAACTAGGAACTGGTTTTGGAACTATCTACTGGTTTTAAATGCTTCTAAAATCTAGAAACAGGAAACAGAATGATAGCCAGTGGCTGGATGCTAATATTAGACAAGTTCAGACTGAAATTCAGATTCAAATTTCTGAGTCATCCTAATTAATTGGAATGTCATATCTTGGGACATAGCAGTTTCTTTGCTATTTTGAATCTTTAAGACTGGATGTCTCTAAAAGCAAAACTGTCCAATGCAAAATTCCAGAAGATTTCATCAAGAAATTGCAGGGTTGAGTACTGTAATCTACATTATACAGATCAGATACATGACTGCAATAATGACCCCTCTAGACTTCAAAATATTTGACTGGTAAAGGAAAGGATGCTTTAGATGGCATTTTCAATGCCTTTAATTATTTGCACATACAGCAACGCCAATGTTTTTGGTACTATTGTTTTTTCTAATTGCACCCTCTTGACATTGTTAGGAGGACAGGCACAGCAGGGGATCAAAAGTCTGCAAGGAATCAGCCTCCTGCCTCTCTAATACACATGAATTTGGTAAAAGTGTGGCAGTGCATTCAGTAGAGATTCCAACTGTTCAGCTCTGCTGACCTTACCTCTAAAAGAGTCAAGCTGAAATGCAGGTTATGCTTCTCCCCAAGGACTCTAACCTTGATATTACAAAATTTTTTTGTCTTTGTATCTTTTTTTTTTTTAAGGAAGTCAAGAAATATTCATCTTCTAAAAAAAAGAATATTTGATTGCACCTAAAACAAGCTGGTGGGATGTAGAACAGAACTGCTCAATGGCAATACAAAATAATGTCTTGCCATCTCTGATGAACAAGTGAGTTCAGTTATGAGCTGCAATAGCACACAAACCTTTAGAGTAAGTTTCTAGTAGATTTACTGTAATGACTATGACCTTCAGAATTATGCCAACAGTTTCCCTGTGGGGAAGTGTCAGGTCAGTGCAACTTGATGTTCTAAAAGTATGCATCAAATGCAACTGGAACAAAAGGATCTTATTTATTCCATCTTAGTTGCAGATTTTTTTCCTGTTTTTTTAAGATTAAAGTATAATTTGAAATTTCTTGGCTGAATATGTACCTTGAATTAGAAATAATCACAAACGTTTATGGACTACTGTATGACTCCACTACATGCTACATGGCTGAAAAACTAGTTCTGCACTCATTTTAGTAAGAGCCTTCCTGTCTTCCTAAACCACTGCTTAAAGAAAGGTTATTGAGAGGGTATTCAGTCAACAATAGTTCTCTCTCTGGGAATGCTGTAATGATTTTGCTCATCCATTACCCAGAGCAAGGATTAGCCTGAACTTCTATGTTTTTTAAAAGATGTATCAGACATCAATAGCAGAGAAAACAAAGTGAAATCCAGAGTCTGATTTACCCTGTATGACACTGTCACACATTCATTAAAGGACACCCTGACCCAAGACTGACCTTGACATTTATAAACTCAGCTGAACTCGTGAGGTAAGAGAGGTAAGTTAAATCTCTGTTGATCACATATCAAGAGGAGAACAGAGCACATTCTCAGACTGCATAAGGTACTACTGACAGCAGAACACAACTTAAAAATGGCTTTTACCATTTGGAATATGACATGGAAGAATTTGTTTTCCAAACGAGTTACATTTCACATGTAAAATATGCTAGAATATGTAAAGGACTCGGTATATTTTAGATAAGTATTACCTTGCATCTTGTTCTGTATAAACTAACTTAGTATGTTTCTGATCAGTGAAAGTGGTCATAAACACATTCTGGCATTTAAGGTTCTTCTGACTTGTGTAATAGAGAACATCATTTGAAGCCCATTCTGGAAAAAAGACAAATGCATATCAAATTTAGAACAGTGTATACTATTACTGGGAGAAAATGGAGCTCCATGAACACTGGACCCAATGCTGAAAAAGGTGGGTTGGCACTGACATGGAACAGAGGAAAACACTTCTACCTCCCAGAGGCTGGGGTAGGCCACAAAAAGATTTTTCCATGATTTCTCAAAATCCCACAGAACAAGAATCTCATTTAAAAAAAAAAAAAAAAAAAAAAGGCAGAGGACAACATTCTACAGCCCAGGAAGAAGCTCTAGACCCTGTGGGTGTTCTGGAGGTAATAGGAAAATAGAAGTTTGGCTGTATAAAACTTAGCAGGGAAACAGAGGTTTAGCTGGAGTCAGCGAGGTCATAGAGTATGAGTCACTACATGTGACTGCATGCAAACCATTTAGAGAAAAAGAGATGATGCATGTGCCCCATGAGTACTGCTGAGATAAAAATTCTCCAGTTTTCTATGCTTGTATGTGTGTTCACCAACATTAAAAATGTATGAATACAGGAACCTAGCTATTCTGAAGTTTAGTAATCTGACTGATCCAGCCAAATTACTGCTCTCTCTTCTGCTCCTAGAGCCACCAGAATAATGTTTAATACATATGATATTAATAAGTTACTGTATGCTGTCTTACACATAAATACTAATTTCCAGTATAAAACCAGAGGAAGTATCACACTGAAGTAATGCAAACAATTTGCTATCTGAACAGCAACGTAGCTCCAAAGTGCAGAGGTACCTGGGGGTTCACTATGAAGACAAGCCTTTAGAAGGGAAATCCAAGTTCTTCTGTAGCCTAGCATTTAAAAAACCCACAGATTTAAGTTTTCAAGAACTTCCATTTGTCTGTCTGCTATTGTGTATCATGCAGTACAAGCACATAGTTTGCAAGTGGTCATAAGACCTAATTCGCTTGCTCGTGATTGAGGTACCTCTGTACTTCATCATACCTCTGTTTCTCACTTAGAGCTGAGTAAGTTTGCAAAATGGCTGTAATCTCTACCATTCTAATTTTTTGTACTCTTATTATCTACCATAATCTGTCACACAACAGGGAGCTGGTTTCTTAAATGTACTGATTCTTCCAGACAAATCAAGTATAGTTAAAAACGTCGCTGGCAACTTTGAAGGCCAAGTTTTCAACAAGCATTACAAACTTCAATTGTGCAAACACAACATTAAATTCTTGCTACTCTTCATTTTTGTAACTAGAAAGTTTTACCTAGAGTTTAATTTTTTTGCCCTGCCCAGGCAAACTGCTTACTGCACTATATATACTTGATGACATCTAAGAATATAATCCAAAATATAACATGTGGAATGTTCTATACGTGCTATTGCACTGGTTTTACTATATTCTTTAAGACACTAATAAAAAATGTCCTGGTTTCAGCTGGGATAGAGTTAAGTGTCTTCTTAGTAGCTGGTACAGTGCTGTGTTTTGAGTTCAGTATAAGAATGTTGATAACACTCTGATGTTTTTGGTTGCTGCTGGCTGGTGTTTAGACTAAGTCAAGGATTTTTCAGCTTCTCATGCCCAGCCAACGAGAAGGCTGGAGGGGCACAAGAAGTTGGGAGGGAACACAGCCAGGGCAGCTGACCCAAACTGGCCA
>JANZLQ010000057.1:4953148-4981870 GCA_026212715.1 Elanus axillaris | reverse complement strand
CCAAATCTCATTTTTACAGTCATCTAGCAGCAAACCAGTTTCCACGGCTGGTACAAAATATTAAAATCATCAAAATATTTAGACATACCATACAGAATGTATGGAAATATGCTATCAGCATCTTCATACATATGTCTAACCCTTACACTCTGAATCAGCCTATGATTCATTATGCTATTATGTTTTTAAATATATATACTTATATTTTGATAGACATTGCTAGTCTATGGTGGTCAAATTGCTTACAGTAATATAGCTGTTGGTGGTAGATTTCAGAATCCCTGTGTGAGTCCAAAGATGATATTAAATCAAGATTCCGTTGTTTTGTAAGCATCTAGTTTTTGTACCTTTTGTTACAAAGTTACAAATAACTTAGCGATTAAAAAAAAAATTGTCACTCTTCTGATTTTTTACTTATTCATGTAAGAATCAAATTCTAAAGAGTGGCAAAATGCAGTGTTGCTATCTTTTCCTCAAGACCTACCTAATCTCAAAGCATGCATAGGTTGTTTATTGCACTTGAGAAAATAAATGTATTGTCCTGGTTTAATCCCAGCTGGTAACTAATCACCACGCAGCTGCTCACTCACTCTCCCACACCAAGTGGGATGGTGGAGAGAATCGGGGGGGAAGGGGGAAAAGGGTAAAACTCTTGGGTTGAGATAAGAACAGTTTAATAGAACAGAAAGGAAGAAACTAATAATGACAACACCAATAATAGAATGACAATAATAATAAAAGGATTGGAATATACAGAACAAGTGATGCACAGTGCAGTTGCTTACTACTGGCTGACCAATGCCCAGTTAGTTCCTGAGCAGTGATCCCCCCAGGCCAACTCCCCCCAGTTTATATACTAGGCATGATGTCCCATGGTATAGAATACCCCTTTGGCCAGTTGGGGTCAGCTGCCCTGGCTGTGTCCCCTCCCAACTTCTTGTGCCCCTCCAGCCTTCTTGCTGGCTGGGCATGAGAAGCTGAAAAACCCTTGACTTAGTCTAAACACTACTTAGCAACAACTGAAACCATCAGTGTGTTATCGACATTCTTCTCATATTGAAACCAAGACATAACACTATAGCAGCTACTAGAAAGAAAATTAAATCTATGCCAGCTGAAACCAGGACACGTATATACAACCTATGCAATCTCTTTAAGAGGCATGAAATACAAATATTTAAACCCCCACCTTGTTAGCACATTCAATATGTGTTGCTGGCACTGTAAGCATTTTCTGGCTTATTGTATCTAGTGTAAATGTCAGTTTAAACAAACTTTTAGTTTGTTGTTGTAAATAGTCTTATAAACACTGCTTCTGTCATGATCAAACTTAGACTTTATTGTTGCACAGAGCCTTAATTCAGTAAGCTCTTGATCAAGAGGTGTTCTTAATTTGGAGTGGGTATGTAATGAATACTAGAAACTGGTAAACAATAGCAAGGAATTTTAAACATATGTTGAATGAGAAGTTTAGAAATTGTTATTGCCCTTGTAGCTACTTTTTAAAGTTATTTAGTTTTCTGAGACAAAGACATTGGCCGCATTGTGAAACTGAACCTGAAAGCCAAAGTATGGAATTTTTTTCTGTACATTGATTGTATATTGAACATAGAATCAACCTAATTATTATATAAACACACCTTCTACAGGTTCACAGATTATAAACCTTTTTGAAACTCTGTGTGTGTCTATAGATAATAGCATAAACAAGATATACGCCAATTGAAAGTTTAGCAAATGCATTTTGAATGACTTGTAGAAAGTACCAGTCTGTTTCACAATGTATATTCCAGGGTCTTAAACTCACCACTAGGCCAAGCTAAAAAGGTAATGTCTGATTGTGATATTACTGCAAGACAAATGGTAGCATGCTATTCTGCTTGAAAACATAATGGCTTTATACTATAACCTTTAACCCTGAAATGATGCTTGAGTGGACCTTAACTCTGAAGTGAACATGCCTGAGTAAATAAAACTGTGGTTTCACATAACAGAGAGATACATTTTTTAGATCCTTTGCTGATTATATTGTGTGAAGGTCAATCTTCTGCCCCATTTCTGAAAGTCAGGTCAGAATAGAGATTTTAGGGTCACTTCTTCAAGTATCTAAGCCATTACAATGCACTAATAGACCCTGATAGCTCATTTTATAAGTTCTTAGCATTAAGCTGGACATTGTTTGGACTCATTTCAAATCCTGCATGTACCCTGCAGGGTTAATTAACAACTTTTTAAATGGATGTTTTTTCATTATTTTGAATTAAAGTGCTTTGGTTTAGTTTGTCACTATTTACTATCATTTACCGTGTGTAAAGACATAGAAAGTTTATATTCTCCTTAACTCAAGGTCTGTATATTGTTTTGAAATTGAACTGTTAAATTTATTTTTTTTCCCTGATTTAAAAACTTAAAGAGTGTACCATCAGACGTGCCATGGTAGACATAGTTGAATACCAGTACAAACCGGTTTGGAGCAGAAAATTTCAGTTATCCATTCCAACTATATTTTCAACAGTGGAATTTCAGTTTGTCTCCTGCTCTGTGTAAAATGCCTTTCTATGTTACTTATGTCACTGCTATGAATCTTGTTTAAAGGGTGCTGAGTTCAATTAATTAACAATTTAATTAGAATGATAAAGCAAACATGTAATTAGGCAGCACACTTCAGTTTTCCACTGAGGTAAACAGAAGCGTATCAAAAAGGACTTAATGAATTCAAATTGAAATAACTGGGTTTTGAGAACATTTGAGCACAACAGATTTGAAAATAGTATGGAATGGATAAGATTAAGATGGGAAAAACCCAAAAGATCACTGCAAATGAGATGTAGACCTCAGAAACAGAATGTAAAAGCCCCCTCCCAATATTGGATGCTTTTGAGAAAAACATATTTTTAATAAATGGAAGTACAGTAGAACAAGTAGTATGTTTTCAAAGAAGAGAAATGGCTTTAACATTTGAAATTGTAAAACTAATATTGTCTTCAAGAGCCTGCTTCAAATTCAACATGTGTTTCAGAAATTGTCTTTTATAGCAGATGTTCAAAACCTTAATTGTGCTGCTAGCAGTAGCTCTGTGATATGTAGGGATTCAGGACACAGATTGAATTTGTACTGCTCATCAACAGGTAAGTTAATTACTCTGTGCATCTGGAATGTTTTGTCACAGTGTGGTTCCTTTTAGATCTTGTGAGAAAGTACGTATTTAGAAAGGTAGTTGGTATGTATATGCTGTGCTGTGAATTCATAGAGCTATTGCATCATCAGATTGACCACTGTGACGACTTCTTGTTTTGTGGTTTACATGGCAGAGTAATGCTGGAGCTGAATTGTTATGTCTGGTGTGTCATATTTATGATCTGTTACAATTTTTTCATGTAGACCGTGTATTACTTTCTTCCTTTGTTCCACCATTTCTTATGCCTGCAGTCAGTTGTCACATTGTTTTTGGTGCACTTCTGCTTTGCTATTCTGCTTTCATTCCTTCGGTCTAAAAGGAATCCTGACTTACCTTGCACTCCAGAAAATTTCCTAGCTGAGCAAGAGCCATGTTCAGAGACAGTGCACTATAGTCATGCAGAAAACATATACTGACTGTTCTATATGTGTATGGAGACTCAGTTCCAGAATTCTGCTTTCTGTGTGTAGATCGGATCCAAAGATTCAATACTGCAGTAGTGGATGGCTGCAGCAGGTTCCGTGTCAAACTTGTGAACATCCAGAAATGGTTGCTAATTTCACAGGTTTTTACTCTTGTGTGTTTTCATTCATAAATATAGTTGATATAATTAGAGAATTCACCAGGAAAGGTTTTTTTTCTACGTCACACCTCAAACCTAGCTGTATTAATTTTAATTAATATGCCATCCATGAGCTTTAAAAAAAAAAACAAAACATAAATACAACTCTTTTCATGTGCATACAGCATTGTTTGATCTTTTTCTTTTTAAACACACTGGAAAGTGTAAGTAGTATGTAACCTAGGGGATTTTATTCAGCAACTCACTCTTTCATTGCCCCATTGCCTCTACTCTCCCAGTCTACTTGCTGTTCCACGATAACTTACTCTACCTCCCCTGACCCTTGTTGCAGGGGTCATGGCCAAGAGTTGGGAAGTGTATTGGGTCTGTACTTAACCTTGAGAAGGAGAAAGCAGTAACAGTGATGTTCAGAGCAGCTTATCTATAAAGGTGCAAGTATATATTCAGAGTAAGAGGGTTTTTTTTAAGGAAAGTGGATTAATGCAGGTGAGGACTATATATGTGAAACTGGAGTCTGTGCTTTGTCTTGGCATGGTTTTAAAATTTGTTAGCTAAGTGCATTCTAAAACAAAATAGGAAAGTAACCTCCAGAACATATCAGTGCTTCTCTACTTGCTTAACTTCTGTTTTGAGATAAGTGATTTCTGATCTGTTGAGAAACTTATCTAAATTAAGGTGCTCTTAAATGGTAAACTAGACACTTACTCGTATTGTTCCACCATACGCTATGCTAATCCAGAAGCTTGCTGCTGCTTGAAGGAGGTACTCCTGTTTTATGTCTTGTGTCGCTGCCAGTGTTTGGTCATCTGCTCCCATTGTTATGCCTTATTTTGGCTCTAACGCTTTTGATACCAGTCAGTTGGATGAGCTGGTTGTTCTATTGGAAAAACTAGCCCACCTTGAGAATGATTGTTGTGTTTGGCTTGGGTTTTTTTTCAGATTAATAGACCTATCTCACATTCCATATATCCTCATTCTCACAAGATCTGACACAAAGAAAGTTGCTGATTATGTCCAGAAGAGGGAGGAACCACTTATGTCAGTTGTTGAATTGGTTAGACTGAAGTAGATATAGTCTGGAAGCACATCTGTAATAGAAGTTTGTTCTGGAACAGTTTTCTGATTTACTTGAGGCTGGATATTACCTCAGTTAACAAGATGAAGACATAAGCCAACTTCTTATCTCATTAAAAGTAAGCTATTAGATTTTCTTCTAGCTTTGGGGGTCTAACAATGTATAAAAGGGCACTAAAACGTATTTTTTTTTGTTATTGTGAGAGGCCAGTGTAGCCATGAGTAAATAAAGGCAGCAAATTTGTGTGGTAAGAATAAAATTGTGGGTTTATATGCTCACTTTGCAGAGTAAGACTGCTGTTTAATTTCTTCCAAAGCAAGAAAATGAATAGGTCAAGATGGCAAAAGCTAACTTCCTGAAAAGACTGAGATCAGAGCATATAGGCCTCTACAAAAGTCTTTTATTGTTCTCTGTATTCCATCTTAATATTCAAGGAACAAGAGCTAAGAAAATATTATGTACGCATGTTCAGTATTTTTCAAAATGAGAATCTTGGCTGTTGCAGTTTTAGGGCACAATGAACACTGATTGCCTAAAAAATTATTTTAATAATTCAACCTTTTAGCTTGAGATTTAGGGCAAAGTGTTTTGAAACCATTATGTTCCTTTTCATTTGTTGTATAACCTAAAATGGATAAACTAATTTATGCTTTTGGGGATGTAGATTAAGGTATACTTTGTGTCTGGGATGAGGTATGGGACAATAAGTTTAAATGTCTAATTATTTGAAATTATTATACTTATAAATCCCTGAAAATATGTCTTTAAAATAATGAAAAAAGAATTCTGGCCATTGCTACTCTATCAAATGCCTCACAGACATCTTCAAAAAATAACCTCTTTACATGTAAACTCTCTCTTTTAACATGACTGTGCAATGAACTTTCAAGAAAGAGTAGTTTATAACTGATTAAACATTTGTAGTCTTTTTCCCTCCTGCCTTCCCCCACAGCAAATCATAGTTTGGAAAATGCAGAGTTGTGGACACTTGATGTTTCTATATTTCATTGCTTTTAAGTTCTCTATCATTTTCATACTCGTGTTTATTCATTTCAATTCTCTGCTCTTCTCAGACTTCCATGATCTTTCTCCCTGCCTCTGAACAGTGGAGAGGAAGGCTTGAGGTGCCTTGCACTGGTAATTAATTACTTTGGTGTTAGGAGGTCTTCTCATTACAGCAAAGGCTCAATGTTTGCATCCATTCTTAAAGTGCTGTAGGTAATCCCTATCCTGTATGTTAAATTTATAGAATTCATTGTGGTCAGATTAACTTTAATTCTTACCACTTCTACATCCACCCACCCAAATAGGGCTTGGAGGGTCTCCACTTCTCTCAGGTGTGTGAGCCCTGGCATTGTTCTCTTTGTTGACTCTGAACAAAGGTGTTACAGGATTGCAAACTTGTGAGTCATGTACTAATGTTTGTTTGCTGGGTTTCAGAAGCTGTTTATTTTAGTAGGCAATTTTAATGTGTGACGAGGTGAAATGTTGAGAGGGCAGTCCTTCATCAGCGGACAAACAATTCCTAAGAATTTAGCTAATGGCCCCCCTTCAGCGCAGAGAATAGATGGCAACAATCGTACTTCCAAACTAAATGGAGAACTACTTGTTTGGCTGCTAGGTGTTAATGCAAATTTGTTCTTCAGCTCATTCAACCCTAGGGCTCCCATCCTTTGATTTAATTAAATGTAATTGGTTACATTGCTCCTCCCAGGCCCCTGAGGTGTTTTTGTTTATTGCTCACTCTTTGCAATAATGCTTCCATTCAAGGCACAAAATGCTCGATAAATAAGAGCTCTTTATCCTGTGTTGGATTTGCAGGGAGATTATTCCCCTCAAATAGTTTGGTTTTACTGTTAAAAGTGAATGACTAGCGAAATAAACTCATTGGGTGGCAAACCTAGCATATCCAGAAGCAAGGAAATAAGAAGGGTAAATTAGATGAGATTAGAACAAGAAACGAAACTGTAATGTTAAATTAGTAAGGGATTGCAACTTGTACTGTAAGAGCCATTGACACTTTTAAATGATGCTTCAATTAATAGGATTGCTATTGGTGCACTAATATATTTTGAGGGTTACACTTTCACAGTTTGTGATTAAATCGCTTCTGTATTTTTATTAATGTAAGGTGATGTTTTAAATAACAGATGCATCAGGTAGCAAAAATTGACTTCAGAAAAATATTTAGCACATTTTTCTAACTGCCAATAATATCATATTTTGTCTGGATAATTATATTCCATTTTGGTTTAAAAAAATTGCAATATTTAAATGCTTTCTTTAAAGGGGAGGTTTTATTCTATTTACAACTAACATGTTACTGTATGTTAAGTGCATATGCAGTGTATTGCATTGTTTAGAAGTGGCAAATAGCCTTAATTTATAATGTGAAAGTCCCTCTGCTACTGTCTTAAAGGTAACATTGAAAATTTTACATTTATCAATATCTTCACTTTCAGCATTTAAGCACTCTTGCAACCACATAGTCTTTTTTTCCTTCCCACAGTGCTCAGAGAAAAGGCATCTTCTCATCCATAGTGCTTCTGGATTTATTCAGGCTTTGCTTTCTCTCTTGAGAACGTATGTATGGGAGGGACATGGCTTATTGATGCACCTGGCTCTGTAGGCATAAGTATCACAGGATCACTCAGAGTAGCTGGTGGAAAGGAATTAAACTCTGTAATAGTTTGAGTTTGATTTCACAAACATTTTAAGCCTATCTAAGTGGCTCTGCTGCTGAAGGTGAAGACAGCCAGCCCTTTCTATCCTTTCCTCCAGACCCTCATTTTCATTCTGCCCTGTCACCAGGCTCAGGCAGTAAAGGAATACGAACAGCAAGTGAAGAGGCAGGACTAAAAGTTTAGATCGAGGGGGATGGCAGAACCAATCACTTTGGGCAGCACTGCTGCTGTAGGCTCATGTCCTCCTTTTTTGGCCGAGTGTTTTATGCTCTCCCTTGTGTCTTATCCTGTGATGAGGCCAATCAGGGAGCTCTTTCTTGAGAGCCAGTACAAGCTGGAGGGTGGACCTTCCTCCACAATGTTATCAGTGAAATTGTTTCTTCTGGTGGCACTGGGAATTTTGGTGATACCCGTCCTTTTTTTAATGGTATTTTAAATTTCCCATGTGCAAAGTTATTTTATTCTTGAGCATGGTATGTGTTGGTATGGCTCTACCATCAGCTTGTGGTTAGAACTTCCATGGAGACAAAATAGAGACTGTATTGTTAACAGTTGCTAAATCAAACAAATTTCCCTCAGCGTTCTCTCACTAGCAGGCCTGCAATAGGTGAGCGTCAGGTGAATTCACAGCAATGTCAGTGTGAAGCAATGAACCTGGATGCAAGCAGGTTTGAAGGAGAGTTCTGCTATTGAAAGCCTGGGAAAATGAATACTTAGATTAGCCTTTGTTTAGTTTGCTAAATATTAAAACACAGC
The DNA here is from genome assembly GCA_026212715.1 of Elanus axillaris. Taxonomy (NCBI): domain Eukaryota; kingdom Metazoa; phylum Chordata; class Aves; order Accipitriformes; family Accipitridae; genus Elanus; species Elanus axillaris. The sequence goes on along the minus strand of JANZLQ010000057.1, from coordinate 4,973,594 downwards.
ATCTCAGTTATTTAATTATCTGGCTGACAGCAAAATAATATTTTGTTTTGGAAAAGTTGTCCCAAGTCATGGCAAACAGCTGCTGCTGTTACAGGAATTGTAAGGCTGCCACAAATTTAATGCTTTTCTGAAACCACTGTAAAAAACAGATTCTGAGTCATAAGTGTATTCTAGCCATAGTAAGATGATAAGTCTCACCTATCTGACAGAGTATCAGCCCTGGAATTAACTTCAAATGGACACTCATGAAAAAAAAAATCAGCTATCAAACACTTATGAAATCCTGTGAAACAAGATAATCTATTTCACTGCTTTGTTATTCAAGCCCATTTTTTATGTGTATTTTACTTGGATTTGGAAATATTTACATAATTTCTTTTTATTTAAATATCACCAGAAGGTAATTTTAAAAGATGTTGTTTCTCATTGTCTGCATAGTTTATATCCACTTAAGTAGAAAAAATAAGTTTCATAGTCAAAAGACTCTATTTAAAGTTATCACAATGTAATAAGATGCCTCTTGTATATTATGTAAGACCTGCTTTCACTAGGTGAAGTGTATTTATATTAATAAAATAATATAGAAAAAAATCATTATGTGAATAGAAGGCCCTATTCAGGAAGGGTCTTCAAATTTCAATGTGGGGTCAAAACACTTTCGGAACTATGAAATGGAACATAAGTAATATTCCTATTCCTCAGCTGTTATAGACAGAAATAAAATTCTTAGAAATGTAACTGTACTTATAACCCACAGCCAAATAATGGCATTCATTCAGCAAAGAAAAAGAATTATTTTCTATTCAAGTCATGGCTAATCTGAACAGCACCCTGAAGGCTGGTACTAGAGCGTTGTAAAATGGCATGAACCTACCAAAAGGAAAAATGGATAGGGGCTTTTTTTCTCCTCAGAATTTCTAGTATGTCTTCACTAAAGAGAAAGCATTCTTCACTGTATCAAAATCATAGATAAAATTTATGCTATTTATTGCTTTATTGTCCATCCCATATATGAAACAAATAGAACATTTAACATGAATTTTTGTAATTTCAGAATGTTAGGATTTTTTTTGAAAATTCAAGTCAGAAACATGGATGTAGATCCTCAGTGAATAGTTCACATTGTCATCAAATTGAAGCAAGATAATCAGCTATCATTGTAAGTTAATGTTTTGGGTTCACTGGGGTCCAGTTATAGGTGGAAATAAGTAAACATATGAAGACTGCATCAAGAAGCATGGTTACTGCTGCTTTTTAGACATGACATATATGTTCATCTCACTTTGCATATTAACAGCTTTATTAAAAATATCTACTACTGTAGAGGTGTACTGGTTTCAGTGTGACTTACCAACACACCATCCTTCTTCTGGGGGTGTACCTCCTCTGGCCTTCTTCCAAGCATGTCTCCAGCAACATCATCTTCCATGTGTCTCCTCCATTTCTCCTCCCCCAGTGGCTGCTACTCTTTCTTAAAAGATGTTTGAGCAGAAGTGCTGTCTGCACCTTTGGTTAAATTTGGGGGGGGTGGAATGGGTTGCTCCCACCAGTTTCAGAGGCAGTTCTAACTGTCTAGCACAGCGTAGTTCATGGTCTTGTCCCACACAGTTGTTTCTTAAAATCCCCTGTTACCAGACCTTGCCCTTTATGCCCAGTACATGGCACTATTCCAGTGCAGTAAGCATAGTGGGTTTTCCAGCACTTCCAGGGGAACAGGTTCTGGAGGATATTATCTAGCTAGGGGGGGTGAAAGCAGAAGTAAGATCACTGTGTGTCGCCTACCTGTTTTAGTGGTACTTGCATCACAGGATTGTGTTACAAAACTGATACAGTGAAAATAGCTTGAAAAACATCTATTATTGGGACAACTGCTTGTGTAATTGCCATGTTTTTTATGTATTTGCACATTTTATGGAACAGCTGCGTGTGCAACAGACTTGTGTTGACCTATTGATATAAGTCATTATGAAGCTGATGTTGAATTTTTGCCTTAGCAAGTTGGATTAATTTTTTTGTATCTGAAGAGGGGAATGAAAATCTAGACAAAAGAACATAGAACTGTGTCATAGACAGTATTGTAGGCAGAATTAGGTTAGAAATTACATACAATTTTTTAAAATCTTACTGTGAAAAATTTTCCTGGGCTGAGAGTGCCATACAACAAACACATTAACTGACAAACATATACAAGTGTTACTCTGATGTGTAGAAGTTATAGTGAAGTTTGTGTCCCATTTGTGGTAGGCTGTTGATTTTTGTCAGAACATATGGATTAATATCACATTGTGGCCTACATCAGAAATATAACTAGCATGAAGTCACGAATGAAGAATGGCAGGGAGCATTGGAACACAGTTAAGTCTGTGCTAGAATATTAATTGCAGATTTCCTGAGTTGCGAGTATTTTGCTGTGGGCTTTGTTTTTTAACTATAACATTGCATTAGTGGGAATTCACATACTGTGCTGATGAGCGCAGTATAATATAAGGATTAGATAGGAGCTGAAATAGAGCCAACTGCTGGGCTCTGTTGATACAAGTCTGCCAGCAATTGCTGTTCCTCTACTGCTCAGTTGTAGGCCTGGATTTTCCACAGAAGTGCCAAACAATTTGAGTTTTGTACATCAGTAGGGAAGCAAGTTTGTTGAAATCTTCATATAAGTCGCAAATTTCCCACCCCCACCTTCCCGTCTTCTGGAGAAACTCAGCTTTCATCTTGTTTTCTTTGCCTGGTTTTGAAGATATGATCTGTCATTGGAAAAGCTATTTTACTACCATCATCTTTTGTGACTATTCCCACCATTCCCTCCCAGCAAAGGAAGGAGAGGTTGTTTTATTGTCTTTATTCCCTGAGGTACCTTTTTGGAGGTATACTCAGAAGTGTTTCTATTCTAATATCTTTAATGAGGCACATTGAATTGTTATTCACTCTACTAACAGAGTCTGTTAGAAACTGCTGCCTGATGCTTCAGATTGGGTTGCTGTTGCCTATCTGCTATGTCCATTGCTTGGCCTAGGAATGTTTCCAGAGGTGTCCTGAATCTTAGGTATGCTTATGGACCATCTTGGTTCGTTGCAAAAGCTCTGTTTGCCCAGGCAAGAGTCTGGTTTATCCAATTAAAGTATTTGTTGCATGAAGGCAGAGGAAATTTCTCTTAAAGTCTTTGGAATGGGACATAATACTTGCTGAATTATTGTATGATGATGGACCCTAGAATTACCATGCTAGATGGCAAATGCCAGCCTGATCTTCACTGTTCCATCTACTGCTTATTTTGTTTTTTCTCATTGTTTTTCCATGCATGGAGTTTAACCCATTGGGATTTGGAAATTGGCTCTACCAGCATACGATTTGAAGAGTTAACTTACTCTTGATGTGGCAAAACAAAAATGTTATATTTGGTGCTGATAAATCATACTCTCCAATAATTTACTTCAGTAACTCACTTGCAAACTAATCCATTGTTATGGGAGCTAGTTTTCTATTTCTTGAAAATCTGGTTAATAATTGTGATATTTTTATGAAATAATGAATTTGGTTGAGAAATGCTAAGTATGTGGAATATGAATGAAATCAATAAAGAATAGTAACTAACTTTTTTTTTATCCTCAATCCTATAAGGTCTGCCAGTTTTCTATAATTTAATTCATTCTGTTAGGTCTCTCTGTTTCCTTTATATAAAACTAAACTCAATGCAAACAATGTCACTGCTGCTTTCACACCTCTCTGTCTCAGCACTCCCTTCAGCATCTTAAGTCTATGGTAAAATTTTTTAAAGTATTAATTATATTCTTTAGGTTAAAAGAGCTGCAAAGTTCTTCATGTAATGTTGGTGTTATTTTCATTGCTATATTGTGATATCAGCATTGCTCTTTAATAAATTCTTCATAAATGTAAACATCATTAAGTCTTTTGAACAACTAAACATCAACTCATGAATTTACATAAGCACTGCTAATGAACATCTATTATTTTGCATCTCTGCAATTTAATAACAGATTTTTAAGACAATAGTCAATTTTGTAATCTTAATTTTATAGAACCACTAGTATTTTTTTGTCCCCTTCAACCATTTAATATGTAAATTAGGTATTCTCAAGCTTAGTGTTATTCATTTTTTATAAAACAAATACATCATTAATCTGATTAAGTTCTTGGATGAGAGTGCTGTCCTCAGATCATTGTGGATCATTTATTGTTGGGCATACATCCAAAAAAATAGATTCAAGCATGGCACTTACAGTCTAGGTTTAGCAGAACTGTTGAAACCCTTAAACGGCATTTTTAGAAGAATGGAAAAGCAGTGCTTACTTGTAATGGCAAGCATTATGCAAAACTTAGCAATACTTCTTATCCTTAACTGCAGCTCACTGATAATAATTTAGAGCTTAGAAATGATGTTGTTCTTTGATGCATTTTAAGAGCATAATATAATAAAGCAAGCTTAGCGTATCCTAAATACTGTCATTATTGAAGTGTGTTGGTCACCACAAGACACATTCTGCCAGCAGCACTAACCACTGTACAGCTGCAGACCCCATTTTTTCTGAACCCTGAAGTTGGCTGTGGCTTTTGTGTGTTCAAGATGACCTGAAGCCATCTGTTAACCCCCAAGAAACAGTTAACAAGAACACAATTTTGTGTATTTCCTTGTGAAAATATGTTGGAAAAAAACTGACAACTTTTCACCTCTAGTGAATTCATGACTACTTGGTATTTTCTAGTCACTGCTGTTAGAAGTACAATGTTCAACGTCAGATTAGATTGTAATGCTTTTTAAATTGCTAGATGGCTGGGTTCTTCTGTTTTCCTAATGTGAAGTCTGTTAAAAAGGAGCCCCATTTATGTGTGCTCTAATACCTTTAGTAGAGGCATGAAATCTGATTGCACTCAGCAGTAGTTGTACAACTTCATGGGATTCCAAGGGCTGCTTTAAAGAGAATGAATTTAGAAAATAATAATTGGTGATGTTGTTACAGTAGAAGAAATACACTTGTAAAAGTTTTTAGGTGAATTTGTTTGAACAGAGTAACAGTTATAAGGTCTTCATCAGTAGAACAAGTGGATACAATTCTGAAAACAGAATGGTTTGGTGGATAAAAAGGAACAATTTTTCAGTCACTATTCTATTCCCACACTGAAACCAAAATCTTCTGTATTCTGCAACATTATATATAGCAAAACTGAGTTTATATAGACTTGAAACAAGAATACTTTTCATCATTAAATGAAAATTTGTCATTTAAGTTCTTTGTGAGAGACACAGGAGACTAGGTTTCAAGTGGAGGCTAAGTTCCATATTTATTTAAAATATTCAGGTAATTACAACAGCAGTACTAAAGTCATACAGGGAAAACTGTAATCATCTTACAAGTTGCAGGCCTAAGGATCATACACATTTTTCTAAAATGTGACAATGATAATTGGTAAATTTTCTGTTTGAGTAAAATCCCAGTCATTCAAAATGCCAACGAAATTAACCCAAGTCTGGGAATACATGGACTTGGAAAAAAATAGTACCTATATATTAGACTAGCTAGATCTTTAAAAATAAAAGAATTAAATGTGCTTTCTGTAATGCCTGTACATTATTTTTTTTTTAGTAAAATTACTAAAATCTCCTTTTTAGCTCTCTATAATGAGAGGATTGACTAATGAAGCCACTTACGAATTTTTATAGCTAAAAATGTTTTCGAAATGGTTAATCTTCTAAGAATGGGTTCAGCGGACATTTAGTATTTCAATTTGCTGCATTTTGTCTTTGAGAGTATTTTAAAACTAGGACTAGAGCTTATAATATTTTAAGCACTATTATGATATTAAATATTTCTCACTGATGTAGGTACATTACTGCATATAATTCAATGTCACAATGTCACTGTAGATTAAAAGGATGTTCTGGCCCAGGGTGAGTGCTTTATAAAATTTTATTCTTAGACTGAAATATTGATGATTTTAAACATACCAGATACATTTTTTTCTATTGTTGTCTTGGAGAAAATGTCTGTTCAGGACAGGTAAATATATATCTTATATTTTAAGACAGAAATAGATGTCTTTTAGATTAATGCACCAAAAAGATGTGAATAGAAAGAATATGAAGTAATAAAAATCTTAATTAAAGTCAGAAGTAGTCCTTACTATCCTCTAGTATAGCCTATGGTTTTTTTGCCTGCAGCACTCAGTTTTTTTTACTTGAAAGAGTAGTATCTACAAAAAAGAAAAACAAAAGCTTTTAGCCTCTTGGGGCATTCACATCTCTAGTTTGCTATAGTATCTTGTCCTCTTCTGTCTGAAGCATCTTCTACTTGAGCAGTCGCTGGTTGAAGCAGGTTTCTTGTGCTCCCACACAGTCAAAGGAAGCCTCAAGGCTTGTCCCACTGGTAGCCACTGAAGCAGCAGCAAATGATATTCCTTCCCCCCTGTTAGAAGGGGTGACAGCAGCAAGGTTACATCTGCTACATATATGCCCTTCTTGGGTTGTTTTGGAGGAGTCATACCTTTGGTAAGTAGAGTCTTTTGAGAAGTGTGAACTTACTTAGGCTTTTCAAGTGCGCCATTTCAGACTGTGTTTATTTTTAGTCAGCTATCATTACTGACTGTGCTTAAAGCATCTCTTTAAAACCATAATGCCTACATTCCAATCTGATGATGAATTTTAACAGTATGGCTGACTACCACCAAAAGATTTGAGCCTACTTCTTTCTGTTGTTTGTGATGCTTTTTTGGCTCCTAATTCACAAGTTTAGAGCTTGTTTCTTTGAATATGTTATTGCTGAATTAAAAATTAAATAATGTTACAGTAGCTTTTTCTGTGGACATTACTGTTAGAAAATTGAGTTTGGAGTTAATCTACAATATAAATGCTTAGCAGTAGGTAAGTTTGTCTATGCAGAGAGCTAGTTTGAAATAGCTGTGATTATTGTAGGCAAATGTATCCTGTAACTCTTCTAAGTTTGAACTTAGAGAGAAGTGGCACAACATTAGTCAGTAAAACCTAAGGGACGCTATAAAGTGCACAAGTTTAATACTACAATATATTGGGTTTTAATACTTTCTTATAAAGGAATGTGAGAAGGAAATTCTTAAAATGATAGCAAATATATAAGCATGTAGGTGTGGTCACTTTCTGATTATGTAAATCAGCAGTATTAAAGAAGAACAATTTAACACTTTCCTAGAGCAAGGTTCTTAGTTTGGGAATTTAAGGTTTTGAATTAAAATGCTCTCTGTTACTTCTGTAACAATTCTGTATATCTCTTGATTTGTAGTTTAACAAGTTTAATTACCACACCTGAAAGACATCACCTTCTCACTGAGGTCAGATAATAAAAGGTTGCTCATGCAGAGCAGGCTGGCTATGACAGTGAACAATGAAGCTTGCTAGCTTGCTGATCAGTTTAGTTCCTAGAGCCGATATTTGCTTTCCAGTAATGTTTTCTTAGATACGTAGAACAAATTTGCCATAAAATAATTTTATAATGGCTAATCTCCAGTATAGCCTCAGAGATTATGCAAATGCAGCAAAATTATTATTTTTTGAATTTTGTATTACACAATAAAATTACAGATACGAGTTTAAAAGAAGAAAACAATGTTTAAGACAACAAAAGATAATATGATTTTATTGAATGCACAGTGAGCAGGCATATATCATGGATAGCAGAATGATGGTTGTTTCTCATGGGTCAGAAGTTTTGTGTTTGAAAAGCTACATACTTTTCAATATAATTCTATAAAATTATAAAGGAAACACTTTATTATGGTATAATTCTATTATAACTGTCTCATCAGTGTTAGGTGCTGTGGCCTACTTTTAAGTTTTTATAATATAACTTTGTTTCTGTGCAGCTGTATGTTAGAAATCTAATTAAAGGAACTAGTTTCCAGGGCATATCTTGTCTAATAACTTACTTTTACAGACAGAATGTGCTCTTTCTGAGGCTCCAGTGTGTATCAAAACTGAACCTACCAGTAACTAGTACTTGGAGAATTATATTTAGTAATTTATTTTTGCTACATCTTAAAGCTTCTTTTTTTTCTTTATCTAGCAGTGACTTCCTGCCCAGTACTAAATAAAAGCCTATTGTAATCCTGGCCTGTGAATAGCTTGAGGTTCAGCATTCTTTCCTCTTCTGTGTCAGGTTCTCTGTCCCCACCACTGTAGAGGATTTTGTTTTATAAGAGGTAATGAATGGTGAATTGTTGATCTTCTGGAATGCCCCATTGGATCTTTCTGTTCAGAGCTCCACCTTGCTAGAACTGAGATCCAACTCGTAGCATTTTGTGAAGTTTAAGGACTGTGTTTATGTAATAGCTGTTGCACTTGAGGGTCAATTTGCATGAAAGGTGTTTTGATGGAGATACAGAATCTCACCTTTCTTTCTATATGTAACTTACATAGATCTTTTATATATCTTATCTATCTATTTATATGTACATTAGTGTGAACTGAACATCACACCTGTGTTAAAAGCTACAGTATTTAAGTCCCTTTCTTATGATTTTCAGTTATTACTGAGGAATATGTGATTTAGGTATCCCCCAAAATAGGTTTTCTACATTGCTTTACAAGTATGACTGCACAAAATTTGAGTGATTTTAATATGAAAAATTTTGTGATCTTTGGAAAATTTTGAAGTGGTTTTTAGTGGGAAAATCTAGTTGAATACTTACAATAACTTTAAATTGATCAGAATTTCAAACCTGCTGAAGCAGATGCAGTTTTGACATTTATTTTCACAAATTGTTTTCTCATTTGTCAACCTGTTACACTGTAAGATCTTCACTGGGTCAAGTGTCAATGCTTCTGAGCCTGCCCTTGTTCATAACAACCAAAGACAGTTCTATTTCTCTGGGACAATGAAGCACATAGTTTTCAGGATAAAACTTGCACAAGCTTGAAATGAAGCATTTGTGCTGCATGGCTCTTTAACAATGGAAGAAGCTAATTTTAAGAGAAATGATTCTTCAGTGTATACGGGTGTCAGCTTTTGCAATCACCTATCAACAGTGACTAAGGACAAGAAATCACTTGCCCATGAAAGACACAAGAAGGAGGAGAACAGAAAAAATACCAAACCAACCCAAAGAAAGTAAACAGCAGTATGACTTAAACTGGAAAATGGAAATAAAACTTAAAAACTAGATTTAAGAACAACAGCATGTAAGTATAGGTAGAGATATATACTACTACATTGTATGCTAAGCCTGCTAAGTCTAGACCGCAGCTGATTCAAATGGTTCATTTTCCATCTTCAGCTGTTTTATGGCTTCACCCTAATCTTGGTGTCAAATATATTAACTATGAGACTGCACAGTTAGTGCCAGATGATCTGGCTAAGCTGATTTTTGTTTTGGTAGGGTTCGTTTTCAGCTGGATCAGCTTCCCTAATCCAACTTGCTGTGCAGTTGCATGGGAAATGTTGAAATATGCCAGAAGAGGGAAAGAACAGGACTGCCTTATTTTAAGACTGCCTTATTTTAAGAGCAGGCTATGGTTAGCTCAAATTAAGTACAAATAAATCATTGAAACTCCATCCTTTAATTGTAGAAAATTCAGTAGATAACAGATAATTTGGACCTGAAGTTTTTCAGTGGGATGCAGTTTGTGCCATTGCTTGTTCTTCAGATGTGTGTTTACTACTTTAATTATAAATATTTAATAAAAGTTTTGCTGGTTTTTTTTAAAAAACACAGATGAACCCAAACTTAGTATTTAGGGTTTTTTAATGTACTTCATCTCTGCACAAAATCCTCTGATGTACTTTTATCAGTGAGATGCAAATTATTTGATTGCAGCAGTATACTTCATGCTTATGTAATTGATTTGTTCATATGATTTTGGCTACTTTATCATTGTGGATCAGCAGTTTTCTTCCTCTCAGGATGATCTTGAATCCATAATCTTTTAGTGGCTGTCATTATGATACTTCTTCTTTCTGGAATAAAAAAATAAGCTAGCCCACTTTTTCAGGCTTATAGATTTATGAACAGCTAAGACTAATAACTTGCAGCTGCTGAAGGCTCTCCTGTTGCGTCTCTCTTCCTCTGACTACCCTTCCCCTCAATCCTTTTCCTGTTTCCATCAGCACAGCAACCCACATGCTGAAAGATGTTCTTTCATGAGTTCATGCAATTTACTAATGCAGTAGAAAACTGTACAGTTTTCTGCAAATTTAATAAAGTAACTAAAGGATGTGTCCAACAAGTAACAGCTTGCATGAACAGAATGTGTGTCTTAAAGGACCACGTGGCCAGGAGAAAGGGAGCCTTCTCTGTTTGATGGTACTGTATTATTTAATCAGCTCACTGCATCAGACCACTGTGTTGTTAATTTAGAACACTTAGTTTGTGGTATATTGCAGTATTCTGGGTGTTCACTGTGTTGTTTTCTCCTAAAAATCAGATATCTTACCCTTCCTATCTATTGCAATAAAGTGGCACAAAACCTATGAATAAGTCTCATGAATAACTATGCAATGTATTATAGTTATTTTGAAGTAAATAATAATCCTAATTTATAGTCAGAAAACTACTTGAGAGGGTTCCAAACTCTCCCTTTTATGGAAGAGTATATGAAAAGATTTTAGTTTAAAAAAAAAAAAAAGTTACAACAAATTGTATTCAAAATTCAGATTTTACTTCTTTAAAATGTATTACTGTTTATTTTTTACAGTATCCAGAAGAGATGCAAGACAAAGCAAAGACAAAATTAACACCCAAATTTGGGTCTAAATAAAGGAAAGGGCTATAAAAGGATTCTAGGGCTATAACAGGATTCTGAGGCTTTACTTAGCATGACATTGGTAGGGAGTGAAGGACTAAATTTACAGCTGTACCATTTCTCATATATTCGTAGCAACATTTCTCTTGTCTGCATAGGACCAAAATTTCACCTAAAGTATTGAAGACCATCATGATCAGCTATTCTCACTTGTTTTACACAAGTCAGAGAATTTGACTTAAATTTCAAATGTATGATAACCCATGATACTATGGTTAGACAAATTTTAATTTGTCACAGGCTAAGTTACTGTGATTCAGGTGATGTTAGGTAACTGGCTGGGATGCAGTAATTTGAGAGTTTGAGCCCTTGATAATGCCTTTATGAAGTACACAACTTCTTGATGAATTGACATATAGCTTTTAGAAATGCACAATTTTTATTTAAAGGCTCAAAGAGATGGATAATCAACTATTTTGCCATAAAAATCTTTCAAATAGTTAATTATCGAATTAAAATGAGCATCTTATTTCTCATCTGAATTTTTCTAGCTGTCTTTTGCCTTTGGATTTTTTTACTACTTTGCTTCTGGATTAGAGACTGTTTTACCTTTTCGGGGTTCCATTGATACACTTTTACCATTAATAATTTTATATTTTTGTTAGGTAATTTAAGTAAGAATAGATGCTATTACAAACCTTTTTTTTCATAGCTGATTCTGTTTACACTTAGCATTTGAAATTCAGCAAGATAGCTTAATCTCCACCTATATAATTTATCCATAATTAAGTCTTTTAATATTTATTAATATAGTTTTATAATTGTGATACAATTTTTGCTAGTCTCACAGCACTTTGTTTTACAACAACAGAGGTTCCTCTTGTGGATGAACTTAAACGCTCATTAAGAAGAACAAGAAAAATTATGTTCAGTTTGTTTAACAAATCTTACTGCTAATTGTTCTCATTTTCCAGAAAATAAATTAACTAACAGCTTTGGGTTTATTTTCTGTTTAAAAAAAATATTTGTAAATACAGTATTTGGTTTGTCTCTTTTTTTTTTTTCCCCCATTTTCTCCCTAAAAGTAGGGGATATGTAAAAGGAAAGAAAAGACATCCTTACCTCCACCAACAAAAAACCTGCTCTCATAGAAGGCAGAATGATTTCTGAATTTCATCAAAAGCTGAAAAATACTTTTTTTTAAAAAAGTCATTACAGTCACTTCTTGACAAAATGTATTCATAATCTTTTCCTTTTTCTTTGACTGAAGAACATCCAGAAGGATCACAGTGAGTAGTAACCCAGTAGCTTTTTTTTACTGTGTTCTATTGGATGAGCTGTTGTTCTTAGTGGTAGTAATAAGCATGGATAGTACCTGATAAGAAAATTAATCCCAGATTGTGGAGGAAGCCTAGTGAAGGAATTTGCTTAGTTTTAATAGTTTATCTTTTACAAATCTGTTCATTAATTTGTAGTTTGAAATTTGGTGGAAGTGGGGTCATAACGCACTTGGAGACCTGGAGTAAGGTAAGAGTATTTTATAGAGAGAAGCACACAATATACACTCTACTTTTAACTATGTAATATTTAAGTAGATGTCGTAAGTCTTTTCTTTAAATGCCTAAGAGAATATTCTCTTTTACCATGCTGTGATGATAGCTATAACCCTGCTGTGCATGTGCAGGTTTTGTTTGGGTTTGTTTTTGTTTTGAGTTTTTTTGGTTTGGTTTGGTTTTGTGGGGGGTTACATTTTCATGGCATTCATATCAAAAGACATATACTGCAATTAATTTAATATTTGGGCTTAACTGTTCTCTGAGCAGAACAGTATTTACAGTTTTCATACCAGTTTTATCAAAAATTGTGATTTACATTAAGTTAATTTCCCTTTACAGATGTACTTCAGCATACTATGTACTAAATGTCTTACCCCTAAAAAGTTCTCTGTGTTTTATTGGTTGTAAAACATTTTTACAAAAAGGAAAAAAATGTGAGTAATGGTTGTTTTAAAGAAAATATCAGACTCTGTGATAGCTAAGGATGTGCTCAAGTGGCATGAATACTTCAGTTCCAGATGGGTCAGCTTTAGGGGTCAAGTTGTGAAGAGAAAGCCATCACGCACACTTCATCAACACCGTGGAATGAGAGACCGGTGCATTTACTGAGCAATGGATTTCCAGTGAGCGTATAAACTAATTGGTGGATGAACATGCCTCAGGAGCAATGATTTTAAGGTCATAGCAGGCTCAGTGAATTGTGCTGACTTACACTGTGTCTCGCTGATAGCTGATCTTACCAATGAGCAGTTTAGAGGCATTCAAGCCTGAACTCTCTTCCATGTGCCTTGAATGGCATGTCAGCGGTCACTGTTTCTGACATCCTTTATATTTGTCCAGTCAGCTCTAAATCTTTAGGTTGGGCTTCAGCATACTCAGGAAAGAAAGGAGAGAAGCAATTATTTTCAGTCATTGAGTTCTGAAGATCTTAGTGTTAATTATGCCAAACATGGTTGGTTCATCAACAAACTAGAAATAGAGAGAAGGAACTGATATTTTTGGTGATCAAAAGTATACCAATTATATCTTTCTATTTCTTAGCTTTCACCTTTATTTCTTCTCATTAATTTCATATTCCCTTTGAAAACATTAGTTGAGTAAATACCAATTTTTATATGACATGGGAAATGCACAAGGTGAAAAATTGCTGTAACATTATTTAAGAAATTAAATAGTGGACATCTCAGTCATATATCCCTTCCCTGCTAGTGGTACATTGCTTCTCATGTGAAACATTTCCTTTTGTTTTGGACAAATGTTGACTCATTCTTTGTCTACTGTGAGTACAAAACAGAACCATGCAGAGGTCCTTTTAAATTTGCAATCAATTTAGAAATGCTACAGTAGCTCTATTTCCCTTTTTTGCAGGGGAGAGGAAAAGCTAATTTGTCATGATTATTAAGCCTTTGCTGAAAGTATTTTCCTTAATAGTAATTAAATAGTTTAAAACCAGCTTTGTTAATAATTTTTAGATAAGATTCCGCAGGTCTATTCAGCATTGTCTATGAGTATGGACATGTGTTCAGTGATCCCTATGAAGTAAAAAAAAAAAAAGAGTTAACATGCTTTTGGCCTTAGCATTTAACATCTAATAATGATGACACTCGTATAAAGTAATCTTTTAACTTGAACTTTTAGGAGTCTTTAAGTATGATCATTTAATTGTAAGTGTTTGTGTATATATTCATATGTATATGTGTGTGTGTGTGAATTCAACAGTATTTAAAAATTTGTGCATTCCTTGAGAATGTGGACTGAAAACAATAATAGAATGTTGTATTATTAATTTTTGAAGCAAACCATTTATCTTCTGTAGTATGTGAATATGTTAATCTTCATCTGGGAAATTATTAGCAATCAAGTATTCATCATAATTATTTTTAAGATAGATAAAAGCTTGATTCCATCATTTGATGTAAATAGCATGATTTGCATAAGGGAAGTGGCTTGCTCTGACCTTCCCATACGACATTTGTTTTCCCCAAAGCCCTCCCTTTAGACAGTAAGGAAGAGACCACAGACATTCCTGTTAGAATGTTAGAACAAGTGGTAGGACTGGTTGATAGTCTTGTATACAAGATTAAAATTTTACAGAACTGATTTGCTTGGCATTTACTAAATTATCTGTATGCATATTTGTTCTCACTTCTATGCAGCTGTATACCTGTATAGAGCTTCATGCTTTTGAATGGAACTCCTGATTTACAGGATTCAAGTTTTGTTCAGAAGGTCACAAAACCTTTTAAGTAGATTTTACAGTTGTTCAGCAAACATAGACCTTGAATATTCTTGGCAATTCTCCTTCTCAGATTAACAGGAAACAATCAGAGTTAGAATCAAATATGGAATTAGTTTATATCCTTGCTGTGTTATTAAAGGAAGCAATATTGTAATTAAAATGCAGATAAACATTGTGGAGATCTCACGTAACTGTAATAGGATGTCCTCATCATATGATTTTACTTCATTATACGCTATTACTTGATCCTCTTGTTGTGTCTCTGCAGCTGCTTTGTTGGGGGATACCAATATTCAGTTACAAAAATTAAGTAATCAAATCAAATTTCTTCTGTATTTTCTACAAATGACATTTGAAAAAAATGCTGTTTCAGAACAGAACCAGAGCACAACTGCTTCAGTAACTCAAAAGAGAAATTGCAGATTTTGCCTGTTATGATAGTTCTCTGGTGTTTTCAGAACATGTTAAAATATTAGTGCTTTTGCATCATCCTTAATATATTAAGAAAATTTTAATGTAACGTTAGCTGGCAAAACCAGGAGAATTATGGCTAACAACCTCTTTGTTATTGTTAACTATTCAACTAAGTGATGGCATAAATGTCCCTATTTGACAAAATGGGAATATTTTTCTCTTGTGTATTATATGCCATTTTAACCTTTGGTTTTGTAGTTCTACTGTCTGTCTTGGTGTGAAACAAAACCAGCAACTGTGTGGTTTATGTCTTTTCTGTGTAATGATGACGGGAAAGATGGATCTACTTTTCAAATCATTGTGGGATCACTGAACATCACAATATCTGTGCTCAGAAGTGAGGAAAAACAATGCTAATAGAATTAGCAATAAAAACAGTGTAAGTATTAGTCTTGTCCCATTTTCAGTATTAAGATACAAGGAAGAAATTTATCAGTTGGTAGAATTTAAAAAAAAATGGATGATGAGTGAAAACCAGTGTCAAGATTACAAATTAGACACTGAGATTGTGGTATTTAGCAATTGAGTCAGTACTAAGTTTATCAAGTGTGAGAGAGTACAGAAATAATGGGCCAAAAGCTTTTTTTTTTTTTACGATAATGTGCTAGCTGGCATGGAGGAGAATAAGTCAATGACAAAGTAGGACTTGGGAAATGGTGAGAGCTTAGAGTTTGCTGATAGAGAAGTTCGTATGAGTTTGCCGATGGAAATATTGAGAGAAATTTGGAGAAGACGTTAAAGAATATTGACAAGAAGGACTTGAAGGATTCTGTGGGAATCTCTAAGAAGAACCAGGTAATGTAATGAAAAATGAAGAATACTTCACTATGGGGAAGAACATTTTTTTGTAGAGGTTCTTAGGAGCTCAGAAGACAGAGAGGGAGAGAAGAGGTATGACCTATGGTACAAAAGTCTATGGCGAGTTTGAAGGGTGAAAATGAAGAAAAAATTCCTTTCAATATAAGCAAAAGAAAGTTATTAGCCTCTTGGTAAATGCTATTCCTGTAGTATGGAAAATGCTCGAAAGAGGTAATTGATGAAGAAGTAAAAAGAAGACAGATGGAGTCATAGCAAGAGATGGGGCAAGTAGAGCAGTATGGTAGGGCACAGAGCAAAAGTAGTAATTGTGCTTATATTTGCTGTGTTTGAGAAACTCAAACCTTAAATTACAAAATGTCTCTTTACTTGACTGTTCCCTCTGTTCTATTTAAGTATTTTTTCTCTTTGCTTATAGTTGTCAATACTTAGATCATCATCTAACTCCTGTGTGTGTTTAAAATATGGCTCTTTTTTCTCACTATGTTCTTTCCTTTCCACAGTTGGTGTTTGTTTATTTTTGCTGGTTGTCATTTGATATATCTTAGTATCAGTTTCCAAAGGCTTCTGTGTTATTTCACTGAGTACACGGTGAGAACAGATGTGTTCACAGTGTTTTCAATAGTGAATAGAATCCCCCAGTGAACATGTGCTGTTGTTTTGGAAGGAGCTGTATGTAATCACAGAAAATACTACAGCAAGCAAATGGATGGCATCTCAGAGCCTGAGAGGTATATATGGATGCAGTCCATCTCCAGGGTATATTGGAAAAAAGGAGGAGGTATTAAAAATTTTTGTCTTCATGTCATGAACTGATGTTAGAATTAACATAAATCCTTAAATTTTCTTAAGAACTCTTCTGTGCAGAAATGTTAATATCATTGAAAGATGGCATTTACTGAAAGATGAAGGCCAACTTTAATCTAGAATCATATAGAGTGTTCTTTTAAATGTCAAAAAAAGAGAACTGGACATAATTCATAAACAATTCTATTCTGTATTCTACAAATGTTATTGTGAGTGCTTTCCTATGTTACCTTGTTCTTAGTAAATCTTCTCACTCAGTGCTATGTCCCACATTATATAATCTTTCATTTTATCTTTTCATTCTATCAAGGCAGAGCATACCTAGCTAATCCATCAGAAATCCCTTTTCTTATCAGTCACTCACGAATGGTTACACTGTGCAGTATGACAGCATTAGACATCACTTACCTTCCTAAAGTACAGATTACTTGGGAGAAAAGTATTTTTTGTGTTTGAGGATGACTTGATTTATGGTGACTTCATCCTTTGTTTTCCCTGTTTTCTGCTTTTTCCAAAACGACTAAAGATGCATCAAAAGTATCACAAAGATACTTACATTGTACATTACACTTCTTTTAAAGTCATACTTTTCTGTATTATTTTTCTGCAAACTTTTGGATATTCATGTCTTCCTCCATTGTTTGTTCAGCATAGTGGTTTAAAAACACAGTAAAAGTTTTCTGTTGTTTAAGCTAATTTCCATCTTCATAGATGAGAAGCTTTGATAATACTTTCAAATGTATCAAAGATCAGAGGCCTTGTAACATCTTGACAGCCTACTTGAATGAAGTTTTTGACACAGTAGATCACAGCTGCCCCTTTGGAGGTGTTATAGTATATTGTGTCATGTATTACTGTGGAGCTGTTAACAGATATTTGACACTGGATATTCTAGGATTCTCAACTGATGATATACCACATAGTACAGAAATATTTGCTATCATACAATTCTTATGTTAAGCCAGATGAGAATTTTAGTATTATACCTTCAATACCATGGTGGATTCTCGATGGATTACCATGACTATTTAAGGGAATTTGCATAATTATGACATAAAAAAACCTAGTGCAAACTGTGATGCTTGTTAATGCTTCTTACCCAGAACACTGAAAGTATTTTTATGGAAGTTAATAATTTCAACATATATTTTAGATGACTGTGTCATCAATGTGTGATAGTATCAAGTAAGAAGGGATGAGTAGTCATGTCCTTTGTATTGTTAGAAATGTGTTTTTCCAGAAGAAAAATATAGCAACTATTAGGCAACCTTTAAACAACACAGACTTGACTGGTGACAAAGAGGGTTTATATGCATATATACTTAATTATAGGGGTTTTTAAACTGCAAAATAGTCAAAACCAAGTCTTTGATTTATTCTGCAGTCATTGAATGAACATACTGGGTTTTGCCATTTTTTAGTAAACAGTGATAAGAAGAGGGTCTGAATGACAAATTTCTAAAACTGTCAGGCTGAAAACACTGTCTATTTAAAATATTGTTTAACTTTGACATAAATAATAACAGTAAATGTAATACAATAAAAATAGGCAATCGATATATTTGGCTTGGTAAATTCTTTCAGGTGAATCAGGAGTAGGGACATTACACTTGTTTCAAGCAAAAGCAACAGTATTATAGAAGTAAAATATGAGACATTTCACTAGATCTCAACAAATTGTCAACAACAAAGTTCCAATGAGGAATTTCTGCATCAGTCAGTAAGAAAGGCCCAGCTATTGGAAAGAGAGTTTTATGTCTTCTGTGCTATTTGAACAGATTTTAGTGTCTTCAATTCTGCTGAGTGCACACTATCCCTTCAGGATATGTCCTTCAGGTAGTGCTCCTAACCTCTTTTGGGCATTAGGCGGTGTATAGCTCTTGTTTTTATGGGTTTGACTTTTGTTCTTTTTCTTGACTCTAAGTCTAGGCAACTCAAACAAACATGTAACAGACATGGAAGGATGTACAGAATGCATTGAGCTCTCCAACTGAACTTTCAGGTTGTTGAGGAACATAATAATCCCACGTTACCTGTGGTAGTGAATGGGAAAAAAACCCTCCAAACTTCTTTCTCTGGAAGTCTTTATTTGTTGATACCATGTTGTCTTTCTTGAGAAAGTAGTGGTACTTTATTAATTGAATTTATTTGAAATAGTCACTACAGTGTTCCAAAGTTGTGGCACTTCTTAAGTACTCAGTGAGGAGGGCACATAATGTGTACATGAATTGGCCAGGAACAGGTTTTCAGAGGAAAAGAAATTCTCATTTATGGTAAATAAATAAGAGTTGATAATTTGCAAAGTGATAGAAGTTAGCAGTAATGGTTCTCATGGAATTTATTGTTCACTGTACATCTTGATTTTAAATTATTCTTTGAAAAGATTACTTTATAATTTGGTGGGCATTTAAACTAAAACAGTGAAACAAATGAGTGGGGAGGGTCCTCTTGTTTGGAAAGATCACTTCTTTCTGCGTTTCTTTCTCATCTGGAGAAAGAAGGGTTTGTTCTACATTTTACCTTGCTGATCTTTCTGTATTACAAATCTATCTTTGAAAAAAACTCTAACTTGTTTTTGCCTTTATTCGGAGGCCTGGCACTAAAAAACACTGCCAAGGACAGTGCAGAAACATATTTAAACCATGTATACAAAGAAAATTTATGTCCATTATAATTTTGTTAATTTAAAGAGAAAAATAAAGTGAAAATTAGGTTTTAGTGCTATCCAAAAGTCACTTTATCCCACAAAGTGTTGCAAAGATTATTTTACTGATACTGGCACAATGAGGAGGATTGGGGATGTACTGATGTCTGTACTTCTGAAACTCACTGCAACTGAGTAGTCTTGATTCTCATTGATGTTCCATACGATATCATCTTTGGGCTGCAAGTCTATTATTAACTAAAAAATTCTATTATTACTTAGTTTTATCCAAAGGATTATACTGTTTTTACAAAGTGCTTTTTGTGTGGACACTTACTAGTACGTCTGCACTGCTTTTGCTTGCTCTTGATTGTCTTGGTGCTGAAAATCTCCAAAGTCTTTTATTAGCAGACTTCTTTTTTTATATAGATTCATAGAACAGTTTGGGTTGGAAGGGACCTTTAAAGGTCACCTAGTCCAGTCCACTCTCTAATAAGCAGGGACATCTTCAGCTAGATCAGGTTGCTCAGATCCCTGTCCAACCTGATGAATGTTTCCAGGGATGGGGCATCTACCACCTCTGTGGGCAGCCTGTTCCAGTGTTTCACCACCCTAATTGTAAAAAATTTCTTCCTTACATCTAGTCTAAATCTACCCTCTTTTAGTTTAAAGCCATTATCCCTTGTTTTATAAGCCCCCTTTAAGTACTGAAAGGCTGCAAAAGGTATCCCTGGAGCCTTCTTTTTCCAGGCTGAATAACCCCAACACTCTCGGCCTGTCTTCATAGGAGAGGTGTTCCATCCCTCTGATCATTTTTATGGCCCTCCTCTGGATTCATTCCAACAGGTCCGTGTCCTTCTGTGGTGGGTTGACCATGGCTGAACGCCAGGTGCCCACCAAAGCCATTCTATCACTCCCCCCTTCACTGGACAGGGGAGAGAAAAAATATAACAAAGGGCTTGTGGGTCGAGATAAGGACAGGAGAAATCATTCACTAATTACCATCATGGGCAAAACAGACTCAGCTTGGGGAAAATGAACTCAATTCATTACAAATCAAAACAGAGTAATGAGAAATAAAACCAGATCTCACAACACCTTCCCCTCACCCCTCCCTTCTTCCCGGGCACAACTTCACTCCCGGCTTCTCTACCTACTCCCCACCAGCGGCACAGGGGGACAGG
>JANZLQ010000057.1:4929351-4950421 GCA_026212715.1 Elanus axillaris | reverse complement strand
CACTGGAGCAGGTTTTCTGCCAGGACTTGTGACCCCGTGGGGGACCCACGCTGGAGCAGTGTGCTCCTGAAGGACTGTATGCCATGGAAGGGACCCATGCTGGAGCAGTTTGTGAAGAACTGCAGCCCATGGGAAGGACGCATATTGGAGAAGTTCATGAAGGACTGTCTCCCATGGGAGGGACCCCATGCTGGAGCAGTGGAAGAGTGTGATGAGTCCTGCCCCTAAGGAGGAAGCGGCAGAGATAACGTGTGATGAACTGACTGCGACCACCATTCCCTGTCCCCCTGTGCTACTCAGGATGAGAGAGGTAGAGAAAATCGGGAGTGAAGTTGTGCCGAGGAAGAAGGGAGACGTGGGGGGAAGGTGTTTTAAGATTTAGTTTTTATTTCTCATTATCCTACTCTGACTGGTAATAAAGTACATGAATTTCCCCAAGTTGAGTGTGTTTTGCCCATGACTGTAATTGGTGAAGGATCCCTCCCTGTCCTTATCTCAACCCATGAGCCTTTGGTTATATTTTCTCTCCCCTGTCCATCTGAGGAGGGGAGTGATGGAGCGGCTTTTGTGGGTACCTGGTCCAGCCAGGATGAACCCACCAGACAGCACTAAGCCGATACTGATGGATGGACTATCAAAATTAAGCAGTGATTTCACAGCTATCCCACCTCCCTGTCCCCAGTTCTTGTGCCTGAGAAAAGGAAAGGGATTCTTCTGGCCTGGTCAGCCTTCCCTGTACGGTATGGTATTACAGTAAGAAACAAGTTTAAAGCCTATCTGTTTCTGACTTCTCTCAGTTGAGGTTAACAAAAAGAAAAAAAAAAAATCCAAAGGGTATCTCTTGGGATCATTAGCAAGTAAGCCCTAGGGCTTGTAGGGACTAACTCTTGTGCTTCTGTGGCAGTTCCTTCCTGCTGGATTGCAGGGATCCAGCAGTGCTGTGATGTGATTCTTGGCACACCTAGCAACTCTGATTAGCCCCCTCCTCCTTTCTGGTTGGGCTTACTCAAATCCTACTGGACTGAATGCCATGTCACCCTTTTGATTAGTTTCAAGTTGCCATTCATAGAATCATTTAGGTTGGAAAAGACCTTTAAGATCATCGAGTCCAACCATCAACCCAACACCACCATACCTTTTTTTCTTCCAGCTTCTTCCTATACCTATTAGCCATCTTTCCAGAGCACCATATGGATTTCTCTTGAGGAGCTATATTTGTTTTCCATGTTCTGTAAGTACACTAAAGTAAAGAATAGTTCTTTTCACTGTGGGTTTTTAGAAGAAAGATATGATCCCAGATTCAGTGATTTTAATCATACATGTGAGATATACATAACTCTGATTCTAACCAGTTCTAAAAATCATCCTATGTCTTGCTTCCTTTCCAAAATAACTGCAGTGAACAGAGATGAACCTTCCTCTGCTATTTAAGTGAAGTGAATCTTCTAAATGACTTATTTTTCTGCTGACTTCCATCTCGCTTTCAACTGTTAAATCAATTTCTCTGTTCCCAGTAATCTCTGGTCCTGATTCTTATGTCTTGCTAACACTTTTCTTCCTGCATTCCACATTACCTTCAATCCCTTTGGAATAATCCTTTTCTTAAATCTATCCTCATTCTAAAACAATTCTTGCTATGTGCTATGACCCTTGTTTTCCATCTTCCTATTTCTGTCTGGGGTCTGCATCTGTATCCTGGAGAACACACACAATATACTGCATTTTCATGTTTGGGTTTGTTGTTTTTCGTGTTATTTAAGAGGCTTGTTTATAAAAGTGGTGTGACTATATCTTGTTAGGATACCTGTGTATCTCTCTCTCTCTCTGACATAGCTGATTCAAGTCCATTAATGCTTTGTGTAGTAGCAAGTTCTCTGGTGCAAGTGGATAGCTTGTATGAATGCCAAAGTATCCTTGGCCAAATTGGGGCTTGGAAATGCTAATGGTGTTTTAATTTATGGATTATTATCCTTATTTATTTTTGTGAATTATCATTCAGAATGTACCATCTCATTTCAGAATGAAAGGGATATATCTGGTCTTTTCTTATTTTGAAGAGTTTGGGGTGAAGCTCAAGGTTGAGTTCCCAATGATTTTCCAAGATACTATGCAACTGTTTCATTTAAGTTATTTTTGAGAGGTACTGGTGTGGTTTTTTTCATATGCAGTTTTGCCTGCTGATCTCATACTGTTTTCATTCTGCTGTGACAAACCTGCAGAAGACCATTTGTTTGTCCAATGTTACTTTCCATGAGAAACCCCCACATGGTTTGTTGGAAAAGAATGGTGAGGAATGCATGGTGAGAAGAGGCCTGCAACATAGCCAGAAGGCTCATTTTGCAGAGTTACAGTTTATCAGTTCCCACAGGGTTTGACTGTTACAGATATATATAATAATTAAGGCGGCATGTGGGGGTGATTTAATAGGATTGTCATTTAAATTATTCTTCTGCAAAATGCCCAATAATCACTAGCCAGTTTGTATACCTTTTTTTTTTTTTTTAAATAGAAATTTGTTTTGAAATGTTTTGAATCATCTGAAACTCAGGGAAAGCCAGATTTTAATTTCTCATTTATTTGTGTGTGCAGGTTGACTGACCCAAGGGAATTACTATGTAGAAATGATGACAAGACAAATCAAATGTGATAGTTTTCCTTCCTTGACTCTGTCTGTTTTAAGCACTAGAGCTCATACTCATTTTTCTTTTAAATATTTTGAGATGTCTGTGACCCCACAGTATAATGAAATCCCCATGTTAGTGCTTGAAAAAAGAGTGAAGGGCATATTTGCAATGCATCTCCCTGTGGTTCTCTGTGCGTTAGGTTTCTACATCATGTGCAGTACTACAGTGTGTACTAATTGCCACCCTTGTTGATAACCTCAATTGAAAGAGCAAGGATTAAGAACCAAACTGCAACCTCCCTGAAGAAAATCTTTAAAAAGAATAGTTAACTGGAAGACTCTGTTGACTTCCTGCATTTTTCTGAGGTTCTCAGGGGAATGAAATATATACTCCTCCCTTTTCCATTCAAAGACATGAATATACAGTGTTTAGTCAGGAATGTATAGACCAGGCTACCTGGGAAAGAAACTACTTTATCTTTGAGAGATTTGTAAGTGCAGAAGTATTTCAATATGTGGCCGAATAGGTTGTTCACTGAAGCTCATTCTTAAAATGATTCTTTGTTTCATCGGAGTTTAAATGACAATGTGTGGGAGATAATTCTACATACCTGTTAATCCTGCTGAACCCTTTTCACTGGAGAACTGTGGTCTTGAGACTTATAGCTTATTTAGGGTTTAGAGGCCACCTAGTGAAATACCTCACACACTATGGCTCCTAGTGTAGTAGAAATCTTAAGTATGTCCTTAAAGTAAACTACATAAAGAGTTTCTTAAGGTTTTGTTTAGTATGACTTAAGTATATCTTTCTTTTGAAGCCAGCAAAGATTGACCAAGATTGAGAAATGGATGATGCGGTCAACTCCTAGAGCAAGACAACGGGGTGTTTTTATCGTGCTGAGCAGCAATGCCTTATGGTCAATGACTGAAAGTATTCTGGCCACATTTTAGTTCTGCCCTCTCATCTGAGACAACGCATAATAATACCACATGCCTGTGAGAGGCTGTGACCAGAGGAACATAGCCAACGAGTTCTGTACTCCTTAATAGGCACTACCTTGATTGAATGGCCTAGCTGTTCCTCTCCATCATTCTATGCCAAGCGCCAGTGTGTTCATGGAGTCCATCTCAGAGTGTGAATGGCTGAGTAGTCATTTACTTTCAAGTGTTGGTGTGTGAAGGGAAGAATCTAAAGCAAGGACAAGTGAATAAAGAATCAGAAATGAAAGCTCTGAAATTAATTAGATTGGAGGTATAATGTCTCCTAAGTTATCAAATGTGCAAAAGCATGTTTGGAACTTGTTTCTTCTTTCTTGTGAACTCTGTTTTTTTTAAGTAGAGCCTGTGCTGTTACTCTTCAAAACTAATACTTTGGTTATGTCTGCTCTTGCGAAACAGCTTCTCAATCATTCTTTTCAGCATCCACTGTAATCATAGCACAAATCCCTATTATGATGGGCACATAACTCACTTTCTGTCTCTCTAAAGAGCAAATACCAACACTGCTTGATAGCTCAACAAACAGTTGTGCTGGAGAAGGACTGCTGTCAGTCTGCCTTATGCTGTACTTCTACCAATCTACCACAAAGTAACGTTGTTGCTTCATTTGTTTTTTTTTAGTTTGTAGACCGAGTGTGGTTGTTACTCTGCAAAAGCGTCTGCATTCTGTTAAGAAAATTATTAAAAATTCTATAGCTGATTGTAGTTATTCAGAACAGTGTCATATTCTGAAGCAAATATTGTCAGTACAGGGAAGTCATTATTCACAAAAGTTTTTTTTTTTTTTGTAGTTACAATGGAGTTTTGCCCTAAGGAGCACTTGCAGAAGTGCATTTGGCCTGGCATATTTCAGTTCTTTTCTGCTTTTTATTTTGTTATTACCTTCCCTTCTTTTCTTATCCATGAATAACAACACTCATGGAACACTTTTGAAAGCACTTGTATGTCTTGAAATACTATGGACTTCTGAGGAACAGTTATTTTAGTTATCCTGACTGCATATGTATATTTTAATTTTACCCAAAAGAGAGGAGTGAGGGAACTCTTATAAAAGCATTGCAAGTCAGTAGCAGTTTGGTTTTCCTTGTGCTTCCATCTCTGGATAAGTTAGAAAAAATTCTTAAATGTCCTTAAACTGATAAAGATACTAACTTAGAACTGCTCAGATCACATCAGGTTTCAATCTTAAACAACAAAATAGAATCCTCATATTTCTTCTCTGACTGCTCAAGAGGAGGAACAAGTACTAACAAACGTGCTCATATACATATTCTGGAGGCTTTCTGGAGTAAAAGGGGAATTGCCTGTGTGGTTGGAGAGCAGCCAGCTTCACAGGTTTCCCTGTGCTGCAGGAGCACTACAAAAGTGAAGATGTTGTCCCTGCCATTTCCTCATACTTGCCTTTTCTTCCTTGCCACTAACTGAGTTACCAGTGCATCAGCTCTCTCTCTTTTTAGTAAGAAAGAACAACCTATTAACTAGATTTCCATTGAGCTTTTAGGTAACCATTCTGCCATTCATTAATATTCAATGGGAGGTTAAAAGGCCTGGGGCATTAATTATTCTGAGGATTGTTCTTTGATAATTTTTGGCATCATAGCATATTTATTTTTCAGGTTGATCCTTTTTAAATAAATAAAATTATATATGTATTTAGGTACAAATTGCAAGTATGGATATAAATGCTTCTTTTTTGGTGGAAGTGGAAATATGTTGGACTCTTTGGCTGGTCTAACTGACTGACCATATGTTATAAAACAGTTGACATTACTGTTGCTTGACCAAAAATTTTCTTTTTAATTCCTGTGCAGAAGAACAAAAGAAAAGAACTGTTCTGTCCATGCAGAAAGAGGGACTGGTTAATGCCTTAATTATAAAATGTTTAAATCCATGCTCAGAAGAACACCATGTTTATCTTAACATCTGCAATGGCTCTTTGTGCTTTCTTATGCTCACCTGTAAGTTGCTTGGAAAATGCAAAAACTGAGACAATTATTTATCTACATTTTGTGAAATAACTTGAAGTGAAACTTTAGAAACTGTTTTGTAGTTGTCTCTATACTGTTTTGTGGATGTTGAATATTCAAGTATGTTTGCTGCAGTGATATGTTGTGTGGCCAAGTAGTTTGCTATGCCCTGAAGTTTGTGATACTTTGCTTTGTTTCAAAAGATTTTCTATTCAGGTGATTATACAATGGGTGCCTTTAAGTTAAAATTTTTTTTCTCTTATGATGTAGTGATTTCACTGTATGATTAAAACAGTATTTTTAACCTTAATGCATAGTGTTCAATTAAAGCAAGATACTTAAACCAGTATGTTTTGAATATTACGATGCTGAAGCTTCCCTGAATGGCTTCTGAGCAGAATCAAAACAGCATTATAAAAAGAACACACTGAAAAAATAACACCCAAACCAGTAACAGCCTGCTCTCCACCACCCCTAACATTTAATCAGCAGTCTTTCTAGCTGATCAAGTCCTAAGTGATTTTTCTTTCCTACTTAAGGCCATTGTAGATATGCTTGCTAAGTGGACCTAACAGTAGTAGTATATTTTATGTTAGCAAGTCAGGATAGAAACATGCTTAAAGTTCAGGGGGCATTTGTCTCCTCCTCACAAATTCATTTAAGTACCAGTCTTGCCATAGCTTTAACTGGGGCAGACAACCATACAAATGACTTGAGATAAAATGAAAATAATGGACTGAGCTAGGTGCCGGGGGTGGTAGTTACACTGCATGCACATCAGTAAGCATTGAGTGTTACTCTATGCTAATGTAAGCCTGATGGATCAGCTTTCGCTTTTAGCCTAGAGGACCATTAAGCACTAGAAGCTGGGTCAAACTGATACAGTAAGGCAGAGGTAGCCTAACAGTTGGCAACAGTAGTTAACAAGCAATAATTTGCTGCGTGTGAGACTAATGTTGTTTAAAATCTTCGTGATCAGAACAAAGATCAGAGAAAGGATAATACTTCTTTGTTTAATTTTCTTTTGTAAACTCAATTCATTTTGGAAAAAAAACACTAAGATGCAAACATGAATAAAGCAGAGAGCAGTTCTTTTGGAAACATTAATGTATTATTGTATGTTGCAAAACATCAAAGCATTGCGTATAATTTTCAAAAAAATGTAAGGAAATTCTCATGGGATAATACTGTGTAATTGAAATATATGATGTCTTATTTTATTTCAAATTAAATACAATTCATTGCTCTTAAATTTTCTTTATAGCCCTGAAAGTATTAAAAGTCAAATGCCTGAGTTACAGAAATATTCTGCAGGTAAATTAGAAAAATACCACTATTTATGTAGATCGGACTCTGAAGAGAATTTTGTCCTTGACATCACAAGGAGATGATAATACAGCGTTATCTTTATTCTGTTTTGCTTATACCTAGGCACTGTTGCCTCAGATACAGATACTGTTTAAGTGGGTAGCCAGATTTAGCTGAACATACACCTAAATTTGGAAGAATTATTTGTTTTCCATCTGTTTTTTAAAATATTTTTATTCACAAAAATAATTTTTTTTCAGATTTTATTGTGTGTGTAGAACTGCTGTGTGTAGAGTTTTTGATAACCAAGATCACATTGGCAACGCTGATGAATACTAACAAAAATCAATATGATGTGTTAAATAAGGTGTATCACTGTTGCATTTCAAAGGCGTACTGAGAAACTAGGCTGTAGTTGGTTTAGGCTTTGATCTTTTTGCTTCAGTGGTGTGGTCTTATGCACCCTTAGCTTAGCTTTGTCAAGGCCTATTCACAGTTTATGCTGTCAGGGCCACAGTTTGTGGTGCCTATTGCGTATAGTCTGTTTTCTATTGAGATGTTCTTTTTCTCCTTGCTAGTACAGCACAGCTTGTTGGGGGAAGATAAAGTGGTCCATTATAGTAATACCCTCTGCAAATTTAGGAGGCTTCTTTTGCTCATCAGGAACTAGAGAGCCCTCTTGCATAACTGAAATACTGTAATATTACCTAGTCCACTGGATAACTCAAATGATGGCTAAAGAAATACTTTGGTTGAAGAGAGGGGCATTTTTAATGTATCTGAGTAAGAAGACATGGTTCTGGATTATCTGGCCTTCAAATCAACTTCATGTTATCTGTGTATATACAGAAATAATAGCTGTTTCCTATCTTAGATCTAGAAACAAATTTTTTTCTAGTTCAGTCATCAATTATAATATTCCCAAAACCTGTAACAGATGATTTAAGGTTTAGGGACATACACAGTGTGCAAGCAAGGCTAGTTTGTTTTCCTTTCCACTTATTTGGGAGCTACTTGTGTTGGGTTTTTTTGAAGCTTGAAAAGGAAAGAAGTTAGCTGTAAGTGTACTTTGTTTTAAGTGTCCTTTGGACTGTTAGCCTTTCCTTTAGCTTTTTTTCCCCTAGTTTTTATGTATTATTATGTATTTATGTATTATTAAGTTTAACAGCTTTTTATCTTCATGATGCTTTTGTGTGTGTGAATTATTTTTGCTTGTGTCGTAAATTGTTTTGAAATTCAGCACATACTGAAAAGATAAACCTAACCCAGCAATATTTCTTTTACTCCAGGCAAAATTTATGTTTGAAGGTTTTTTCCATCAGTGCCTGGCTAGCCTTGATGTTTTATGTAGAGGCATTGTTAGAAGTTGGTTTCATGTCACATAATCTTATTGATTGAAATGTGATTACTTTCCTGGCAATGAGAATAAGAATTTATCATTTCACTTCCACTTAATTAGAAGAATATTTGTAGATGATTAGAGTTATAAAACATACCTTATTTCACAGAATAGAGAACATAAAAGGGTAGTTAGGTTTTTTCCTGTATTGGGGTATTAAAGGGAAAAATGCTGTACTGAGATAGATGCCTGTTAATTGCTGATGTCTTCTCGTAGCAGGGGTGGTACTCTTGTACCATGTGTAAAAAGGTAAGAGTAACTCATCACTGAATGGGAGTAAAAGTCCAGAAATTAGATATTTTGACAAAATTTCAAGAAAAACAACCCAAACCCAAAGCTTATGATTTCCTATTATTTCTAGGGTACTAAGAAAGGGGAAAGAATAATATACACTGTAGAGTTGGACAGCCTGTCTGTGGTATTGTAGGATCTACAGATGTTTTTTTGTGGAGGATCTAATTTGTTGTCAGTGGAAAAATTCTAGTAAGCCTTAGATAAAGCATGAAAATGAAAGGAATATGCATAAAGGATTGGTCTGTATCACAACTATAGATCTTTTTGCATTTTCTGAAGCATAACAGCAGCAAGCAACAGTTTCAGAAAATGTTTCATGCACATTTAACTAAAGACAAGATCAGACCTCAGTATTTCCTGTCCAAATTATTATCAGAAGAGAGCATCGATCTGAGGTACATTTCTGTGAGAGTTTAGTGAAAGGAGAAAATGTAGATGATTGACTTTGTCCCTTTCTAACTAAAGCAGCTTGGCAAACATTGTGTTAATCTTTGAAGAAGCCTATAGTAAAAAGGAGGGAGAAGACCATTTTGGACTGTTTAGCATCTCAGGAGAATTGTTGTCAGAAACTTCAAATGATCCTTTATCCATTCAGGCTGCACTTATGCTTCTTCTCTTGGTCCCTGATGGATTGACTTTTTGGCTTGACTTTTCAGCTTAAGTCAGCTACCTTGACAGTAGTTAGCAAAATCAGCATACTAAGCACAGGACTATATACTCAAGATGACACAAACTTAGATGAGCCTGAAGCTATTGTGCACAATGTCAGAGAATTACCTACTCTGCTGTCTTAAGTAACCACCAAGACTGAAGCCATGTTGTAGAATTCATAAACTTTAAGGATGAGAACTGCCATCACAAGAAATGAAGGGACTGGAAGCCCAGTGTCTCCTCATTTGGGGAGGTCCCAAACATTTACTGGAACTATTTGAAAATTAAGGAAGAAATTACTCTGAAAAAAAGGTGCTTTTCCTGGCTCAGATCAGATCTGTGAAGTCATGTTCACATTTTATTCCTGGGTAAGGAATCAACTTTAAAAGAATTTAAATCAGACCCTTTGTGAAATAGAACCACAAAACATCTGCCATCAAGAGAGATGCAGTTTTCTAAGGGGAAGGTGATACCAGGTGAGCTAAAACTGCTAATGATATCAGTTCTTATAAACTTGTGCAGGGGACAGCTTGTCTAGGAAAAGGGCTGAGATGCTACAGGTGACAAAGCTTATTAAGATTATACGTACTGATGGGGAATTCCAGGCATATACCTAACTTGTCATTCCAATATAAATTGGTGACTGAGTGAATTGACTCTGGGTCAGATCTCTCATTCATTATCATGACCTGTTGTCTTGGTGATTGGCTGGGAACAGACTCGAAGGCGACTAAGACTTTTAGGAGTGACATACAACTTTGGAAATTGCATCCTGAATTGCCCACAAAAAGGAAAAGAAAGTGAGAATGCTTTGGATATTACTGTGGAAGAAAAGAGGTTAGAGAATAGGAATAGCTTTCATTAAGGTGTTAGGATTTTTTACGTTGATGTGCAGTATTAACAGATTTTGAAATTGTGCAAGGAAATGCAGATTAATTCCCACCATTTATTCTGATGTCTATGACTTCCTAAGAATTTGATTTTAACCCATATTACAGTGCTTTGGGGAGGAATGAAAGTTTTCATCTGGGACCTGTACATACTGATAGGAAATCCAGGTTAAAAGACAGGCTTTTTCCACTTTTAGTTTGTTTGAATTAACAAAAGAATTAAAAACAAGAAAAAAGCAAAATAATTTAGACCATCTGCAATATATATAAATAATAAAAGTGGCTACTAAAAATTGTGATGGGGAAACAAATATTAGTTGAAATTTGTGAATTGTTACATAACAACATTACATCATAAATTCAGAAATTTTTTATTTAACAAGAATTTGGAATATTTTGGTACGATTTGGGAAACTAGTTGCTGTTTCTTTGAGAGAGAGTATTTCTGAAGAGGAGGACAAGATATATTAAATGTGAATTGTGGTGTGGAACTGTTTAAAATGGGATTTAAAAATAATGCAGGTTTACAATTCATTATATTTTTATGAAAAAGTCTCTTCTAAGACATTTTAAATGTTCTTTCTTTTCAAAATTGTACTGTAGATCTGCAGTGCCTGTGTCGATATTGTAATATAATACTCTACCTTCAAAGAAAAGTACAGTTTTAAAACTGTGTATACCAACTACATGTAAAATGATAACACTACAAGATTCTAGAATTATATTGCTGTAAAGTGGGAGTACAGGATTTTAATAATTCTCTGAAGCTCAAGAACTTGGAAAATTGAAATTATATACATCATGGTCAATGTGGTTCTCATTCAGCTATTTATATTTTGAAGTCAGTTGAAGGGGCCTGCATCATGCGAGTATAGTGTTAACAATGCGTATTTTCACACACACACACACCCCGTTTATTCTTTCATTAATTTTGCGTGGCATGTTAATAGATGTAGTTTACTTTTAATGTGCTTTGTGTAATGTTCTTATGTTAAGTAAATGGAGAGATTATAGGAAATAATTGACTTTGCGTATTGTGGGTTTTTTATTGTTTTGTCTCTTTGAAGATACAGGGCTTCATAATCACATCAAACTATTAGTGATGACCTGTTCTTGTAAAGTAAGTCAAGTAATCATATGCACATTATTTAATTACATGATTTCAGCAGAAAAATAAGAGACTACAATGGCTAAAGGAGACTTATAACAGGAAGGGAAATACAGTCGCTTTCTGTTTCTTGAAGACGGGATTCAAATCAAGTTCAATCAGAAAAAAAAGAGAATGTTTTAATGTATCAGGTTGGCAAGAGTTTAAGATATATGCAGAACTGTTATGTAATTTTGCAGAGCTGTTGAGTTTGATTTGAAGAGGTCCAGGTTTGGTCTGCCTGGGCTGTAGAAGCGAGACAGGCAACATTTTGAGGGTGAAATGGATTATTCAGACTATGCTGAAGATAATTAGTAGTTCATACCTATGAAATATGATAATTCACTTAAGGGCATAGAAATCATTTTATAGGTTATAATGTTAATGACATACCCTGTCACTGAATGCTTAAGTGCCAGGTCCCCCATTACTTTGAGCCATGTATGATTAGTATTATGCAAACTACTGTACATACAGAGTGTTATCTAGGTAGTCAAACACTTTTCCTGGGCATGAGTAGACTAAAACGGAGCAGGAAGCTGCTGCTTTTGGAGCTTCCCCAGCTTCACTGATTAGGTACCAAGGTAAATCGAGTTTAGGATCCTTTGGGTTTGGTAGTAATCTCTTCAGCGTGTGCTTTATCTCTTTATTATTTTTTTCTTTTCTTTCTTGTACAGCAGCAATAAGTACAATAATATAATTACTTACCTACTTTACTAGCTAAGTTGCAGGCAAATGGTGAACAGCAAGCTGGAGGTGATTATATAGTAAGCTGACTGATCTTTATAAGAAACATCTCAGGGAAAACACATAGGTCAGGTATGAAGAAGATTTAGAACAAAAGTTGAATGTGATTGGGTGACTTAATACAGGGTTATCAGAAGTAGGAACACTTCCTATATATTTAAGTATAACCATCTGTTTTTTAAAAGGAAAGAAATTTTGTAGTCCACATATGATTCTAAAAAAGTATTTCAGATCAGTGAGAATACCTGTTTTTAAGGATTGTAAGATCGTTCTTACAAAACACTTTATTTTGATTGAGTAATATCTGGAATGGGTTTTTGGTCTCCAAGATTAGAGACACATCAAGATGACAGGTCCAAATCAGGAGTTACTACAGTAATGTAATATTCTAAAGCAATCTCCATTCCTAAACCACAGGTGAATAGGAGCTTTTGTAAAATTATGGGTATTACTTGCCGAAGAATCTTCATTTATTTGCTAGATTTCTCTGCTCTGCATAAATAGGTAGCAGGTTGGGGAATGGATTTCCTTTCCTTTGAAAATTAAATTGAAAAATGGAGTTTTCATTTTTTTAATTTTCTAGCCTGGAAGGGAATTAATCTAATAATGATAATTAAAACAAAAATGCCTGTGGGAGAGAGGAGAGTACATTAGGCTGTGGTGACCCAGCCTTTCTTTTTTAAAAAATTTATTTATTTGACAAGTGAGAGGTTGGTAGTTTTTTGGTTTGTTTTTTTTTTTTGAGGGGGGAATATTTTAATGCAAGCTGGAGAGGGCAGGGAGTGGTTCCATGGTGTTAGCCTAGCAGAGGAGAGGAGAGTAGTATCTCCCCTTTCAGTAGTAGCATGTGTATCAGCTTCATGTAGTGCTTGGTCTAACTGGCCATTGTTCTCCTGCCCCCTTTGCTGGCTTGTGCTCCTGTCCTCTGTCTTGTGTTGGGTAAAACAGCTATGTGTCTGTGGAGTTAGTCAGTATATTAATCTAAAGGATTTTTTTTTTTTTTTGGTGGATTAGCCTTCCATTAATCTTGCTGTACAACCCAGTATCACAAAATCCAGTGCAGGGATGGCAGTGGGAATGTGTTGTTGGGACCAGGAACGAGGAGGGTGAGAAGAGGAGAGAGGCCTCTTCTTTGGGCAGTGAACCACAGTTAGTTTGGGTTCTATCACATAAATCTGAAAATAGTTTATATCCCTGCCTATGGCCTACTTAAGACAGCAGACCCAGGTTCATATTTGCTCTGATTCAGGTAGAGAAAAGACTCAAAGCTGGTGAGATTTGACAGTATAGTTAAGCCAATCTAATGTCTGACTGTGCCCAAAGGGAGCTTCTGCACTCCTTTCTACAAACTCCCGTACTTACTGCATTTCCACCACTTGTGTAGTCACTGTTCTGACTCCACATCAAACTATACTGAGGCGGAATAGCAGTGGGGATTGTTAATTTTAATTTTTTTGTAGGTCTAGTGTTCTAAACCTAGTCAGTCATGGCATGTCTTTGGGTTTTGTTTTCTTCCAAAGGATTGGAAAAAAGAAAAGAGTCAGCCTGTGAAGTGAATTAAATTATGCTTTATGGCACTAAAATATTCCTTTTTGTTGGTTAAAAAACAAAATTGGAAAGCAAGATGGAAGGATAGCTTTCCCCAGGACTGGAAGAAATGCTGAGTATTTCTAATACTGCTCGTGGATTTTCAGGCAGTGGTAGATGGCCAAGTATATGCTCATATCTGCCTCTCTACATAGAGTATTTCAGTTTCCTTGTAGCTCTATTGTCATTAAGACCTGGTGGGGGTATGTAGAGAAAAAATTGTGCTATTGTTTGTGCCCAGTCGAAGAGATACTGGTGTCCTAGGAATGTCTCTCAGATACTTTCTCATGTTTCTTTCCTGCTTTTGTAAATTCTTTTGGATACTGAGTGTTCTGAATAGTTTTTATTTCTGTATCAAACCTCAATAAATACATCTATGCTTTGCAAAATTCTGACTTTAATAATGTCCCTCTTTTAAGACCTTGTTCTTATGTTATTTTTAATTTACTCTAATCAAACTGATAGCAGAGTTGTATATGGTATTCAGTGTCTGCTTAGCTTTAATTTCCCCGTTAATGCTATTCCTCTTGGAGACCTGTGCCCAGTATTTTACTTATTTTGATAATGTGTGCTACTTGACAGAGTGAATCTCTGTTATGAGAGTCACTTTGCTGTAATGTTAATTTACCTAAGCTTCTGAATACTTTGTCTAGTTTAAATTTGCCCTTTTGCTCTGGCGTCATTTTGTTACCCATGCCAGTCTCACAGATGTTAAAGAATAATTAATGCCTTTATGTATTCAAATAGAATTATGATCCCTAGGATTATGTGTAGAGGGGTTAGATGCTGGAGAGAGAAAGGTGAAATTTTTGTAAAATTAGATATTTCTAGTCTTTCTCCTTAAAGAGTAAGAAAACTTACTTTTGTCTTCTTGATTAGTCAGCAAAACTACACTGACTTTCTGCACAATTGCTTGCTTTTTAATTAAGTCAGATATATTGATTTGAGAAATATAAACAGCAAACATTAGTGCTTTTCCATGTGTATGTATGTGTGTATGTTTGTGCATATATTACTGAGTCTGCTAATACTTGGGACTTTCAAGTTGAATGTATTTTAATGTTTTTCATCTTCTTTGTAAGGTTATTCTGATTCAACACTGATGTGTTTGAGGAAACTGTTGCCTAAATAGAACCAATCTTATCCTACTTAAAAGTTTCTTGGTTTTATTTCAACTTATGCTTTAGAAAGAAATTTATTTGGCTTTGGGTCCACTAGTACATCACAGCAGATAACATTGTGTTAACAAGGGAATTTTTGTTTTTCTGCAAAATTGCATTTATTGAACTGAATTAAGAGTTCAGGGGCTGCAATTTCCTATCCCAAATCACCTTGCTACTACTTAGACTCCAGGCAGAAGTTGGAGGTTGTTTTAGGAAACATGAAAATGCTTTTAAAGTAATGACTTTGAGGCAAAACATCTGCAAAAGTGGGGACACCTGCTGTTAATAAAAGTGCCTGCACATCATCAGACTTACATCCCCGATAGAGGGAACCGCTGAGTAAAATCTTGACCACTCTTGTTGAGATCCTATAGGTGGCAGCAGTCACTGCACTTTAGGAGGCTAACAATGGAATGATTTATAGGCACCAGAATAAAGATGTCATAGCTAAGCTAATGGGATCTTTCTACGGAAAAGTGCTGCTCTTTGAAATGTGATAAGTGAGAAGAATGCCACTTAATTTTTTAGCTTGCTTTTAAAGTTTGACTATTTCTTTGTCTGTAAGTTTTATTGTTAATATTATTCCTAAACAGGTTTTAAGGGAGCCAGAATTTTATAGTGCCATGCTATGAAATACAGTTCTTTGAACAGCCAGAAGGAAAGACCTGATGGGAATTTTTAAAAAGAACAACTCTTGTTAATTCTGATGCTGGGATTACAAATTCTATGTTACCGTGTAAGCTTTTGTCTGATAATCAGAAATTTCATGGTGCAAAGTAAACAATATTGCTTTACTTTTGAGAAGCCTGGCTGAAACGAATTGTTTTTCTAAACTAAATGCATATTTGGTGCAATCCTTAATAACACAGTTGCTGTACTTCAAATTCTCTGCATGAAGAAGCCTCAGAACTGAGGTAGCATACTTACTGAATCATTTTTGCTCTCTAGAGTGAAGGAGAGAAGCTTGCCATTTGAACTTCATAAACATAAGAGCTTGGCTAAACTACCCCAACTGAATTAATATGTGCTGCTTGTAAATATATTTTACTGTATATGCCATTGGGCAAGTAGCTATGCTATTTTCATTTTTAACCTAAAACCCCCACCTCTTATTAGTGACAGCTGAATTGAATTTGATCTCTTTTCTTTAGAAGTACCACAGGACAAGAAATGTCATACCCTGCTGCTGAAAAACTAGGGTTTTTTAAATTTGTTTTTACCATGCTAAGTATTTTACCAAGTAATTTTTTCAAATTATGTTGAAAAATCATTGAATCTCATCTCCTACTTGTTTCAAGAAGAAAAGGGTACAATTACCTCACTTATTGTATCATTTCAAATAAGGTGGTAAGAAGTGGGCTTTCTAATATGGCAATGAAACAATAAATAATGAGGTTCACTCCTGTATCAGTGCGGATCTCTGTTTTCTGGGTGAATGCATTATTGTACCCTCCTACATATATAAATAAATTCTCCTTAGATGGAACATTTGCCTAGCTGTCATTTTTCACTGTTAAAGCTTTCACCTCTTCTCTAGGATGTACTTTCATGTAGGTGCTATATAATGTTGGAAACTTCTCCATATTAGTAGCTTGTGCAATATCATTGGAAGATAAAATTTCAAAGATAGATATCATTAAATCCCTTTTACAGGTACGAAAGTAAGAATAAATCTCTTCTACGTTTAACAGTCCTACTGTGCTTTAATGGATGCTTACACTGTAATAAAATTAACAGCTTAAAATGTAACTGCAGATTTGGGGTTTTGTTTTGATATGTCTGATAGTCCTATGTTAAGTCTATAGAAAGGAATTTTTTTTTTCTGTCTTTAGAAAAAAATGGGTTTTTTTAACAGGGAAGTACTGCTTATTACCATATGCAGTGAGACTCTCTCAGCTGGTGTGTTTCTAAATCACAAGTGAGAAAAGAAATTATTTCATATGGCCTTTGAAGTTCAGCTGTTTTCAGTGAACTGTCTAAATAGAATCATTCGTCAATCAGGGGCAGAATTAATATATAGCTTTGAAATAGTCCTTAAAACCTCTGAAAAGTGTTTTACAGAATGACACAGCACCAAAGCAATTTATTAGTCAAATCTTGTTTGACATATTTGTGGCAGTAGCTCTGTTTGGCAGAATTTTATGGGCCTGCTGCATGAATCAGGTGAGCAGGACCAGGACCCCTCCATGATTTTTGTCTTCTTACAAACTGTAGCTGTGCATACATAGCATTCTTCTCTTACTGAGAGACAAAAGAAAAATACATTTTAAAGTGTTTGAAATAGTGAACAAAACTTTCCAAATACTCAAAACATTATTTAATTGCTGCACAGCTTTTTTTCCGTGCTGACAGTGACTATAACTGACAATATTTTAGATATGTTCTTAATTCTCATTGATTATTTTCGTAATTCTTCTTCATCCTGTTGTCAATTATTCTTTGCTAAATATTATCCAGTAATTACCCAAGTAACCAACATTATGTTAATAACAAATTCATTGAGAATTTCCCACAAAAATCTGATTTATTTTTCTTTTAATTCATCAGTGTAATCAGTGACAGGAAACAAAACAGTTGTGGCTGTGTGCTTTGTTCTTTACATGAATGTCAGTCACTTCCTTCTGTGCACCTAGGAGAGTTTTAGTGTTGAGAACTATAGCATATGACTTGAATTCTGTAGAGCATTAAAAAAATTTCTGAGAGGTGATGAGCACTCAGCTTATGTCAGTGTAAGCAAGCAACTTGGCAAGAGGAAGCAGATCATTAGATCAAAACAGTTGGTGCTAAGGCTTACATGTTTGCACTGCAGCAATTTAGGGATTCTCCCTCAGACTAGTTTTAGTTTGGACCGTTGGATGAAATGCTTTCACCATAAGGTGTGATTTGAAGTTGTTCCAGGGACTAGTCACTGCTTTGGACCCCTGTGTCCCTATTACAGTACATTTGATGCACACCTAGAGTGGAGCTTCTGACTGAGTCTCTTCTGAAAAGAATCCAAGCTGACACACCAAAACTCCTCCATAAAGGTGACACAATTGTGCTGAGAGAGGACAGCTGGGAGGTTCAGTAGGTGCATGTCATGGTTTAACCCCAACCAGCAGCTAAGCACCACGCAGCCACTCATTTACCACCACCCCCAGTGGGATGGGGGGGAGAATCACAAGGAAAAAGGTAAAACTGGTGGGTTGAGATAAGGACAGTTTGATAGAAGAGAAAGGAAGAAACTAATAATGACAATAATAACAATAATAAAATGACAACAATAGTAATAAAAGGATTGGAATATACAGAACAAGTGATGCACAATGCAATTGCTCATCACATGCCGACTGATGCCCAGTTAGTTCCTGAGCAGCAATCCCTCCCAGGCCAACTTCCCCCAGTTTATACACTGGGCATAACATCACAGGGTATGGAATACCCGTTTGGTCACTTTGGGTCAGCTGTCCTGGCTGTGTCCCCTCCCAACTTCTTGTGCCCCTCCAGCCTTCTTGCTGGCTGGGCATGAGAAGCTGAAAAATCCTTGACTTAGTCTAAACACTACTTAGCAACAACTGAAAACATTGGTGTGTTATCAACATTCTTCTCATACTGAATCCAAGACATAACACTATAGCAGCTACTAGGAAGACACTTAACTCTATCCCAGCTGAAACCAGGGCAGTGCAGCCTCAGAATTCCCAATGCATTCAGAGTGCTCCAGAGGATGGAAAGACTTGGTACTTTGGAAAGTGTTGGAAGGAAAGAATCGATACCTCTGCTAAGTGATCATTGAAATCAAAATGGGGGAAAAGCCCAAGATGGTAACATTACTTTTGAATTTAACTTGTAAATTTCTGAAAATTTTTACAGGGTGCCATTACAGGGAAGTTACATAATTAGGTTTAAGCACTATGATTGCACTTGATATATTTTTAATGTATAAATCCAGGGAAGACTGCATGTGCTTTACACAAATGCATAAAGTACTATTTGGAATATCTCTGTAAGTTAATTTAGCAACTTTTTACTGCTTCTGTTGTGGTTTCATAGGGCCCCTTCCTCCCCTGCCCCTTCTTTTTCACCATCAACAACTTTCATGGGTTTCATGCATCCCTCATTGCTGTCTTTGACTTTATCTTCATGCACCAAAGGTGCTTGTATTGCAAGAGAGCTGATGTGAATTATTATCTTGTGTAGAATACTGTTGGAAATAGAAAGCTGGCAAGGTTATCAGCAAAGCTATGCAAGTAGAGTTTCTCTGAACTATGCTCCAGTAACTGTATCTTGTTTCCAATAGCAAGACAGTTCTCCAGCCTTAGTGCTTTCACTGTGAAAAAGTAATTACTTCTTGCCCTCCAACATCTTCTGCTACATTGTCACCCAGAGGGGCTGTCTCTTCAAGCATCTTTCCTTTTGGTTCTGCTCGTAAGAAATTGGGTTAATGGGACTAAGGAATAAAATTGGGATGTTTGTTTATTTGGAAGAATATATTTCACTATAAAATATACATTTCTATGCCTCTCTTCCTCTACCTTTATAGTTAATGTTACATACCCATTAATGTCTGTAACATGGACCCTATGTCTTCATATTTGTTTGGACAGTGCCCAGTATAAGAATATAAGAAACTCTGTACTGTATCAGATCAAAGATCAGAAACAGTCTCCTTTTCTAGAGAGCTTATTGGTGATTCTCCAGGAAGGAGAAAAGTTACAGAGTACTGTTCCTCTGAGGCATTTCCCTGGCTTGTGTGAATCTGTGATTTAGGAACTTCTTCAGTTAAAGATGGTGCTGGTGATATTTTTAATAGTTTTAATGATGTATCTTCCATAAATTGTCCAAGATTTACACATCCAGTGGCAGAGTGTTCCTCATTTAAGTCATTTAACCATGAATTACGTGAAAGAGTGGTTTTCCATATTACTGCTCTGTAAGTATGTTCCTGAAATACAGATTATTAATAAAATCATAAAGTGAAGCACCTACAAAGAAATATCATGCTTGTGCACACCCTATTCAGATGAGAAATTCTTAGAATCATGAGTGTTTATTTCTCACTGTGCTGAGACAGTGTGCATGACCACAAAAAGAAACATTCATTTGCCCAAGAGTATTGTGTTTCTTAAGTCCCATAAATTGTGATTACTGAACACAGCAGCAGCATCCCCCAGAACTCGCTTATCTTCTCTCTGTACCAAGGACAGATCCTGGGAATGGGTGGGGATCTGCCTTTTGGAATTCCAGTAAGCTCTGCTATGTTTCACATTCTGAAAAAAAACCATTTCATAGGGTTCATCCCAACTTGACATTGGTTAGGGTAGTGGCAACTAACTCAGGGATGTCAAAAAAGAAATAAAGGTGTTCATGCTGTTCATGTTTTTATTTAGTTTAGGACTTACATACATGTTGTAGCCCTATTTCTTATTTTGTAAAAAATACTCTATTTTGCATACTAATAATACATTGTTATACTTACTTCCAAAGATTTTTCACTTTATTTCATTTTAAGACATTGCTGCTGTTTTTAATTTTTTCCATTTTTTCCCCATTTTTTTTTTTTTAAATGCAAGTTGCCCAAACAAACCTCTTCATTACTGATTGTTTTTATATGTACATCAGTTCTAATTTTTTTTCCTTTCCAGACACAGTGGAAATGCTTTAACACCTCTGGGTCAGATCCCATTCCTTTTCTCTTAGAATTTGCATTGCCCTTGTGGACCTCTCCTATCCATACTGTGAGTTACTTGTGTTCAAGAAGAGAGTATTTGAGAATTTACTATTAATATATTACTGTTATTAAAAAATAACATTCACTTTGTTCTCTTGACCACTGTTTAGTGTTGAATAGGTATTGTTACTGAGCTACATACAAGAAGAAAGTTTTTCCTGGAAATAGTGTTGTTAATGTAATTACTGTGTATATCTCAGCACAACTTGTTTTAACGGGGGTAACGTTGAATACGTCTAAATTAGTATGTATGTGCCTGCATGAGGTTTTTTGTTGTTGAATTTTGGGGGAATTTTTTAAAGTTTTCCCTAGCTCAGTCTCATCAGAACCACTCTGCTGCTTCCAAATATGTGATGTTTCTTCCATTTTCCATAGAATGAACAAATCTACAACAATAATAGTTTTTATACAAAATGGGAAGCTGGCTGCATTGTATCTTCCACACTGTAAAACAAACGATTTGTTATAATTCTGTCTCCTGTATTCTTTTCCTGGAATTGGCTCTGTATAGTTGTCCTGGGTTCAGCTGGGATAGAGTTAATTTTCACAGGGACCTGGGAGGGGGCATAGCCGGGGCAGCTGACC
>JANZLQ010000057.1:4917800-4928100 GCA_026212715.1 Elanus axillaris | reverse complement strand
CTCATACTGAACTCAAAACATAGCACCTACCAGCTACTAGGAAGACAATTAACTCTATCCCAGCTGAAACCAGGACACTGAGTCTCTGTAGGTCGCTTTCCCCTGACTCCAAACATTTTCCAGCATGGAAGTTAACAGGGATGATAGGTCTTGAGTGAAGCATTCCCTTGAGACTCTGAAGACCAGAGTTTAGTTCTTGGCTCTGCTATTGCATGCTTTTGTAACTTTAAGTCACCTGGGAGCAGATCCAGAGGCCAATGAAGTTAGGAGTAGGACTTTTATTTGTATTAGACTGGGTTTATGTCAGTACTTTACTTTTTGTTGTGCTCCATTTTCTAGTCTCCTTGAGAGTTGTATTCCTTTCTCTGTCCCCTCTCATTTTTCATGTTAAACTCTAAAGTCTGTGGTAGGGACTGCCCTTTGCTATATATTTTTTATAATTAAAAACACAGCAAGGTGTAGATGGGGTCTCTGTTTTTGTAATGAATGTTGATACTGCAATTAAAGATGGTATTTCAGCTTGAGAAAGTACATAACATTTCTAAAAACTAGAAGATATACACTGGGACATTTTAACTTTTAGTCTTGTATTAAATCTCTGAGTGCCAGCAACAGTGGTTACAGACCTGTTCTATTGCCAATTTTAGGATGTAAATTGGTTTGGAAAAGTGACTATCTACTTTCCTTCCCTCCAGCCTGAGGTGAAGTGGCTTGCTTATTGAATACTCTTATCCCTCAAAAGCCATGTACACAAGAGTGTACTTGTGATCTCTGCCTGAACTGGAATAGTGATCTACATACTGTTAAAGGGTATTTAGAGTAAATTCTCTCTGGGGTTAATAACCCTTCAACTATTCACTCTGTAGTCTAATCTTTTTCAGAACTGCCTTGTAAAAAAATGCAAAACGAAAATAGCTTGTTAAACTTGTACTCCAAGGAAATTATTGTGTACTGTATTTGAGGATCAAGCATAATATTTATAGTTTTTTAATCTCTAATTTTCTATCCTTGATAGTATTTTAAAAGTACAGTGGTAGCTTACTCTTGCATTTTAAGCAGAAAGGAAATGCTCAGGGGTTTTGTTTGATTTGCCTGTACCAAATGGAATACTGTGCTGTGAATATTTTTTGCATCTTGGGATGTTGTGTTAGCTTGTATTGGTTTAGTTTTATGGTATTCACTTTTTAGCTTTTCTTAAATCATGAGGCATTATTTTTGGTTTGTTTTCTTTGTTTTGACAGTTTGTTTGCTTATGAAGCAAAACACTTGATAAAACACTGATTTCTGGAGCATGGACTCATGCTTTGTTTATTGATAGTTATTCAGACTCTCGTCTATGCATAGAATTGTTAATTTAAAATGGGCTTTATACAGACACCTAGTCACCTGAGTACTTTCCAAAATTACATTCATTTATTTCACAGTATTTTTGTAGGCAAAGTGGTGCTTTTTTTTTTTTAAGCTTTGAAACTTAGGCAGAGAGGATTAAAATCCAAAGTTCCTTGTAATATTGGCTATCCTATTTCTAATACATTTTTTTCTGATCATTCAGCATCCTGTGCTCTCTTTAACACCAGTTTAAGCTCAGTTGTGTGACATTGTATTCAGTGTTTCTGCAAATCCAGAAATTAGGGGCTTTCGAGTTGTCTACTGAAAAGACAAGAAACAGTTAATAACTGGTTTATATACTTATATTCTATCAGAGAGGAGATAAAGGTAGCCCAACCACTTTCTCAAAGCAGGGTCTGGGAGTGGAGGTCAGACCAGGTTACTCTGGGCTTTCTCCTGTCTGGTGTTGAAAACCTCCAAGGATGA
The DNA here is from genome assembly GCA_026212715.1 of Elanus axillaris. Taxonomy (NCBI): domain Eukaryota; kingdom Metazoa; phylum Chordata; class Aves; order Accipitriformes; family Accipitridae; genus Elanus; species Elanus axillaris. The sequence goes on along the minus strand of JANZLQ010000057.1, from coordinate 4,926,285 downwards.
AGACTACACAGCTTCTCAGGGCAACTTGGTCTAGTGCTTGACTGTCTTCATGGTGAAAAAGCTTTTTCTTTCCTTCCATTTGAAGCTGTTCTTGTCTCAGTTTATGTCCACTGCCTCTTGTCTTCCTGCCATGAGCTGCTATAAAGAACCTGGCTCCATCTTCTTCATAATGACCTTGTAGGTACTGGATGGCCCTTTGCCCTTGTCTTCACCAGGCTAAACAGCCCCCATTCCCTCAGCCTCTCCTCACAGGGTTTGTGCTCCAGCCGCCTGACCAGCTTTGTTGCTCTCCACTGAACTCACTGCTGTTCCTCGGTGCGTTTCTGGCATTGCCCAACACTGGATGCAGTATGCCACATGTGGTCTAACAAGTGCCAAGAAAAAGTGGACAATCACTTCTCTCAATCTACTGTCTATGGGTTTGGTTGCACAGGCCAGGATGCAGCTGGCCTCCTTTGCTGTGAGGGCACACTGCTGGCTCACATCCAGGTTGCTGTTTACCAGCACCCCTTAGGTCCTTTCCAGCAGAGCTGCCTGCCAGCCTCTCAGTCCCCTGCCTGTGTTGTTGCAGGGGGCTCGTACTTCCCAGGTGCTTGGCTTGGCACTTGTCCTCACTTGTCATGAGGTTCCTGCTGACCCATTCTTCCAGCTTGTTGAGGTCCCTCTGGGTGGCAGCCCTGTTTTAATCATTGGGAGGGAGGCAGGCAGGTGTATTTGTATTTGTAACATTCTTATAAAATCTTTTGTTATGTCACAATATAATCCTCCTAACATGCTTACCAAAAGGTTTGTTGGTATAACTAACTTTCATTAGGCAACTGATATGATACATTTGGAGGAAATGGACAAGCTTTTAGGAACACAAGCCTTCTTCTGAAAAAGAAGCAGCAGCAAAATTCAACCAGATACAAATTAGAATAAAAGTTTACTCTGAATTTACCCTGACTATGTAAATCAGTGAGGCAATCTGAAAGGAAAAAGTAAAAATGGGAGGGAGAACCTAGCAAGGTGATAGGGTCATTAGACCTTTGGGATACAGAGATAGACTGGTAATTATGCCTCTGAAATGCTGAGGGATTTAAAGGAAGTCAGACATAAGGAAAACTGCAATATACTGTAAAATCAACATCTTTACCAAATTCCTTATTCCTGTTATCCAGGAAAGTCATGTATTTTAGATCTTAGCCACTTCTTCCAAGATAATGTACAGGAGTATGCTGTCGGTGTGCGTGGGCTTTGGAGGAGCGATCCACCCATGCACCCAGGGCCACAATAAACTTACCTACTTTATAACTCTCAGAGTTGTACTGCGTGTCATTCTCATTAATTTTTCATTCCATTTTGCCTATTGTAGTTCATGATATGAATTTTCCCAATCCTAAATTATTTTATTGATAGTTTAACCAATCTGTGCCTGATGTAAAGATCATATATACACCTATATTGTTGACTAACACAAGCCACAGCTTGTGTTCTACTTAGCTGTGTATGGAGTTAAAATGCATTGAGAAACTTTCAACATCTGGCACATATAATTTCTCTAAAGGCATTGCAAAACAGATTGTGGTTTTAGGCTTTCAGAGGAGATGTGTGGAAATTATTCGTGGTGCAAATATAGATGGTGAAAATTCGTGTATATAAAGTACAGTATTTATGCTATTTGCAGTTGTCAAGAATCTCTTCTTTAGGAGGGAATTAGAAGAGGCTGGCGTATGTTGGATGATGGTCCAGCAAAGTTCAAGTGGGTGCTATAGTTGTGTTATTGGTGATTCAGTAAATAGCATTTTTGTTTCTGAATGCAGTAACTGTGAATGATTTAATAACTGAAAACGTGTGTTTCCAGAGCCTATATGGCATCCTCTTGCTGGTTGTTAGGCAAATATGAGATGGAAAGTGGTGCTGTTTAGTGGAAAACAGTTACAGCTGAAGATGCCTGTCTGTAACAGTCCAGTTATTCCACTAAGAAGTGAATTTCATTGTGACAGAATTCTCTGGGGTTAAATTTGGGAGGGAATTGAATTATGAAATTGGAGGAGGCAGAAGTTCTATTGACAGGACTGGTCACAAGCCTGGAATCAAATGAAACACTCGCTCCCCTCAGGCAAAAAACCATGCACTCACTGCTGAAAGATCATCTCTCTTGATGCTGCTCTTACAAAATAAATGTTATTTACACTGGGTCAACCTAAGCTGCTTCCTGCCTTGTGTTTAGAGTCTTTCCTTTATTCTAGTAGATTGTTACCTTTCTCTGCCTCTGCTTCTACTTTCTCTGCATCAGTTGCCCCACACAAGTGAGCTGGAAGTGTTGTCAGAAACTCAAAACAGGGGCTAACAGGAATAAATTGATTTAAACAGACTCCGTGAGCCTCTAATGTAAGGCAGTTAGTTCTGTTTGAGAAAACACAAGAGAAGGAAATAACTAAGTTTCATGTCTGTGACATCATTCATTGATCTTCCTGTATGACATTATCTATGTGGCTTTTTATTATACCCTGAGAAGACTAGTGCTACATGAAAACTTTTTTGGCTTGTAGTCAGTGGGATGCATTAGTTAGTTCTATGTTATCTGCCAATGAGGTTCATAATTGCCAAGTCTTAGGGAGTTGGCTTTCTTCTCACTTTCCTGTGCTGCTAGCCCTGTATGTTCTCCATTTACAGTGCTGTGCTGTGACTACTCATCAGTCATCTGGGTGGCTGGCTGTGCTTGACTGTATAGGAAAAATCAATTTATATTAAAATAGAGGTCATGCTTGTTTTTTCAGAATAAGTATCAGTAATTTCTGTAACACAAATTGTAGAAACAAAGGGTGGAATCTTGCTAGTTTTCAAATGATTGCCCACAATTGCAGGTGGCAGGTTTTCCTGGAGGACTGCTGTACTCTTCCACCCCACCCCATGTGCTGGAAAGTAGAATTCCTGTGCTTTGGAACTGTGTGGTGGTTTTACCTTGCCAAAGAATGTGTAGCTACTGGTGAAGTCATGTGGTGGACGGGCTCTGGGTCTAGCTCTCTGTGTAGCAACTACCATGTAGAAAATCGCATTCCACATGAAGGTTTATGTGGAGTAGTCAAATCCCATTGTGACAGCTTTCCAGTGCAATTCTGTGCCAAGAAGACACAAGTCCTAAACAAAGAATTTTAATATTTTCATCCATTACTTCAATAAAAAATATAAAATAGCTTCAATCAGAAGATTTTTAACAAGCCAAACGACATAGTTTAGGACTAGCAGCATTTGATTAATAAAGACCAAGGATTTTAAACTTCATAATTTCATTTCTTTCTTAACACAAGTAGCATTTCTTCATACATTTTATACAAACCTTAAGTATGTTTTAACTTACTATAAACTGAGAAGAAATGTGTTACTTTAAAATGCATGTCATTTGCTTGTGCATTTGGAGGTACTAGTCATTTTATAGCAATTTTGAGTTATTTTTCTGTCAGTTTGTATTCCTATTCAATGAGACACACAGAAGCCCTCACTTAAAACAATTCCCTTAGGGCTCACTCCTGGATGTCAGTAGTGTGAGCAAGAGGTGTTGTGCACAATAAGAATAGGTTGTAAAAATGTAAACTTTCAGGCACTTACATGTGTTGTTGTTCTGTTTCTTTGAAATCCTGGATGTGTAATTAGGTGATGTTTTTTGATATTAGGACTCAGGTATAGACATACTTTTCTTCTTACTTGTAGATTTTGGATTTTTTTGTTTGGGTTTTTTTTTTTTTTCCTTTTACTATATCCCAGTTCACCACACACTATGCTACCTGGCTGTGACCAGAAGTTTATTACGCAAACAGATGTTTAGTTACAGTGCAAGTTTATAAAAATCTAAGGATTGCAGCTACATGCATATAGCTGAAAGAGCAATAAAACCAGTTTTGTTACTGCTGATGTATTCACATCATTGCTTTGGCTGGGAAGAGTGCGAGTCAGTTAGCAAGCAAATGACTTGTGGTTATCGTTTTGATCTTGGCCATGATGCAATGTATAAGCTGTTCAGATACGTGATTTTGGTTTGGTTTATCCTTATGTCTAACTAACAACAAATACCGTCCTGCAGACTATCACTGCCACTGCCATTCCTGCTCTTGGGTCCTTGTTAAAAATGGCTTAGAAGCAGTAAATAAGATAGAATACTACACCCACTAAAAAAGGATGTGACCTGGAGACTTCCATGTTTTGCCAGTATTCTTCATTCTAGAATATTTAAAATTATCTGTCTGAATTACAGGCTGAGTGATCCAAAACCAGTCACTGAGCTTGTTTAATACAGAATCTTTATTTTTTTTTCTTTTTTGAAACAAAATAAAAAAAAGCGGGATAGACCAAATCTGGTAAAAGAGATTAAGTATTTAAGTCTTTTTTTTTTTAATCTAGAAGTAGGTTTTCCTGTTTTATATTAATACCTTTAAAGTCTATACTGTGGCTCTTGATATAGGTTGGCTCTTTGGGCTTCTTTAATAGTAGCATACTTTGAATTTGCCTCCTTGGGTATGACCTGTCTTCTTGTCATGTGTGTGTAAAACACATTGTGTAGGCACTGGTTAATTTTTTAAATGCCTTTCTGGTACTGCAAAGAGAAACTAAAAAATAATTTTTTGATCAATCATATTTTGGTAATTGATAAATTATCTATCATCCACATCACAAATACCTAAATTTCCTTAAAGAAAAAAAAATTAAATACTAGGAACCTGTTTGGATTTTCTATTTATGATATCAAAACTTCATGTATTTTCCATGAGTCTACAATTTCTTTCTTATCTTCCTATCTAATAGAGCATGGTATTTTGATATTCTAAACCAGTTCTTCTGACAACTGTTTCTAACAGTGTAAGGTACTTACAGCAACAGAGTAACACTAAGTTAGTTGTAGCAACAGTATTCTAGTGCCCTAGAATATAACTGTGTGGACATTGCAATAACTGTCTTAGTCTACTTATTTGTTTCTCATATCGAGACCTTTGGTCATTCTTGTTGCCCTTGTATGTTTTTCTGATTCTACTGTGTACTTTTTTGAAAGGGTTGCTCAGAATTGCATGTAGTTATCAAGATGTGAGTTCATAATGGGTTTATACAGTGACATAATGATACTCTATTTTCTCTTTTTCTTACCTAATAATTCTTTCTTTTCTGTTTGCTTTTTTGCCTGCTATTCAGCGTTGTACTGAGTCTCTCACAGAACTAGCTATATTAACCTCATGATCTTGCAACGGCCAGCTCTGTCCCAATTGTTTATTTGTGAATTTAGGGCTGTTCTTGCTTTGTGGGTTGCTTTACATTTGTCTGCATTGTATTTTTTACTTTCATTTTGGTGTCCATTAATGTCTTACTTTAATCAGTCCCTTCTGTCAGTCTACTGTTTTTCAGTTGGATGTTGTATTTATTACCATAAGTAACCTAGCTTCACCTGCATTTTCAACAACTTTTCCAGCACCCTGGGGCAGACTCTGGAAGTATTATATTGGTGATTTCCCATCACTCTGGAAATTGACAATTTACTTCATTTTGTGTTTTGTATCTTAGAATACTTTTGTCTTTTAATCTACGTGAGAACTGTAGCTTTTCTTTCAGAAATATTATCAAATACCTTTTGGAATGCAGCTGGACTACATCAACTGAATCTCTTTTATTCCCAGGCTTCTTGTCTCCAGTAGAGGTTTATGAGGCAGGACTTCTCTGTAGAAGAGCACTGGTTCTTTCCTAATGTCATATTTAGGCACATGTCTGCATTACCAGTCCTCAAATACAAAAACAGATTTAAGTGAAAGGTTACACACTGCAGTTCCACTGTTGTATCCTGGAATTCCTTTAGCACTCTTGAGTGAATACTGTTTGATCCTTGGGACTTGTTACTTTTGGTGTTGCCCATGTATTCTGCAGCTACTTCATACAGTTTTTCCATATGGTCTTATTTACCTTTTTTAGTGGCTTTCTATACTGGTTGTCCGTTGATGTTGCAATCTCTTGGCAAAGCTGCTGGTATATTAGAAAGATTTTGCTTTCCTTTTACAGTTTGTCCAATAGTGGCATAGACTACTTTATTATTCCTGTATATTCCTATACTGGAATTAATAGACCAATTGTCTCACGTCTTTACCATCATCTTTCCAATATGCCTTTTATGTCAAACATTTTTAGAAGTGATATTTTGCAAGTTTTTACTAAAACCTCTTAGAACTGCTTTTCTTCTCAGAAAGATAGTGCAGCTTCTCTTTTGTGGAAGAGTAATTCTTTTGCCTAAATGAATTGATCCCCCCCTGTTTCACAGCAATGCAGAACGTTGCTTCTGCTTGTTTTGTTCGAGGCACCAACAGACAGCACAGTCAATTCTCAAAAAAAATTTGTTTTGTGAGGGTAAACATACATAGCAGGTATACCTTTTATTATAAAGTAATTAATCATTTAGGAGATATTCAGTAATGCAAGCAAATATGATTGGATGATATCTGTTTTATTATACATACAATGCTATTATCTTACAGTGAAACTTTCTTTGGGATCCTGGAAATAAGAGTGAGTAAGAGTGAGCTATTATATCTCTAGTATTCTAAACCAGATAGAGCAAGAAAACTTCATAGAAATGTTAATCCATGAATTTTCATTGTATGAATTTAAAGAGGTCTTGCTTTTGAATTCTTGCTACTATGGAGATGTAGATAATAGTTGCATTGAAACAAACTTTTACACCTGTATTAGCTACATCTAGAGTTAGGGTTTCACCTGTTTCTCTGTGTTGGTACATATATATATATGTAAAAGAGAAAAAGGAGCATACCATGTTCTTTCCAGGCAAAAGATTTGTGCTTTTCTAGCAAGTTTTTAAAAAAAAATACATAATTTAAGGGGTTTTGTGTAGAACACTGAATGGGAATGTAAGTAGTGATATATAATACTTGGGGAAATGCACTGTCATTAGCATTTTTGCTTTATTTAAGATTGGTTTGAATTATTGTTTTGAATATTTGTGTATATAACCCTATTGGTTTGTGTGGCAAGGTTTTGGTAGTGGGGGGCTACAGGGTGGCTCCTGTGAGAAGCTGCTGGAAGCTTCCCCTGTGTCCGACAGAGCCAATACCAGCTGGCTCTAAGATGGACCTGCCGCTGACCAAGGCTGAGCCAATCAGCGATAGTGGTAACACCTCTGTGATAGCATTTTTTAAGATGGAGAAAAAATTGTGGGACAGAGAGAAATGGCAGCTAGAGAAAGAGTAAGAACATGTAAGAGAAACAACCCTGCAGACCCCCAGGCCAGTGCAGAAGGATGGGGAGGACATGCTCCAGGCACCGGAGCAGAGATTCCCCTGCAGCCCGTGGTCCCCATGGTGAAGCAGGTTGTCCCCTTGCAGCCCATGGAGGTCCATGGTGGGGCAGATACCCACCTGCAGCCCGTGGAGAACCCTACGCCGGAGCAGGTGGATCCCTGAAGGAGGCTGTGACCCCATGGGAAGCCTGTGCTGGAGCAGGCTCCTGGTAGGACCTGTGGACTCAGGGAGAGAGGAGCCCACGCTGTAGCAGGTTTTCTGCCAGGACTTGTTACCCCGTGGGGGACCCACGCTGGAGCAGTGTGCTCCTGAAGGACTGCCTGCCATGGAATGGACCCACGCTGGAGCAGTTCGTGAAGAACTGCAGCCCGTGGGAAGGACCCACGTTGGAGAAGTTCATGGAGGACTGTCTCCCATGGGACCCCACGCTGGAGCGGGGGAAGAGTGTGATGAGTCCTGCCCCTGAGGAGGAAGGAGCAGCAGAGACAATGTGTGATGAACTGACCCCAACCACCATTCCCTGTCCCTCTGCCCCGCTGGGGCAGGTAGGTAGAGAAGCCAGGAGTGAAGTTGTGCCGAGGAAGAAGGGAGACGTGGGGGGAAGGTGTTGTAAGATTTGGTTTTATTTGTCATTACCCTACTCCATTTTGATTTGTAATAAATTGAGTTAATTTTCCACAAGTCGAGTCTGTTTTGCCCATGACGGTAATTGGTGAGTGGTCTCTCCTGTCCTTATCTCGACCCACAAGCTCTTTGTTACATTTTTTCTCTCCCCTGTCCAGTGAAGGAGTGATAGAACGGCTTTGGTGGGCACCTGGCATCCAGCGAGGGTCAACCCATCACAATAACTATGCTATTTTTCCTATGTGTAGTAACTTTATTGATAACATAACATGAATGAGTATGAAAAACTTTTAATGGTTTTAAATAGTTAGGGGGATTAAGTTGCCTATGATTTAATTTAGCTTTCTGAAAGCTTGTAGACATTCATGCCACATTATTAATCAGAATCAGATAAGCCAGAGGATATAATTGTTAAGCAATAAAGTATTTATCCTTCCCTAGTGGGTGGCTTTCAAAGGAGCCTGGTGATTCCAAGCCAAGTGAGAAACCAAAAGAGAAAACAGAGCCAAGAAATACGGTTTGGGTGTTATAAGTGGAAAAGGTACACATGAAAACTCTTTAGGGTTGGCAGGGGTGGAGGGCGGGGGGGGGGC
>JANZLQ010000057.1:4905543-4915793 GCA_026212715.1 Elanus axillaris | reverse complement strand
GGAGAGCCCTCCCATTGAGTCACGAGGTTCAGGGCAGACCCCCTTGCTTTCTGGACTCCTTCTCAAAGAGGAGCCCAGGGGCAGCTGGATCCACTCAGTCTCAAACTTGGTCAATGTTTTGTGTTTAAAATGGTCAGTTGTAGGGACTGTGGAAAAGAAAATAAAAAGAGGGGGAGAGAGAGAGAGAGAAAGAAAGGAAGAAAGAAAGAAAGAGAAGAAAAGAGTTTCACCAGTATGGGGTCCAGTGTTGGTCCAGCCAGTGTAGTGATCCAGTTCTGGAGGGTGCCCACTGAGAACTCATTCTCCCTTCTTTTATAGTGTGTTAGTCAGTGGTCTCAACATGCGCAGTTCATGTTCCCGGGGTTCACTGGAATCGGTCGGTGAGCTTTGGGGGGGTTTCATTGTGAAGTTGCCTCTCTTTCCCTGCTGGCATGACCACTTAAGACAGAAGCACAGTCCCATCCTCCATGGGGCCCCATCCTTGGGTGCATACACTGTGCTCCTTCTCCTGGTCACTCAAGATAAGGAACTGTGGCTTTGGAGAAGTGCGGTCCCACCCTCTGTGGGGCCCTGTCCTCCGGCCACATTGTCCTATTCACAAAACTCCTGTGTTTTTAGAGAGGCCGTTTTCTCCACCAAAGTTCTTTAACAAATGTTTGAGACATTGACTATAATTTGTCAGACCATCACGCCCAGCTGTTTTGTGTAGCAGTTCTTTCTTTGGATTCCACACATTCAAATAAATTTGTATGTTCAGCAGACCTTTGCAAATCTGCTTTTGCTGGTAAGATTAGAGTTATTTTTGTTGTTTTTGTAGAGGGGTGGCGATGCAGGGTTGGTGATAATGTTAAGGCTGCTGATATGGCTTTAGGAATATGAAATATTCTGTATTTCATGAGAAAGTGTTCTTGGTCATGTAGGTTTGTAATAGAATTCCCTCTGGTCTCTGATCACATATGCATAAGTAACTCATTCCTCATTAATTTATTGGGCAAGGTGCAGTACATATTTCTTGGTAACATTTCTGTCAAACTGGCCTAAATGTCTAACTGTTTTTTTAGTGACTGAAAGGCTTCATGGAGGCCTCTGTTGTTGTTTATATGTATATGGAGAAAATTACAATATGGAAGTAATTTGAGAACTTTCAACAGTTTCAGCAATAGTGATCTAGAAACTGAATGGGTTGGAAATACAATTTTCCAATGCACTGCTGCATATATAATGTATGTGCAGCATATGCTGAGGTCTTTTTCAAAACATTTACATTAAATCTGTCAGGTATTTATGAATAGCAAAAATTAATTTCCCCCAGTTCTGTCATCAGTTAGAGAAATGGATTTCAGCACAGAAGACTGTCAGTGTTTCCTGCATACCAGAACAGCTCACTTCAATGTCATAGTATTACACCAGGTGGCCTGCTAAGAGTCAGCTTAATGTGATTCCAAATGATAGGGTAGAGAATGTGAGGGAAATTAAAATAGTATCATACTTATGATTTAAAAGGAAGTTAATTACAAGGGCTTGTTAATAAACAAAGAAAAATTCAGAATGTATTATCTGTTGTGTAGCATATCAGTAGTGAATGTGATACCATAAAAAATAAAATTTAACACTGCATAACTTTACATTAGCTATGAAATATTTAATTAAGTTGTTGACATGTTTTGCTTATTAATGGATTTTTGTCTTTGGAAAGAATTAATGAAAAGGTAGGTTCAGCTTTTATATTTTTGAACATTGTCTGACAATGCAAACACAGTTATAGACTCTTTATTTCTCTTTTGCTTCTCTCATGCAAATATTAAACCATCTGAACATGGCCAGTGTTTTGAAATAAAAATATTTATTCTGTTGATATAAAGTAGGTGGACACCAAAGAGTATAGAGGATATATTCATTATTTCCTAGTTTTCCATTATCAGAAAAATATCACGTAAAATTGCTTTGTGAAATGTTATTTAACAAGTTAAACCTGAATGATGATTTGTTACTGCACTACTTTTTACACAGTATTCCCAGTGTACTTGCATATACTGCTCCATGACTGCCAGAGATCAGAATTCAGAGAATATTTTTTTTTTTATTTTCTTTAAAGTTAGTTCTTATAACTGGGAAAAGAAATGGTGTATTTTGCCTTTATAGAGCAAACAGTAAAGTATAATGCAAGTATAAAAAATAAGTCTAAACAAAGATGTAGTAATTCAGTAGACTTCCATTTTTGCAAGCCTTTGAAGTTAAATATACGTTACCAGTTACATCTTTTAATAGATGTGCATACTTTATTAAGCTTATTGATTTTTAAGTGGCTGCAATCTACCTCCAGATTTCTGTTTTCCAAATGATAATGTCTTCAAGGTAGCACTTGCCAAGAGCTTGGTTACTCAGCCGAAAACAAGTAAGATTTCCTGAGTGTTCCTGGAAGCAACTTGGAAATTTAATTTTAGATAAGACCTCTGAGCTTGAAGAGAGGAACGTAGATATTTCTATGATGCTAAGTGGCTAATGTGCTGAAATATAGACCAGGGACTTTCACCTCATCTATATTTATGCTTGGTCTACTTCAGTGCATAACAGGGGCAGGTTCTTTACCCCTGAGAGTCATTGCATAGCTGCTTATGTGTGCTCAGACTGTGTCAGTACTGGCTAACTTGGGAAATTACAGCCATAAGGAGCTGGCTGCTAAGTAATCCCCCAAATATCTCCAGGTCTTCAGTATGTTTTCTGTCCTGTCCTACATGTCTAGTACTGCAGTAAACTGAGACTGTGGTTCCTTGAGTACTGATCTGATCTAAGGCTTGCCACCTCCTGCTTTTCCATACCCTGCTCTTCTCCAGTACTCCTTCCTTTGTACCATTCTGTGCTGGCTGGATCCTTCTGTAAGTCAATTAAATTACCTGGCAGAAAAACTGTTTGCTTTTTTTGTACAGATTTGCTCTCTTAGTGAACTGAGTTGGTTTACAGTGGGATGAACATGATGAGCTCCAGACCCAGCGTAAAGTAATGGCACCTGGGAGCAGGGAAGGAGAAAAGCTGAAGGATGTGGTGGGAGGGGAGAGGACCACACTTCATAAGTAGCAGTGATCTACTACTACTCACCCTGTATTACAGAAATGCACCCTAAGAGGGCTATTTCATAATACAACTATGGGTTTCTCCTAAAAGGGTGTTGTTCCTGCTCCTCATACTGTCAGCATGTACCCTCTCTCCCTCCCTCCCTGATGTAAAACCAAAGTGAGTAAGTTCAGGGAACTCAATGTGGAGAAGAAAAAATTCATCCCAACACCACCACAAACAGCTTTCTGCCTGCCCCAGCTGAGCATGTGGCTGTATGGGCAGAAAAGTCTGTTGAAAAGGAGAAAGAACCAGTACTGCTGTTTGTGTGGTGGTATTGTCTTTGATTAGTTGAAGCCAGTGATGAAATAAAACACTGGGTATTTTCCAGAATAGTAACTGTCACTAGATTAAATTGACTTCCTCAAGACCTGTCTTGATGGGAGGGCATTCTAACTAGAGTATGTATCTCTTAGAGAAGACATTTTCTTTGGAGTCTTCTTACGAAAATACTGAAATTATTTTCCTGTCAGGATTCCATTCTAGAGGTTTCTTAAATTTTTCTTTATACAGTTCTTATACATCTGTTTTAGTCAGAATTGCAGGACACAGCAGGTAAAAATTTGTCTCTGTTGAATTTAGAATAAAAATGTCCATAGGTATCATACAGTTGTGTTCAACAGTTTTTGATGAATTTATTTAAGGTTTGTTTCTACCCTTAAATTTTATGGATTTAATTAAGTAATTAATTTGAAAATGGATTTATATTGTCATCCTGTTCAGATTTTAAGCAGTTCCAAAAGGAAGATGTTTGTCTTGCATGGTTTGTTTATTTCTGTGCCTTCTTTTGGAACTATTTATCCATTAATAGCTGTATCTTAGGTTCCCAAGTAGTTTCTTTATAATTTTAAATCATCAGTGTTTATCTTTTTTTATATGAAATTGTGGTTGGTTGAAGCCATTCATTTTCAACTCTATTATTTGTAATTATCATCTTCTATTGAGCTCTTGTGTCCTATGTAAGGATCAAATGGTAGATTTGGATTTGTGATTTGATTTCTGATTTTCTGAAACAGAACATACAATGCAGTAAATACAGTATACTGGGATATTATCTTCCCTAGGAAGCTAGGAACACTTTTCTCTTTACAGACTTCCTAATTACCCTTCAAAAATCCAAGGTAAAGGTTAGATGGAGATTTTTCTTTATAGAGATTATTTTAATAGTGTCCTGGGTATTGGTAAATTGTCTATTCTAACTTTACAACAAAAATAATTGTAACATACAGAAAAAATCATGTATAGCTGAGGTGAAGTAGTTTCAAATTATTGGAAACGTATTTGAATATTTACTAATTTATTTAAAAGTACTCCATTTGACCAAGGTGGTCAAAGCAACATTAAGAAAATAAAAAAAATTTATATTACTTGACTGGAATTTAGTATAGTATTTCCTCCATCCAAATCATAGTGTTTACTTTTAGAATAGGCTTAATTACTTTGAATTTTTGGTGACTGTGATTCCCTGAATACAACTGTTTCCTTAGTAAGATTCCTGGCTACATGGAATATATCGTTTGTCCTTTAGTTAGATTTTCTGTTATAAGTCATTCTACCAAATTTTAAATTGATATAATCATTACCTAGTACTAGTGTTTCACCTAAGAGAAAGTATTGTGAAAGGAGAAAGAGGGAAGAAATGTCAGTATTTAATTTAAACAAGAAGCTTCAAGCCTTGTCTCTCCTCAACACACTTGCAGCATTCCACAGTCATCTTTCCATGCCTTCATGCCAGATTTTTTCCATACTGAGGGAAGATTTTTAAATGTTAGCCTGTGTGAAATCACAGTCTCATGAAAATGAAGTCCTGAATCATATTTTCATTAAATAAAATGCTGCTGGTGGTGGTAAAATATGAAATTATAACATTTAAATCATTATGGCATTATTTGGAATTCAAGATGTGTTTCTAACAATCATAGACACAGAATATTACCGTATCTTATTCAGAACTTATAATTGCCACAGACCTCTTAAAGTTCTACTGTTTTTTAACTTTTGATTATAGTATTCATTAGCTTCTTATATGGTCTGAACAACACCAATTGAAACAGATCCTTAAGACCAGCAGTGTGATCTCCTGTGTGTGCAAACTAAATATATGGCTTTGGCCAAATGCATGTTCAAAGTCTGCCTTTTAGCCCTAAAAAGGTCTTCTGTGGGCCTGCAGCTTCAGTTGTCCTTGTCATGGACATCCCAACCTTTAAAACTTACTTTCTATGGCCAACATTTTTGTGCAATCCTTCTCTTCTGAGATATACATCATGCTAGGCTCAGCCTCATTCTGCCATGACTGTTTCCATCATCACAAGTACTTGATCTGTTTCACGTTTTATGGAATCGATAAATCTCATCCCTAAAGAGTCCAGCAGCCCTTTGATTCCTGACCTGACATTTGCTAATGCTATTCCTGATGACCTGCCAGTACGGATCTTCAGAACTGCAGTCTGTGTTTGACAACACTCATAATATGAATCAATATTTAGCATTCAGTAAGTGAGCTGGGGAGTCATTTTATTGCTGCAAAAGGCTACATTGCCCCTGGGCAGCTGTCAGAAATGGGTAGTTATTAATAGCCCTCTCTTTTTGCCTAGCATAGTCAGTAGGGGTCAGCCATGAAACGATTTAATCAGTTTATGATATCTGTGACAAAGAGCACTTAAAATGTAATCACAAAATTTAAGGAGACGTGTCCCTGGGCTGTTGTAATGTTTTCCTCATTTAATTTTCTCTGAAGTTGATATGGTACACTAGAAGGTTGACCAAGTAAAAGATCTGTGTTTAAAGTCCTTTATGCTCTTCTGTCTTACTCCCTCTGTGTCTGAGTGTAAGGGGTTTATGGGAGGTAAGTGTGGTGATATTAAAGAAAAAAATGGTATTCCAAAATTTCTTTATCTCAAGACCTCTTCCACTTGACCATGGTGATTATATTGCTATGAGAACATTGTGTGGGGATGAGGCCTTTCCACATGTTTGAAAAGGAGGAGGAGCTGTCCTAGACCTTCTCTTCTAATCTTTTAGAAACATGGAAAATGTGGATGCAGTAAATAGAATCTGTATTTGGGCAGCTTAGTTTTCTGTGACTGCTTTACCAGACAAGTTCACCACAGGTCTTGCTGAACTTGGCAGTGTTGTAACACCTGCATTTTCATGTTGGTAGGTGATCAGGTCTGGAAAAATGTCTTCCGCGTGTGAAGTACAAAAAAGCTTGCTTCAATGTGAAATTTCCCTTCTCTTTCACTTTTATCTACAAGTAGTATGAACAATTGGTAGAAAATTTCACTTTGTTTATCTCTGAGTTTCTCTGTGTCCATCTTGTGATATTCTGAGGCATTTTATATGTAAGAGCTTGCGTTGCCATCCTGTCCTTTACTCAAGACTGCTTCTGCAGTACTTCCCAGTACTACTTCCCAGTCAATCTTTGCAGTGCTTTAAGGAGCAAAGCTGATGTTCTTTTCTGTTCTATGGTAGTTGTTTCCTCATATGTAATGGTGGGGTTGAGGCTTTGACTTTCAGAATGGTTGTGTGAAGTCTATTTATAATGTAGCTCCAAGATGTGCACTGATTCTGTCAGTAATTTAAAATGAAGAAAGCTGGTTTATGAGCAACTTTGTCCTGGGATATGTTGAAGCACATTTACCAGCTTCTTTCCCATATATATTTTGTGCATTCCTCTTGTGTAGAGTATCTGCTCCTCTATGGTAGAATATTGTCTTTGCATGGGATGTTTCCAAATGTTACATTCAGTACTGTGTGTAAATTTGCTACCAGAAGTAATAATCATCAGGGTCAGGGTCCTGGTGGAGATTGTAATTTGGTTAAAAAAAAGTTTCAAAATCAATACATTGCAGAAAAACTTGAGTGTTGATGAATCTGACCATCTGACCAAGGTGTCTTATGATGGGAAAAAGCCTTTTCAGGCAATTCCAATTAACTCACTAGTCACTGTGGCATTAATCATAACAGATTTTTTTTAAATGCCTATCAGTGGGAAGTTGCTTCTATTACTATCTCAGAGTCAACAGTAGCAATTCATTCTTTGCTTTCTCTAGATGAGTAAAGTACTCTCTGCCTGTTACCTTTTGAAGAACTGATCACTGTAAAAAGCCCCTCTTAGATGAATACGCTACATTTACCAGAGCATTCTTTACAGAACACTTTAAATTTACTGAATGTTATTTACAGGGTAATTCTGCTGCCAGTTAGTATTACATGTCACACTCGTGTCATCTTCTGGAGATGCAAATGCTATAGTTGCTGCATAGAGGTTTCTTTCCTAAGCTAAAACTGTAGCAGCTCAGACTTTTAATTCTAGAGTTATTTCTTTGAACACTTAAGCAACAGGAATGCTAAAGGCTATCTCCTTATATCAAGTGCTGATATGTTCCCTATTCAGACAACTTTGTTAATTTAATAATTTATATTTGCTCCTTTCATAGGAGCAAAAACTGTGTCAATATTAATATCAGAATCCTGCTTTTTCTTTTGTAAATTAGAGACAGACTTCAGCAGATGATCATGTTCATAAGCTGTAAGATATGAACTAAATTTTAGAAGTCATTCTTTGCTAATGTATAAACTGTTCTAGTGGTTCTTGGTCAGTAAGAGTCTCAACTGCAGTTAACTTTACAATGCTGTGGATCAAGAGTACTTATGCATGGCAAATATTTTTAAATACAAATGCTTGGTTGAGATGAGGGTTTGTGTTACTTTCAGAATTTTAAGATGTTTACTTTTGCCGCTCTGGGCAAAATGTCAGATTTTGCAGCATGCAAACTAGTTTTACTTCTTTAAATTTAGAGTTGCTATGCCTTGGCTTTTCTTTTGGTCTATTATACTTTTTCCCTTTTGTTTTTTGAGTACTTTTACTTATAAATGGGTTTAAGGAGATGCAATTAAGAAGTGCACTTTTGCATATGCCCTTGTACATTCTCAGTGTCTATTTGATTGTACTTTGAATTTTCTTGCTACTCATGCCAAATACTGTGCTTTACTGCTAATTCTATTTCACAGAAAACATTTTTAGAATGACATTAATGTGTTAGTATCTGGAGCATGTAATTTCTTTTTTGGCATGCCATAACTTTTTTCATTAAACATTTCCTTCTAAAAGTAGGAGTTCAGTAGCCTATAAACTTAGAGTAGGAACTTGCTTATCTCCAGGACAATTCTAGTAGTCACGAAGTGAACAAGCATCTTTAGCAATTTAAAACAGCTTCTTCATGTGCTATATCTATGCGAGTGCAGCATTCTTCATAGGTATGTTCTTATGACTTTCCCAGCATTGTGGTACATATCAAGTATGCATCTGCTTGCAAGGAGATGCAGAAATCTTTCACTGTGTTGCCAAAAAATGAATATTAAAAAATTACTTCCTGTTCCCAGTAAGAGTTCTTGCTAATGCAAACCAACATTCATTTTTTTGTCCCATGAAAAAAAATCTGTATAGTACTCTCTTTAAAGAAGTGTTGATCATTATGGATAGTCGCTGTGGCAAGTCAGTCAAATGAAGCTGTAAATTTTAACTGCATTAGTTACTAAATTCCATTGTACTTGAATCCAGAAATGGACTAGTTGTAGATTGTTTTATTTTGTAAGTTAAGGTCATTCAGCTTCTTAGGAAGAGTGTCTGCAGAGGGGCTTAAATGTGTTTTAAGTAATGTACCTTAATTTCACACCTTCAGTTAGTTTGAATTAAGTTCTTATATAGACATGTCCTTGTCTAGATTGACTAGAATCTTATGGTTCAGGAAAGCTGTACTCGTTTCGTCACTCATTTGGTGGCAAAGTCTGAGTATTCATTAATGTACTCAATTTTGCCTATTATCTTTAGAATTACAAACTTCCCTAACTTATTGTATCATACCAAAGTAAGATGTTTGTAGTTACAAAATCTGCTGTCCAAGACAAACATAAGTGGACATCAGTGCATAGTTCCATGTGATATTTTAAGTTTAGCATCATACAGCCACAGAAATTGTTTTGCCAAGCGAATATTGCTAGGGATTCATGGTAACATAATGAGCCCTAAAAGTTGCCCTCTGATTTAAAAACTTTTAATAATTTAATAAAACATTGCTTTGTTTTGCAGGTATAATATTCTTTAATACTCTTCTTTATG
This sequence comes from Elanus axillaris, assembly GCA_026212715.1. NCBI lineage: Eukaryota > Metazoa > Chordata > Aves > Accipitriformes > Accipitridae > Elanus > Elanus axillaris. The sequence continues at coordinate 4,906,561 of JANZLQ010000057.1, read as the reverse complement.
ACAAGATAGTTCAAAATTTTTAATAGTACAGATTTAGTTGTACGATTCTACTTACCTGGTTAACAGAGAAAACAGGAAGCTTTTCCCTTAAGACTGTGCATGTCATTAGTTATATATCACAATGTCATAGTCCAAGTTTATTTTGAGCAGATGGGAGGAAAATATCATGCCAACCCCCAAATATTTATGTATTTTTTGAAAACTAGTTATGTTTGAGAATGAGATATACTAGAATGTGGATGAACAGAACTGCAATCAAAATTATTGACCATGATTCATCAGGCATTTATGATAATGTTTTCCCTTTGATTTCAGAGGCATTCTGTCTGAATAAGAGCGAAGTGAAAACAAAGTAAGAAATTCTTAAATTGCGTGGTAATATCCACTGTTTGCAGTTGGTAGCCATTTGGGGTTTGCATTTTTTATATTTTTCATCGCTATTTTTGTGAGGTGATACCTACCTCTTCATAGACCTTGCTCAGGCCTTCTAATCAGTTCCTTCTTCACAACATAATATATTTTATAGGTAGTCTTAAAGCTCCTATAGGTTTAAGAGCTTATTCTGTAGTTTTGCCTTGTTTTCATATGTTTACACAATTTTGATAAGAATGCAAGTTTTTAAGCATAATAAGAAAATCAGTCACATGAAATTTTCATGGAGGATATACAGAAATTGTAAGTAAATTGTAAACCCTGAAGAGGGTCTTTGTGAACCCTTCCCACCATTATGAATGTAATACTAGAGGAACAACGTGCACTGTGAGGTACTTGTGTTTTGGCATAATTATTCATTTGAACTCTTTCGCTTACAAAATAATTGAAGTATATTATGACTGTTAATTTTGGATAATGCAGCATTTGCTACTCATGCAGCTAAACAAAAAATCTAGCTTCACAAGAAACATTAGCAGGAAGTGTCCTTTTTGTAGCAATTTTCATGGAAGGTGTATTGGGTCTGGCTGAGATGGAATTAATTCTCCCCATAGCAGCCCTCATAGTGCTGTGTTCTGCATTGGTA
>JANZLQ010000057.1:4886205-4905443 GCA_026212715.1 Elanus axillaris | reverse complement strand
GCTACCAAAACCTTGCCACAGAAACCCAATACAGAAGGAAAATGTGAAACCTTAACACTACATGAAAGGAACTCAGAATGTGTTAGAGAGGTGGGAAGAGCTCACTTATAATGACTTAATCTGTAGGAGTTAGGCTCTCCTTGATTCTGAGAGTCCTGAGAAGTTAGATGATACCTCGTTACTAATAGCAAGAGACCAGGAGGATGGCATTGCTGTCAATCATAGCTGAGAAAGGGAGGTTGAATGGACTTGGAGACGAAGACCCAGGACTTTGTCTAGGCCATATGGGATTGCAGCCGTAGCAAGATACTGGCATGGCTGGCCAAAAATAGATTTGTAATGGCTGTGACATGACATTATTCTACCTATAACTGACTGCCCAAGAAAGACAAATCCAGAAATCTACTCGGAAAAAAAGGAGGCAAGTAGACAAATAGGTGCGTGGTATAGCTGCATAGGGATGATAATGAATGTTGTTGTTCAGGTTTTAAGCACATAGGAGTAAAATGAGGGGCTGAGATGGACTACTGTTAAATTCCTCCAAAAGTTAGGACACTATGGAGGATACTTGACAAAATAAAAGAGTAGTTAGTGTGGTAAGAAAAGGAGTGGTAGAGAGAGCTAACTTGCAAAAGCTGACAGGGAAAAAGATTTGGCAGGAAGGTTGCTAGAAACTAGTGTGAATCACTTCAGTGTGGTCAAGATGGAAGAATATGATTTGAAAAGTGTCAGAGGAAGGAAATCCTAGGCAATAGTTTTGCCTAACATGTTCACTGATCTTAGATGTGAAATAGAGAGATGAGATGGAGCAGTCATGGAAAAGGCAAGTGGGGTCAAGTGTTAAAATCTTGTAGCACAAACAAGGTGGTGAAAAATATAAAAATTAAAATTAAATGTACATTTTCAACAACATACTGCACCTCCTTCATCCTTACTTCATCTGTAAAGGTTTTACAATTTTATCTCATTATTTTTTGGAGCATCTTTCTTCAAAAAAATAATCAAAGTATACTCTCCTTGTTAATTTAGCATAATGTAACATCCATTCCCAGAGCAGCTAAAACCCATGTGCCACTCAAGAAATCATTGTAAAGAAAGAGTGTCTTTGTGTGTGATAATTTTCATGGAACAAAAACATTAGATATATTTTGAAATTGTGAACTTTGTGACACTCTGAAGTCTCTGAGAATTCTGACATCTTCAGCAAGTGGCAGACACAATATTCAAGTGCCTATAATTGACCAATGCAGCAGTTGACATCTGACATACAGTTGACTGAATGACCTGGAAGGTTACATGGGTAGGCAGTACATGAAATCCTTATTTAAAGCATTCTCTAGTAACTGGAATGACTGTGACATGAGGGTAAACCACAGATAACTGACTTCTTAAAAAATACATCCAGAAATCTAACCCTCTAGAAAGGCCTGTATTGTATACAGTATTACCCATTAACTTCAAGAATGTGTTTTGCTTTTGTTCAGAGTATTGCCTGATTAGATTTTTTTTTTTTAAGTTACAAGTACATGATTGGAATTGTATTTCACAGCTACGTCTTGCTACATGGATGAATGACAAGATGGGCTGAACCTTTGTCTTTGTCTTTTTTTTTTTTTTATTTTTCCTTCTGGATTGAGATGATGCTTTGCTATACAGAATGCCTCCCTGAATGCCACCCTGCAGTTATAACATGAAATAGAACTGCTAATAGAAGTATGAGAAATTAGAGGTAGAAAAAACGTATTACTTCATCAGCTCCATGCACCTGACAGTATATCAGGGTTCTGAATAGTTCAGGGAGAAAGTTATTCTGAAAGGATTAGATATGATGTAATAAATTATGTTAAAATGAGTGAACAAGGCTTTTGTAGCTTAAAATGATAGGAAACCTGCATGTAACTTTAATACTGATACAGGAGAAGACAGCTTACATTGGCTTTATGAATAATCTCAGTATTTCATTAGCAGTTTCACTCTATTTCTTACATATCTTAAATTGGAAATATTTCAATAAATTAATTTTGGAGAACTCTAACATTACTAAAAATTATGAATTTCTTGCCTTTTTACTAGGAAATATTTCTAAGCTGACATTCAGGCCACTGGCTTTGTAAACTTTTAGAATTGTGCCATGTATAACTAAACCTTAAATAAGTTAAAATATTTTAATCCCTTGGAAGTTTATGTTTCATGATAGCATAATTTTCCTTAAGATTTTCTCCTTTGAAGCTGTGTCTTCTTATATGCAAAAATTAACAGGGATTGAAGAATAAATTTTGTGAAGAGTACTTCAAATTCATTTTGTCCCCAGGCCTGTGAATTCGTAACTATCTTCATAGGCTGCAATTGTTCCTTAGTATTTTGTGCTTCAGATTTTATTCTAGTCCATGCAGAACAACAGCATCAGTATAGGGATCTGTCGCAAAGTATGACCCATACTTTGTGAAAAAATAAAGTTGGTTCATTTGGGTTGATTTTCTTAAATTGAAATTTCATTATAATTTTGGGACTCAGTGCTAATCTACCTTTCTTTTGATCCTGCTTTTAATTTACAGTAGTACTGAAATCAGAATAGGACTAATTTTAATACTTACTTTTTAAGAGAAAGAGAGCAAAAAGACTTGCACAGATCTAACAGCTTTAATCTTTTTTTTTATGATGTTTTTCAGTTAGTTAAGTTCAAGCTTCATTTTAATGTAAATCCAAACCTCCAAATTTCATTATTATTATTAAAGGCTTTTTATTCAGTTTCTGAAAAAATAATGTCTCACTGCTGTCACCATAATATGAATGATCAAAGAAGAGTAATTGTAACATTTCTTTTAGAAATCCTGCCCTCAGTAAGCCCATAGGATTTGTTTACCCTCTCTTACCAACCAACATGTGTACCCATATGTTGAGATGGCAGCATGCCTCCCTCACTAGGTACTATGCCAGTTTCAATAGGATATAGATGCCAAACAATATTTAAATAAGGAACTAGCATAATGCTGAAAATACCATCTGTTCTGTAAAATTTCCCTTATTCTGTGACAGGATTGCCACACTGAACTTCCATGTGTTAATCACATTTTTGATACACAATAATGAAATTTGAATACCTGAACAGCTGAAATGTCTGAGCATCCATGATACCTACAGTTTTATCAAGAAATTCAGAAGCTTTACACTGGATGTTTTGAAGCCTTTTTTGAAAACATGGGACATCAAAATATGTTAGTGCATATAGAATTATGAAGCAACTCATGGATGATAGTGGCTGTGAAATACATTAATCAGCCTTCAAAGATAAGTGCTTACTGTTATCATGCCCCTTCTCATAGACAGATCTACAGAGACCATTATGTTGAAAACTTCCATATGATTCCTTCAGTGAGTTTCATACATGTCAGCTCTAGGAGCAGGGTCTGTTCTCTCTGGATTCTTTACTTATGGATTGCATTAATCTTAAATTTGTCAGGTGGCTAAGGTTCAATTCCAATGCAAGCTACTGATTAGGAATCTTCCTAATCAATCAACCAATTGATCTGAAATCTCAATTTCTTACTCCTCTGTTAAAGTCTCTGTGTACTAAGTCCCCAATCACTTCTGTTTATTTGGCCATGTTCATGAACACTTTTTTATTTGTAATGCCATGATTCCATGTGGTGATATCTGAAAAATTATGCATTTCCTAACAAGCGTCTGTGTGTATATATGTATAAAGACATACATGAATACAGCAATATGCCATTTTCTATAAAGTACTGACTTTTGTGAATGGTGGCAGCTGTCTACATTAAAACAGATTGAATGAGATTGATCCCAAACTGAAAATAGTTGCTGTGACAAATGCATATTTCTTCTAAAGAACATTTTGTCAAAAAAACATTTCTTGTCATTTTCTTGAGTGTGAGACATTGATCATCTTCATTTCAGAAAGGGCAGAAAGATACTTGGTATGACATAATTTTGCATGAAATCCAATGACATTTTTTTCTGGTATATATGAATCCCATTGAAAAAATAGGTTTCTGAGGGACCTATTAGATTATTCTTGTTGAGTTTATTGAATGGTACAATCCAATGTACCTTTCCCAGAATTGTTTTTGGAAATATTAAAATACTGTGTTTAAAATTGTTAAAAGTAATTAGTTTTAGTAACTTTCTAAAATTACTTAAAATGAGCCAAACAATAACAAAATCAGACTAAATAAAAATTTGAGTATATTATACCTCCTCTGTTCCATTTGAATCAGTTCTCTCATCTCTGTTTTCAGTTTGAAAAATTCCATTATTTACATTGTTTATTCCCTGCTTCCTTGATGTTTGCTAAATTCCATTACTAGATTTTCATCCAAGAAAACAAGTTTGCATGTGTAGTCACATGGAATTTTCACATATTCAGACTGTAATGCTTGTTGACCTACAGAGGTAGATTAGGAAATAGTTTGGGGTTTTGTTGTGGGGTTTTGTTTGTTTGTTTTTCATTTAGGTTTAGGCTGTACAGCAAATGAAGTAGAAAGGTCTCCTGAGATCTTACGGATTTCACTAAAAATATATTTGTGTTGCACTGATCCAAATTTTTTTCCTAGTATATCTTCTTGTCTTCTTCATTCTATCATCATAGCCAAACTTAATTTTGCATTTTTTATTTATTCTATACCTGGAGCTGAGCCTTTTCCAAAGACTCATGCCTTTTCCGATGCAGGTAACATAATCTCTTTTCTGCTGAGCTTGATGGAGGAGTTGGGACCTTTAAGTTGTCTCTGTCTGTAACATATCACATGGTGGTTGTAATTAGCTGTAGGTATCTGCATCCAACAGAAAGGTATATGAAGGCAGTAATGTTGGGCTTTGTTTGACAAGACAGCTGTCTCACTCTATTCTGCTTCTCTGTGTGTCTGAAAAGCACATGATGTATTGCTCACTTTATCATTTTCCATGAAACCATGCATTTTTCTATATTGAAATCTGGTTTTAGTATGAATTTATATATATATATATATTTATATATATATATATAAAACATTTAAAAAATTAAAGGAAACACGACTCTTACCCACAAAGCAGGATGTATAAGTGCCATGTAATAATTTTTGTGTTGGAGAAGATATGATCCTTCTTGAGGGGAAGTAAATGTGTGGATTAGGTTAAAATATTTCTGTTGTTACACAGTTGCATACTTAAGTAGCATGTATTAGATTAATTGAGTGTTGTAGAATCACAGAGTCACAGAATGGCTGAAGTTGGAAGGGACCTCTGGAGGTCATCTGATCCAACCCCTCTGCTCATCATAAAATGGAAGGGACCCATAAAGATCATCAAGTCCAACTCCCTGCTCCTTGCTGGACTACCTAAAACTAAACCATGTGATTAAGAATGTTGTCCAGATGCTCCTTGAACTCTGACAGGCTTGGTGCCATGACTACTTTTCTGGGGAGCCTGTTTCAGTGACCAACCACCCTCTCAGAGCATAACCTTTTCCTAATATCCAATCTGAACTGCCCCTGCCCACAGCTTCATTCCATTTCCTCATGTCCTATCACTGGTCACAAGAGAGGAGATCACCACCTCCCCTTCGCTGCCCCCCTTGAGGAAGTTGTAGACTGAAGTCACCCCTCAGCCTTCTCATCTCTAAGCTGAAACAAGTGACTTCAGCTGCTCCTCTGAAGTCTTGCCCTTGAGACCTTTCACCATCTTGGTTGCCTTCCTCTGGACACACTAATAGTTTGATGTCCTTCTTATATTGAGGCACGCAAAACTGCATGCAGTACTCGAGGTGGGGCTGCACCAGGGCAGTGTAGAGTGGGAGAGTTGCCTCCCTCGACCGGCTAGCTATGCTCCCAGGACACAGTTGGCCCTTTTGGCTGCCAGGGCACACTGTTGACTCATATTCAACTTGCCATCAACCCAGACACCCAGATCTCTTTCTGCAGGGCTGCTCTCCAGCCTCTTGTCCCCCAACTTGTATGTATAACCAGATTTACCCTGTCACAGGTGGAGAATCTGGCACTTGCTTGTTAAATTTCATATGGTTGGTGACTGCCTGGCTCTCTAGTCTATGCAGATCTCTCTGTAAGGCTTCTCTACCCTCGAGGGAGTCCACAGATCCTCCTAATTTAGTATCATTGACAAACTTAATTAATGTACATTCGATTCCTGTGTCCAGATCATTTATAAAAACATTAAAGAGCACTGGCTCTAAAATTGGGCCCTGGGGAACCCCACTGGTGACTGGCCACCACCCTGATGTAACCCCATTTACTATAACTCTGAGCCCGACCTGTCAACCAGTTGTTCACCTATCAGAGCCACCTAAAGGCCAGTTGCCCAGGACCATGTCCAGATGGCTTTTGAACATCACCGAGGATGGAGACTCCACAACCTCCCTGGCAACCTGTTCCAGTACTTGGTCTCCTTCACAGTAAAAAAAGTGTTTTCTGATGTTCAGGAGGGACCTCTTGTGTTTCAGTTTGCATCCATTGCTTCTTGTCCTGTTACTGGGCGCCACTGAAAAGAGCCTGGTTCCACCTTCTTTGCATCCTTCTTTCAGATATTTGTATACGTTGATGAGATTGCTCTCTGAGCCTTCTCCAGGCTAAACAGTCCCACCTCTCTCAGCCTTTCCTCTTAGGAGAGATGCTCTAGTCCCTTAGTGGTCTTAGTGGCCTTTTGCTGGACTCTCTCCAGTATGTTTATGTCTCTCTCATACTGGGGAGCCCAGAACAGTACTCCAGGTGGACACAATACTCCAGGTCTGGCCTCACCAGTGCTGAGTAGAGGAGAAGGATCACGTCCCCTGACCATTAGCCACTGTTGCTGCAAGGGCACATTGCTGGCTCATGTTCTGTATTATATGAGTTGTTGAGAAATCTTTTCCAACTACACATTTGAAACAAAACTGGATTTGCGGAGAAGTTGAACATGAAATATTACCTTCTAAGAAGTCAGTCGAAGCTTTGTCTGGCATATTGGTTCAAGCTCACAGGCAAATCATCAAGGCTTCCCACCTTCCTTCCAAACAGTAGAGGACAATGAAAATTAAAGTAAAATAAGATGTCTCCTCCTGTTGGTAGGTCTGCTTCTTCAGAGCTGTAAAATGTCTTGAGTACCTGCCTAGTTGGCTTGACTGTTTGTAAGAATAAACCTAAAATTTAGAATTACCATAATTGTCTTTTCCATAATTTGTGTTAGAAGTTTGGCTGTACTAGTTTTCATGTACCACTATAAAGATAACAGGGATTGCTACAGTTTCAGTTGTTGTCTACATAACTTGCAAATACTGGTTGACTTTCATTCTGCAAACTCACATAAGTTGGTAGGAAGGAACTACTGTAGAAAGAAAGGAAGCAAAAAAGGTTTAAAAAAAAGTTAAATTTTAATAAAAAGATAATTGAATAAGATATCCTAATTCATAGCTATACCAGCCTACCAAATAATTGATATTTTTTGTCTTTGCTCACTGAGTTTCTCTGTGTAATAAAAAGTTTTTTATTATAGGTCACTGTTTATCTGGGGATTTTAGTTTGTTCAGGATTATTCCTTTATAAAGTATTAATTCTGATGGATTGTGCTGTAAAATCAAGACCACAGAGATGCTGCACGGTTGTTTTTTTTTACTGGATTACTCCTGTATCAGGTATTTGGTAGAATTCAGTGTATTTAGAAACAAGTATCAGCCTTATAAGTAATGTTTGTTTCCCCAGTATAATGAAGCCCACTTAAATAAATACCTGATATAAAACCAATCCTGTTAAAACTGAACAAATGAACTCTATACCAGTCTCAGAGTTCTGTAAAATCCTGACTGATAAATACTTGATTAATGAATAATCCTGTTAAGTGAATAAAATTTGCGTGCCAAATAAAAAGTAAATTACAGTCATGGTCAGACTTGTTATAGGAAAGTTACAGATGAATAAATCTTTAGGGCTGATAATTTACAACAAAGTGTGATGACATTCTCTTTCCTTTGATAACAATAAGCCTTTTATAGGAATAGTTTCAATTAATTTTTTTTTCAAAAATGCATTAAAAGGTTTTATATCCATGTCATGTAATAATGGAAATATTCATAAGAAATAAGTGGACATACTTGTATGGTAGTAAAGCACTAATATTTTAAAATGGAATGTTTTCTTATCTCCATTTCATTGCATCTGACTCTTAAAAATTTTAACACCTTTTGGGGTTTATGTTATCCTGAAGAAAAAATTATCCCAGCAATTAACCTTTTACCCAATATATATCACATGAAGTTAGATCATTTAGATTGAAATTCTTTAAACAAACACAGGTATTTTAATGCACGGTAGAAATCTTGTTCACTCATTAAAGGACATACTATAGTGTCTTTGATCCTTTTGGGATTTAGTCTGAGAGTTTTTCCTATCAAAACCAGAAGCAAAATGTTTATTTTTTAAAAAAATATTTCATATGTATGAAGGAGTCTGTGAAAAAGCTAAAAAATCATTAGTTGTGAAAGCTCATTAAAACAGAACAAACCAAAATAAACTAATAAAAAAAAAGAGCCTGTGCCAGTAAGAACATGTGACTGTAAATAGCTTTTGCAATACTCCCACTGAACTGAGCCAAGTGTCTCGCTGCGATAGCGTTCCTTATGTGGCAGTTGTTCACAAAAAGGCACCAAAGGAGCACAGACAAAATGAATAAAACATAATGCAGTGGTCAGGTTGTGTTTGGGACTGAGAAGTGAGAAAGCATGAGGAAGTTTTGGATGCCTTCAGACTATCTTTGAGCTTCTTTACTGGGGAAGCAATAAGACTATCAGCCTCTAGAAACCTAGAGCTAGCAAGGGCCCTTGTGATTCCAGACTTAAGAACAGAAAAAAGGTTAAAGCTTTAGTTGCATCTTCCTTTTGTTACTTGACCACATTGGAATGACCATATTGTCCTTTCCTGAAGACCAGTTTTAAGATTTAAAATCATTAGTCTCTTCTACATATGTAAAGATACTTAAAAGATAAAACCTGAATGAGTAGAAAGATGGATTTGCATAATGATGTAGAACTGCCATGTGATTTACTTTTAAAGATATCTTCATTAACAAGGCTTTTTAAAGTAGAAGAAATTGCAAAGAAAGGTGGTTTTATCTGCAATGAAGTTGATCAAAATATGACTTGTGTTCAGATGGAAGTGCAGTTTATATTTAGGCTTATTAAAATCATAATTTTAACATGTAATCCATTTTTTCCTATCCCATAAAGGTTTTTCTTTCTTTTGTTTTTAAAAAATGTTTCTACTTTACTTTTTTTTTTTAAACAAATACAAAAAACCTAAGCATAAACTGTCTCTAAGTTAAGTTAGCTTTTTATGGGCTATGATTTTATTCTTGGAAACAAAGTAATAAGGATATTACGTCTGAAGATCATCATAACTAAATGGAAATTAAGCAAAAGCATGCCATCTGCATGTGAGGGTGACAAATTCCTAGAGCTCTGGCTAGAAATGGTGCTCTCATTGGCTAGAGGAAAAGTTCTTTCACTGCTGGTTGATTTATGGACTTCCTGAATTTCCCTGGGTTCTTAACAGTTTTCATCTCAGCTTTTCTTCTATTTGGACTATTTGGTATCTTCCAATTCATGGATGACTACAGTAAATGAGGATGACTTGGTTTATTATAAGTCTTTTACTGTTTGTTATATGAATGGAGAAAATACAAGCAAGGTAATTAATTTTGATTGTGCATAGGAATAAGGGAAGAAACTATTTCTATTAATTTCCACTCCATTTCCAGAGTTATTTGGACTAGATTTGTGATTATGACCAGTTTTCCACTGTCCACTTGGATACTTGCTGCTTAAACTTTAAATCTCAGTCATTTAGCAAGAAAACCAGAGGCTATTAATACATTAACTAGGCCTACTGAAACTATTGTCTTTTAACCTTTACATGCACAACTGTTTCTGATTTTGTCTCCCCACTATTCCTGGCAGGTATTTTTCTGGACTGTTTTTAAAGTTCTACATTGATTGAGATTCTTCAGCTAACATATTCGAGTCCTTGCCCATCTTCAACACTAGAAACGCTTTCCTGATTTCTGTCTAACTTTCCCTTGCACCAGCTCAAGATCACCTGGTGTCCTGTTCTCAGTGAACAAATGTGCACAGATCTGTTGGACTTCTCTATGATTTTTTTTTTAATGTATTTGTATATCATAATCTCCACGTTGACCTGACTTCTGTGGAAAAGATGTTACCAAATCAATCAGTCATTCCCCCTAGATCATGTGAAACCCTCAGCCCTTGCAAATCTAGGTCAGGATTTAGGAAGAAACGTCCATGACTGAGAATTCACTTCTGCTGTTTTGTAACCTTTAACTGCCTCGAAGAATTCCCTTTTGTTCATTCCTGGTGACCTAACCAACCAGCTTATGTTTAAACACTTCCTACATAATGATTGAGTCTTCTGACAGGGGACCATGTGGTAGAGTTTCTAGTATTCGTGTACTGTAAGTCACAGTGTAACCCCTAAAAACAGATCGCATTGCAGACCTAAAATTGCAGCTGGATAAACTATGCAATTGCATTTTCTCCAAGGATCGAGCACTCACTCCTTCCATACTGCTTCCATTGTTTTCTATTTCTGTTCCTAAGGCAGTGGTCAGTCTGACTATATAATTTCTTTTTTAAGTAATTTTTTAAAATTAAATGGTTTTGAAACAGCATGGTTTGGGGGGTTCATGATACTTCAGAATTGCTACAATTTTAATTTTCAGAAAATCTGAATAAAGACTTTTCCATGTAAAAGTTAAGGTTTAAAAAAATTCAATGTCAGTAATTTAAGTTTAAAGTATTTGAGAATTTTTAATTGTTTCACAAGTAAGCGGTAGAAATTCTGGAAAACTGCACCTGAATTTTAAATTATTCTGCACATATCATGGATGTTATTTCAAACACCATTGACTGGTGTTGTAATGATAGAAAGTAAAACAGTCCAGTGTACCTCTAAAAATTAGTTTTCATCTAAATTGTGAGAATAATTATGAAAAGGAATATGTCATCTCTAGAAACACTAATAAAATTCATTCAGACAATTGTCTTGTTAAAGGGAAAAATGTAAACCATCCTTTTCTTGTCTGTTTTCAACCTTTACTCCCTTGCTTTTTCATCCCTGAATGGATTCATATGATAGTCCACCCAAGTGGTTCTGCTTGAAGAAAAAAGTATTTATAATGTTGACAGACAAGAAGAATGATACCTTATGAAGTCAATTGGTACATTTTTAATTACAGCTTTTAAAAAAATTTCTGATAGTGCAGTTCAAGTTGTTGACCTGGATTCATAAAGTATTATCAACTTTGAAAAGAAAGTAATTTAGGTATGTATTACATACTGTCATCTAGTTGTGAGACTACTGAGTTTAAGCATAAATTATATCACAATTGTTTTACTTGGAATTCATATCAGCAGATGAGAGTCTTGGCCCCTTCTCAGCCCCTCTCCATCTTACATTAGCAGGGAAGTTTGACTATCAAGTATTGTACTGTTAATTGTCATGTTTAGAGAGCAGACCTTGTACCCTAAACTCAAGATGAGGGACTGCTCCACATCTCACTAAGAAGCTGAGTTTTAACTTCTGGCATGGGGATGCTCTACAGGCATTGGGCAAATCATAGTGCTCAGGAAAGACTTTTCTACCTGCTCTTCCAGCTGGAAGTAAGGTGCTATGATGGCAACAGCTACCAGAAAAAGATTGAAAAACTTCTTGAGAAAGTCAGCTAAATATGGTACTTGGGTATGCTTCTATGATAGAAGGTCAAGGGATACAGAGAAAAGTACTCATCCATGTTTACATGTGTGGTAGGTGAAACAAAATTCCTTTTTCATTCTGCAAATCAAATTGAGAGTGTGATGGATGTGAGGTTGAGGTAGGACAGAAGGAATAGCAGTATTTATCAACTAACCAAAAGGATCAGGTATGAGGACTATTAACTCTTTAGTGCCAGAATTTGCCAACACTTGTTTGTCAACAGCTGTGTTATATCAGATAATTTAGTATGGTTATGGTAATTTTGATACATTTTTTTTTCTAATAGAAATAAAATTAAGTTTGGTGTCATGTCTGAAGTCATTCAGAAATTGAAATGACACTGAAGGCTGTAGTATTAAAAGAGAATCTCATTTCTTTAGTATGGTATTTCTCTGCTGTCACTGCTGCCTTTTTTTTTTTAACAATTTCAGCTACTATTTATACACTTAGAATTTCTGGCCGGATTACTGTGGAAGGTTGTGGTACCCAGATGTAAAAAATAGTATAATAATGTTCTATTCTTTTTGGAACAAATTTGTTACACAGAATGTCAGATGAGTCATTTTGTTCATGTCAGATATCTGAAAATAATGGAAAGATGCCAAAGTAAAAGCCCAGTAATCCATGCACTGGTGTAATGGAGCAAATGAAATGCAAAGCTCTTGTACAGGTCCAATTTCAGCACCAAATGCTTACCTGTCAGTCAGCAAAATTGTCCCTGAATAAAAATGAGCCCATCTGAGAGGGAAAGGATTTTAATATACATCAAATTCTTTGAATCTCCTGTGAGGTAGAAGATGTTCTGAGGAGGAAATGCTGAAAGAGAAATCTTAGTTCAAGGTGGTTCAAATCACATGTGTATTTGCTGACTGTGAAAGGTTTGGGTTTATCCTTACTGTTTGGTATCTCTAGCTCCTTGGATAGACAGGTGATTTCCCTTAGGCTATGGCAAATCTGGCCAATCACTGATTTAAAAGTTTTAGACAGGTAACTTGCAGACTTTTGGAGGCATCTGTGTTTGGGCTGTGAAAGACCTGATTAAAACTTTAATTTATGAAATGCCAACATCAGAGATATCTTTTCAGATACCATAGTTATGATTTGCTCTGACTTAAATTTTTTTGAAGAGCTATGCAGCTGAGTGTGCTTTGACCTTTAAAGTGCCATTGGGAGATCATGTCTTGCTACTGAGATGTCTTCTTGCAGACTTAAAATATTAAACATAGTATTTATCTTATGTAGCTCCAGAGCTGAGGCTGCCACAGATCTACATGCTCTCGTTTTATGAATTCCCGATTTTCTTCACATTTCAATAGCATGTCCCAGTAGCGTTTCTCTGTGCTGAGGGTGCAAGAGGCTAACTGGAGTCCATATAGCCATTGACAGTCAGTCAGGACTAGTTCTCTTAAAAGTTAATGTATTGAGAATGAACCAGCATTCAGGAATGAAAAAAAGTTGAAATGTGCAGTATCAAAAATGATAATAAATGAATCGAGCAAAGCTGCGTATACTTTTGCTTTATGACTAGTTGAAGTGCAGATTAAAAGCTTTGAACCGATACATGTGAAACAAAGAGCACAATGGTGAATTCATTTTAATCCTCTGGTTTAAGTGGGTGTGCCTTCTACTTCTGGGTCTAGAAATAATCATACTTGTATCAATCTATATTGTATGACTTTTGTAAGCTGTGAAAATAGTATTTTTCCCTAAATTGTCACTTATTATTGTTCATTTGTGGCCACTAACATAGAAAAATGTTGCAGCTACAATGTCAGAAGAATAGCGACAATTTGATGTTTTCTTTTGGTGCTGTTTGTTGATATCTAGACCACTGCAGCTTGATTGCCTAACATTAAACCTATAATAACAGTGCAATCATAGCAGTATCATCATGAATGTCGTTACAATAGAAACAACATTTACACGGCTTCAGAATGGTAATTATCAAACTTTTTGTCATGAAGCGCTTATTTGCTAGCATTGATCTGCCCCGGTCAGTTGTTAGCTCTTCTCATCTGAGGTGTATTGATTGTATAATCAGTAGATAGAGGCTGCGGGCAGATGAAATTCAGTGTTGTTGGGCAAATTATTGTCTGCTTGCCTGTTGACCTGGACCCTGCTGGTTGTACCTTAGACAGTGGTGGGATTATTACTCATTTCAGTGACCCTACTCTGACAGAGAACTCCATATTATTATAAAAGATAAATGGCATCCTTCTTTGCTGTAGATATGGTTGAATGCAGGTGTCAGTGTGTTGTGAAACTGACAATCTTGTGCAGCAGTGTTCCTTGACTTTCAGGGTTTTTTTTTTTCCTTTTTGAATATATGTAAAAATATTGTAGAGTTGCACCACATTTCATGTCATGTATGACATATATTTATAGGTATATGATGCATAAGCATGGTGTTTTACATTGGTCATTCAAGAATTCTGCTTGCCAGACAGTCAGATATTGATATGGATATAATTCAAACACAGCTGTGGTTATTGTCATCTGATAACAAGGAGGACCAAACTAATCACTAGTTCTAAATACATACTTTTAAACCTTAGGCAAATAGCCCACTCCCATGGTGAGTAACTTTGCAAACTCTTTCCCTCATTTGTTTTGTTTTCTTTATTCTAGCATCACTATGAAGAAACTAAGTAATAAGGTGTGTAGATGTGTGAGAGGCACACAAGTTATTAGTCAATACAACTTCATGAGGTATCAGTTTAGTAAAAGTATATCTCCTATGTTGTATTCATATTAGGACTTTTGTAACAGGGAAGGTTATTAGTGTACACAGCATTTAAGGAGATTTGCATTATGGTCATTACCAGAGGGAAAGCCCAAATTCAAATGACAAGAGGTGATGTAGAAACCATGAATACTTTTACATCCTTCAGCAAAGCCATCTGTGTTTGGCTAATGTACTCCGCTCTCTGGTGGTGACTGTACCATTGTATTGTAAAGGTCAGTCATTACCTGTGCATTGTATTTAAACCAGCTGCTCACAGCAAGTAATCGTATTTGGATGACCAGCAGTTTTATAATATTAATTGCCCTGAATCCTGCTGAAGCCATGATAAGAATTCTGAGCACTTACACAGCAATTTACAACTTCAAAGTGCTGTAAAAGTATTAGCTAATTACAGTTGTGCTGGAAAATCTATAGATGGTTCTATATAGCTCTGAATATACATTGCTTACCTTAATTTAATTGCCAGAACCAATGGATCTACCTTTAAAAAAAAAAAAGCAAATAGCTTGGTGGAAGTGCACAATTAGGGTACTACTGTAATCTGTGGACAATTGCCCATGAAAGGGAGCCTGTGCAAAGCAGCATTGTATTTAAACTAGATTAAATTATGTTTTTGAAATTAAAATATAAAACAAAAAAAAAGACAATGTGAAACTCATGTGACTTGCTCTGTAGATGTATATCAAGTACAAATATATTGTGGACAGAGAAATTAGATCATATGCTGGATGCGAAATAAAGCAAAATGTAGAAGGAAGAGAAGTAAGCATCTCTGGGGAAGGATGGTTTGTCTGCTAAAAAGAAAATCTTTATTTCAGAAACTACTTTAAAATAGTTATAAACTATGGAATGGAGTAAAGAAAGTAAATATGGTTGTCATCCACACATAGAGGCTTATATTGGTTTTGGGTGTCTTTCAAGAAAATGAAAACATACATTATTTACAAAAATAATAGTAGCCAGTAACTTATTAGGAAAAATTAAGTTTATTTTTCAAGATGTGGCTGTTGTAAATTATTATACAAGAAAAGGGCAATTCTTAGCTTGTAGCTTAACAGACTAATTAGGGGAGGGTAGCAGTCTTATGAATCTATTAATTCTCTTCTTGAGCAATGTTGTTGACTAAGATGTACTTCTGCAGCATATTCTTGTAATTCTTCTGCGATGGGTTCATGTTTCTGTGATTGAAGGCATATTTTGATAGAGCACAGCTCTGTTACATTGGCTTAGACATATGTGAAAACCAGGTTGTGAGAAGGAGCATTGAGAAAGTCTGTGGAAACATGAGATATGAAAGGTAAAATCGGAAACAGGTACAACTGCTGAAACAGCTAAAGTATTCAATAGAAAGAGACAATGACTCGGTAGCATTAAGGATTCAAGGAGCACTGACAGTTTCCTGCCCGACTTGGTGTTTGCCTGGCTAGCAAAGGCTCAACAGGTGTCTCAAAGAAGGTGGTGATCAAATTCATGTAATGGTAGCTTGTAGGTCCTTGTTATCTATTATATGTATTAGCCAATAAATAATTGATTTGTGCTTTTAGTTGTGTATATCCTGCTTGCAGTCTTTTGTAGATGGTAAAAATTTCCTGCACAAAGTGATCCAGAAACGGAGATTTCCAGGCATTCCATGTGTAAAGGCGGTGGTGGTGCCACTGTGTGTTCAATAGAGTCCAGTCCTTTCTAAGGCTGTCTGCCAGATTAACCATCATTTTCTACCCTGGAAGGCAGGCAGCCAAAACCCTGATTTCTGGATTTTTACTGTATTTAGTCTTCAAACTGATATCTTGTCTGCTTGGTTCTGTGAAGACTGCTTTTGAACATGTCAAAACATTTTTATTTTTCACAGGAATCTTCAGAGTCCAAAGTAATATGAGTTAGCTGTATTCAGTACAAAAGTGTAATGCTTTTGGTCTCATTTTTGGCAGAGGGTGGAAATCCTCTCAGAAGATGTTTTCCAAGAATGTGGAACATGGAAAAGTTACAGTATTTTTGTGGAATATTTTAGGGCCCTTTATAATCTCATACAGATTCACTCACCTAAGTTACATTGATCTTGATATGTTGATACCTCAGCTGTTTCTAAATGTACAAATCCACATCATCTTCTGGAAAGATCTTATTTGCGGACCTTTCAGTAAAACTGTAGTAAGGCTCTGAGTGAGCCTCTTCAGATATGATAGCACTGGAAAAAAAATATCTTAATATGGTGATTCTTATTGCAAAGCTATTTTTCATCTCTCGTATTTTTGTGAAGATAAACAGTTTAGAAAGGATGTTTAGATGTTTCCGCTCTGAAAAATATTAATGAAATAGTAGCAAATTATATAACTAAAATGTTTGCTTGTGGCAGACCATAAAAATGTGAAGAAGCTACTGTTTCAATATCACCAATATGACACCAAGCAAGTCAGAACATTGGCCTGTTTTAATATATTATTTTTCTTCTCCATATGGGAATAAATATCAAATTTCTTAAGCAAGTGCAACAAAATACTATCACAGGTATGTTAATATACTGAACGATCTCCTAGGAAAATTCTCTTAGCAAAGAGAATAAAAGCAAAGATGACCACCTCTTCATTGCTAGGAAAGTATTAGGAAAATCAATATCTTCTGAAGTTATATGGTAGAATGAACAATATCTTCTAAAGATGTATGGTAGAATTAAAGCAGTACTGAAGTCCAGGTATCTCAATTTGAATACTAGAAGTTACAACTTTGAAGACACTCTAATCTCCTTTTTCAATTACCTTGTCTAATTTCTATAACATCAGTATACATAACAAAAAATTGATGATGTCAGAAAATGATCAAGTCCTCTTTAGTTCAGAATTTCATCATTTGACCTTTTGAAGGTCCGCAGGTTTTTCTTCAAAGTAACAGTTGTTGGCATTGCACCCCTTAGTGAAAGAGGACTGTAACTGTTGAGTCAATCAGTTCATCTCATTTCTTTTCCCTCCACCTTTGAAATTTAAATAATTTTATATTCCATTAGCAGGTTCAGTGTTTTCATCCTGTGACTGCCTTTTTGCTTCATTTAATGCAATGAGGCAGCGCGGGTAGAGAAGGGCAGAACAGGATGCAACTTTCACAGTAGCTCACAGTTACTCTGAATAAGGTTTAGCATGAAGCCATGATCTCATAGTTCTTTGTGTAAATCCAGTATATCTGGAATAGAAATAATAAAGAAATAATCAATGGGATCATGTGCTACATTTAAATTATTCAAAGCTTTGTTACCTTTCTTGTTCTGCAAATATTTAATCTAGACTAATTAGAATAAAACCCAGCAGTTTTTACTAGCTCTTTTTCTACTAGTTTCTGCTAATTCTAGTTTCTACTAGTTCTTGCTGGGTCATTTTATCCAGGAGATCATTCACTGTGACATTAACATGATGGGTATCAAGAAAATTAGAGGGAAAATAAAAAGGTGATGGTAAAAGTACAATCAGAAAAGTCTTCAGGCTGAGTTTTGCATTTTGTTGGCACCAGAGCGATGTATCAATTAAAATATTATTGAAGTGAGTTGCTCATGTTAGTCTATTAGATTACTTTTTGGTGGATGTAAAGTAAGTAGAATGTTCTTTCATATTTTGATGGAGTCTACTGTCAAATATTTTTATTTCAAAACTCTATGTAAAGGTTTTAGGTTTGACAAGATGTAAGTCACATAACTAATCTCTTGATAGTACTGAAACAGGGGGGAAAAAACCCCTCAAATCTTCTCCAAGTACTTGTCGAATTTCTGTAACCATTATTTGTATGCCTTTTGACATATTCCCAAGTTCTGCTGTATTTTTAACTCAGACATACTGTGTTACAAAGATATCTTTAGCCATGGCTATTGCAGCTTGTTGCAACACTAAAACAAGATCTTCGTAGCCCTGTGACATGACAGAAAGTTAAATCTGTTCTGGATAGTCATTCTGAATAGATTGAATTAGACACACATTATTTGATTAACTAACAAAATAAATCATACAAAATTGGGGTTTCTCACTTGTTTGGGGTTTTTTTGTTGATTTGGGTTTTTTTTCCCCACTTAGTAATTCTTTCACCTGGTCTGCATGCTGGTCACCTTCTCCCAAAAAAGGGCATTTTGTAAATAAAAAGAGTCTATAAAAGGCATCATGAGAAGACAGCACGCTGTGTCAAGAGCTTGCTGAGCAGCATTTTGTTGGAGGTTAGGGATATGTTTTGGGAAATACCTGCACTTTTTTTGCCAGTATTGAAAACAAGCTGCTGGTCTGGATGGACCTTTGGTCTGACCCAGAGTGACCACTGGGTCAGAGAGAACCAGAAGCTGACATGATGAAAGTATGCAAGATAATTAATCAAGTAAACCGTGGTAGCACCTTTACTACTTTTTTTCCCACTGTTTTCTTTCAAATCAATTTAATTTCCCGTGGTAAAATGTAAAGCTGAAACACAAACCATGTGCGTCTTTAGAGCTTCCATTTCAATCTAATAATGCCGTAAGTGTTTAGCATGACTTTAAAAAGCTTACATGTAGTATATAAGACCACTGTAGTTATGAGAAGATACAGATACTTGTTACACATGTGTAACAAAACATGTAAGTATATTACAGTATTATTCATACACAGGCTTGGTTTATCAGCATAAGCATTCAGAGAAAGAGGAATAAACAAGACGGCAGTAATATGCTTATGCTGGGACATGAACTGTCTACTTAAATATCTGACTGTAGTGAGTGACATTCTTTTCTTGTTGGG
>JANZLQ010000057.1:4805003-4877611 GCA_026212715.1 Elanus axillaris | reverse complement strand
TCTGTTTTGCCCGTGACGGTGATTAGTGAATGATCTCTCCTGTCCTTATCTTGACCCACAAGCCCTTTGTTATATTTCTTTTTTCTCTCCCTTGTCCAGCGAAGGGGGTGTGTGTGATAGAACGGCTTTGGTGGGCACCTGGCGTTCAGCCATGGTCAACCCACCACACTTCTCCAACGTGGTCCTTCCCATGGGCTGCAGTTGTTCACGAACTGCTCCAGTGTGGGTCCATTCCATGGCGTGCAGTTCTTCAGAAGCACACTGCTCCAGCGTGGGTCCCCCACGGGGTCACAAGTCCTGGCAGAAAACCTGCTCCAGTGTGGGCTCCTCTCTCCATGGATTCACAGATCCTGCCAGGAGCCTGCTCCAGCACAGGCTTCCCACAGGGTCACAGCCTCCTTCAGGGACCCACCTGGTCCAGCGTGGGGTCCTCCATGGGCTGCAGGTGGAGATCTGCTCCACCGTGGACCTCTACGGACTGCAGGGGGACAACCTGCCTCTCCATGGTCTTCCTCACGGGCTGCAGGGGAATCTCTGCTCCAGTGCCTGGAGCATGTCCTCCCCCTCCTTCTGCACTGATCTTGGTGTCTGCGGAGTTGTTTCTCTTACGTGTTCTCACTCCCTGGCCGCTGTTTCTCCCTGTTCCCCAACTTTTTTTCCTTCTTAAAAACGTTATCACAGAGGCATTACCACTATTGCTGATTGGCTCAGCCTTGGCTGGCGGTGGGTCCGTCTTAGAGCTGGCTGGTATTGGCTCTATCGGACACAGGGGAAGCTTCCAGCAGCTTCTCACAGGAGCCACCCTGTAGCCCCCCACTACCAAAACCTTGCCACACAAACCCAATACAGCAATCAAGAGGTATACTGCTTGTTTCATGTATCTTGAATTTACTGCTTTTAGGGGCTCTGTGATTTTCTGGGAGGTTGGTAACGCGTTCCAAACAGGCACTGAAGCTTCCGTCAGTCAAATTTACTTACATGTGATTTCTCCTTCAGTGATTTATTAATAAGTACTACACTTTTAATTGCATGCTTTGTTTACCAATATCGTTTTCCTGTTTTTTGTAAAACATCTAGGTAGGATATCTCAACTAATACTTGATCATTAAGAATAATTCTAACAGAAAAGCAACCAGTTCCAGGAGACCTAATCTGAAAGTTCTGTGCAGTCTGGAAAACAACAGGGATATCTACTTTTAACTGCAGTATTCGCTGTAGAATAAGCAAAAAGGATATTTATCAAAATGTATAATTATCAAATGTTTCTAAATATATAAAATTTCATTTCTGGTACTTGCAGTAGTTCTGCCTTACAAGTGCAGAACATATGAACTATTTGAAATGAACATACAAATAAAGATGCACTCGTGCGTCTTTACCCAATGAAGTTCAATTTGCATGTACTTTTTCATTTGGGGACTTTGTAAAGCACCTGTTGGTCATAGCCTCTGATAAAGTGGATCTGCAGTTAAAGAAAATTTCTCAAGCAGAGTGGGAGATGTTTATACTTCAAATTTTAAATCTTAAATTGGATTTCCTGGCAACATGAATATTTGTGTTCTGGCATAAGGACATAGGCAGAAACAGGTTAGATTACTGTATTGTCACTAAAGCAGAGCTGTATGCTATTAGCAAGCAGAAAATTTTAAAAAAGGTAGAATATACAGAGAAGACTTAAGTAAAAGTTACATGTGGGTGGTGATAGGCCTTTCTGGATGAGGCCTTTCTGATCCAAAGAAAAAGCAATGACTCAAATTTAAGTTTAACAAAAGCACTGTACGATAGCTAAAATGTTTCTTTTAATCTTATTTTAGCTTTCTGGCATGTAATATTTATATATAGTTGTAGCAGTTAAACTCATTTTAATGGATGAATTTTTATTTAAAAGTAAAAAAAGATGTTCTGTGCTGCAAGCAGCAGGTGTGTTTTTAATCTTTAATAGGTCACCTTCCTCAGTGCAAGCAGGCAAGCTGTTATTGATCAAAGAGGTTTTGTTGGGTAGCTCTCAGATTATTGAGTGACAAACTTTATTGAATTTGACTTAACAGAAGTCAGAAGACAGCTGAAGCATAAGAGCTTGCACTACCATCAGAGTCATTTTACGACAGCCAGGGAGCAAAGCTCAGAGATGGATACTGAGCTCTTTGCTGGCCCTTGGAGATTAACTGAACAGCCTTCCTACCAATTCCCAAGCCTGTCAGCAGAACCAATTAGATTTTCAACCAGTAGACAAGAAGGGTGGCACTTGGGGACCTTTTTGCTTTAGGTCGAAGGCTTTTCAGACTGCGATGAGATGACATTGATGATGACACATTGAGCATTGGTTGGTTTTAAGACAAGTTAAATTAGCAGTCTTGAAATGATTCCAACTGTCTCCTGACTTCTCACTGTTGCCATATTCAGTGGATCCTGTCAGGAGCAGGTTGATGACTTAATAGTCTTTCTTGAGTGGATTTGAGCACTTTGGCTGTGTGTTTATGTGTAGTTGTCATGCTTAAAATATTCATATAAAGGTTTGAAATATTTATTTGAAGGAGCCTTCTGCAGAGTTCAGCAGTATGGCTTTCAGTGATTCTGCCTACTTTTTGTCTCTTTTCTTTTGCTGCTCTAAGCAGTTGTTGCTAAAAAACGTCTTTATGTTTGATCTGTATGAAGTGACATTGTTTCTTGTGGCTATTGATAACATAAAGCACTTAAGAAGTTTAAGAATTTATTCAGCGTTTGATTTCCAAAGCTCCTGATGGCAAGTTCCAATCCCACCTGTACAAACATTACAATGCTTTTGAGACCATTTCAGATTAGGAAAGGTGTATTCAGCTTGTACAGTCTTGTAAACATTTTGTAATCTTTGATTCTAATCCAAATGGATTGTGATAGATATGGAAAAAGGGGAAGAGGAGAAAGGGACAGGAATTAAGATGAAGTCTGCCATAATTAGATTGCCCTAGGCTATTGGAGGAAGTGAGCAGGATATCATGATGAGGCCGTTCTTTTAAAACTGTGATAATTTAAAGACATTTTGCTGTAGTGGATTGGCTGCTAGTCTGTTGTAAAAGGAGCTAAAGAAATAAAAGTGAAGTCAGCTAGCTGACTTGAAATTTGTACCTTAATGTGAACAAAATCTTAACTGTTACTAGAAATAAATTGAAGCTGTCAACATGTAGGTGTTAAAATTAGCATGCCTGTAACTGTTAATATTTGTTACTATTAAATACTCAGCTTTTAAAGGTTATGGCTAGAATTTTTCCTTCTGAATACCTAAGGTTAAACTCCTGCTTCTAAATTCATGTTTATTCATCATATTAGGTACTTAACCTGTATTTAGAACCTGATGTCAGGCATTAATTTTTAAAATGTTGGTGCTATTTCTTTGAATTTTAAATTCTCAACTACGGTTTTCTCTCAGTAAGAATTCTTCATCTTTTTTAAGGACGGTGATTTAAAAAAAAAAAGAGCAATCACCTGTAGTTTTTGGACATTATTCTAAGAACTACAAGCAGGATAACACACAGGAGACTGACTGCCATTTAAAGTGTATCAACTAATACTCAAAGCAACAATACTATTTTTCCATAGGAAATATTTCTGTTTGTCATAGCAGCAAAAAGTGATCGTACCCAGATCAGAAAAAAAAAGCCAACAAAGGATTTGGAACACCTATCTAACATGGTGAAATTAGATTTTAAGCGTTGCATATTTCTGAGTGATAATATTTACAATTTGTATCATCCATTCTTTGTCCTAATCTGCTCTTTGAAATATTTTATGCCATGCTCTAATAAACATTAACCCCCAAATTGATGTGATCACAGTCAGAAGCAGGCAGCCCATGATGAGTAGTTTTGAAGATCAGTGACCTGTGGAATGGTCATGGGCCAAAGTATGTGCTCTAGTTTTCCTGTTTTAAACAGGTGTAAATGAGTTGCAAATCTTTAAAATGAAAGGTATTATGAAGATAATTTATGTAATATGCAGTAAAAGTTCTGTGTGTGTAAAGTATTTCCCAGTTTAGCACAAAATTAACAGATATTACTGAGAAAAATACAAATATTTAGGGGAGATTTAGGCCACCAGAGAAAGAGCAAGGAATAAACTTTTGAATTGTGCTTCAGTCACTTCTGTAAAATAAAGATTTATTTCTTGAGGGCTGGGTATAAATGTGTATTCTCTCTCAGGCCATTTTAATAGAAGCATGTTACTTTTAATAGAACTATTGGTTTTGAGGAGATGCTGCATTTTGGACCAATTGAAGTATTTATATGACGCCAGAATATTAATTGTAAATGAGAAAATTGTACATATATAACATTTTACAAGCACTGTGGTCTCCAAATTTTGAAGGGAAATGTGGGGCCAGAGAATTGAATTCACTGAGACAATGCCACCTATCAGTGACAGTGCTAAGAGTGGTGGGTTGTTCTTCTGTCTGTTAATCTGGGGCTCTACTTTCTGGACTGTGCTGCCTTCCACTGTGTTCACATTTTCATGGAACTTGTGTGTTAAATCAATTCAACTCCCTGTTTAAAGCTCTAAGACTGGGAATTTCCTGAGTTTCCTTTGAAGAAAACCAAAGCATCTTCAAAAATGTTAATGAAATTTTCAGTTATATACAAGCCACCAAAATAATTGGCAGTTACTGTCTCACTATTGACAAATTCATATTTGATTTTGTTTGTTAGTTTCAGCTTCCAGCTGATGAATCTTGTTAAAAGTTTGCCTTTTTGATTAGGGACTTATGTTTATCAGTTTTTCTCCTATGTAGGTGCTTGTACATTCTCAGTGGGCTTCCTCCTCACCTTCTGTTTTATAAGCAAAATTAATATATTTTCTTTTACATTTCCCTTTAAATAGTTCTTTAATAAATGTGATAATTCTGCTCTGAAACATCTTGAATTGCAGACATCAGCACTGATGCTAGTATTTACTATTAGCTAGGAAGGAAATGTAATACCTTTTTTGCAGCCAATATTCTCTGCCCACAAAGAGGAATACATTAACCCTTTGGAGAACTGAGTCTCCCATCTCTGAAGCACTTACAGAATTCCGTTTTCCTAGGTGTGTGAGTTTACATTTGGTGGTATTGAACCACAGACTGCTTGCATGCATCCAGATTATCAAGAAATCCAGACCACACCGTACCATTGACCTGTCTTCTTCATTATTATCTCCTATATCAGCTTTTATGCTATCTGCAAATTGTATCTGTAATGATTTTATGTTTCCAGATGAAGATGTTAAATGACATAAGGTCAAAAATATACCACCCCAGGATCTCAGGAGAAATATATGCTATCAATAATAACTTCCATTTTGAGACCTTAGTTGTTCGTGCCACGCTGAATTTCTGTCAGTATAAGCTTAGAATTGAAATATTTGTTGCTTTACAGAAACTTCATCAGCACAATCTTTATCAGCCATAAACCTATATTGACTGGCATTAATTACATTGTCCTCCTTTAACTTATTAATCAAAATATTGTAATGGCCATTTCATTACTGTATCCAGGACCAGTATCAAATTGTCAGAGCTACCTGGGTTGTTTGATTTGCTATTTGTTGAATACTAATATAGCACTGGTTTTCATCCGTTCTTCTGGAACTTCTCTGTAGTTCTGAGATATGTTAAAAATCAGCATTAATCATGCAAGGAGCTGCTAGGCTATCATAAAACTCCTAGCTACAAGTTAGCCATACGTATACTGATTGAAAAATACCTGACTTTAGTAGCTGTTGTTGAATATTTCCGTGAGATACTGTAGAAAAGGAACTATATCCTGATCACTTGATCAGAGCAGGTTATCCTGCTTTATTTCCTAAATGCAGAAAATAATTATTTATTGAACTTTTCAACCTCTTCTGCATGATTTGTGATGGATACAATTTATAGATCCTCTGTTGTTCCTAGTATATCTTGAAACTCATTTAAATTATCCTTAAATCTTCCAACAATTGATTTTTTTTTGCATCTATTTGCTTCTCATGTAAACTTCATACATTTCCTAGCTTCAGTAATTTCTTTAAATATTAGATTTTTAAAACTTTTTTTATTTTAAATCTAATGTAGATTTGGAAAAGTTGTTTTATGGGCATTAGAAACAAGAATTCTAAACAGCTTTCATGTCCTGTGGGCATTTCTATGTTCAAATTCTTTTCTCACTCCCATTTACCTTAGAATTATTTTCACATTGTGAAATTTGCCTTTTAAAAACATCAAATCTATATTTGAGTTTGGGTTGTATGCCATCTTTTTTGTGACAAATTTGTTGACTCATAATAGCTTGACTCTTAACTCTGATTTTTAGTTCCACAGCCAATTTCTCTCTATCTTTCAAGATGAGGTTTAATGTGTCACTTCCCTATGTTGACTCTCTTAATGATTTTTCAATTAAGAAATTTTAATATGGTTTTAGAAACTCCATGAATTTTTAGAAGTAGCAGTTTTATGTTGTTGACATATGTCATATGATGTCAACCCCTAACAAGAAGACAGAATTTTTTTCTCCCCTTCACCTTAGTGATAGGAGCTTACAGGGGTTAGTCATCCTGTTCTCCAGAGTGACTTGGTTGTCTGCTGCACACAACAGTAAGGAACCCATTAGAAGTTTGATCCATACTACTTACTGTCCGTGACTACTTAGTCGGGATCATTTACTTCCAACTTGGCAGTGATGTAGGTAATGCTGGTTTTTATTTCAAAGAAAAACCTGTACCTCTTATTTATGGAACATCACTAATCTAAAAAGATTGAGCATAACATACAGAACAGCAGTGCGATCATACATTGGAAATCACAGTTTTCTCACTGTGGATTTATATGTAAACAGGTAACAGTGGTGCAGACTGGAAACACACTCGAGCACCTTAACTCAAAGACACTGGTCTAGCCATATCAGATTGAAACACTGATATCAATGGATGAGGATTTTGCCTCAAGAGTATAGAATCTCAGTTCTGGCAGGCAGGTTTGTTCAGTTCTAGGAGGCTATCGTAAAAGAGAGAACTTCAAGGAAAAGAAATGAGCATGTTATCAGAAAAACATTAGAAGTTCAGAGATCACAGTCCTCATCAGCTGTACATTAAGACTAATAATTCTTTCATTGCGATGAGTGCATTCTGCCCAGACATTCCTGTCTATTTAAAGTTTTCCTTAATTGTTTGTATCAGTTTATGTGTATTGGAGGAAAGAGGTTAATTGATATTAGTGTGTTTCTTAAAGTGGAGGATATAATAGTATCCTCTTGCATATTAACCTTTTAAAGCTTGAGCTGTATTATGTGAAGGGATAAAGTAAAGACCAGTATCGTCCTTCTTTAGTTCACTTCAATTTGCAAATATGACCTTTCAACAACTTTTAATCTTCTTTAATACTTGTGACTAGTAACCAAAGTGTTAGACTGCCACTTGTGTTCTACTTGTTTTATCACTGTACTACAGTTGCAATCAAGAAGAGAGAACTGACACATTTATGGCCTGTGGCAAAAGCTAAGCAATTAGGAGAATCAGTACTGGATTACATCATCTTAAAGCAGATTTGTTGTGAGTGAACTGAGTTAACTTTCACACCCTGGATATCACAACAGTTTTAATCTTTTAGTAACATCTTGTGTAAAAATTAATCACAGGCTTGGCTGGATTATTTTTGACATCCAGGAAAACATTGTGAAAAGCCATTCTTGTGCAGTTTTTTGATACATGGAGGATATGTCATAAATCTTCTTCTGAAACAATATATTTCCATTTTGCTTCACTGTTTGGACAGTTTAATCACAGTGGACTCAGTAAATGAGCAAGGAGGTAAAATTCTCTGTATATTATTAAAATATCTTTTACTTAAAAACAAAACAATGCGTTTGGCATCACTTTTCAAATAGGAAAAAAACCCCGCTCCTGAGCTCCAGGAACATTCAGCTTCAGGAGACAGAGCAGAGGAAGAGGTTACATCATATAGAAAGTTATTGCTGTCCCTCATTATGTAGAAGTTCTGTTTTATTTTGAAAGTTAAAAACACTGGCTTGTGGTTTTTCTCCTCTCTTTTCTACTTTGTGCTGCATAGCTGTATAAAAAGCAGCATAAATATTTGGCAGAGAGACTTTCATTGACAGGGAAGTTCTTCATCAGACTAAAGGTGATGCATGTCACGGAGATGCCCTTTCTGTCAGCTCATATGCTTATAACAGGGACATTACTAATTTGGCAGGCAAAATTCTTCCACATCTATCCTCCTTTAGGGCTAGATGATTGCCCTGAATTCCTGTCTGTGTGAGTTGGCATTAGCTTGGACTAACTCCTGAGCTTACGTCAGAGTTATCTAAGCCTGGCAATACACTGTTAAATCTGTAAGCATAGAGAAGTCACTTTTAAATTGCTATTTCATATGCACTTTTGATAAGCATTTATAGAAGATTTCTTGGTTTCATATTTATATAGTATTTTAGAAAAATGACTAAGGTAATTTGAGAGGTTTGTATGTACATTTTTAGTGCTTGTAAGCAAAATAACATGCAATATATATATATTACACTATGCAAGTTACTTTGATTAAAATGCTATTTTCTGATCACTGATAAAATATGGGCTATATGCCAGGACACCAACTTAAGGTAAGACACAATGGGGGATGATTTAGGCTACAAGTTCATAGTGGTGTGGCCATCCATTCAGTGCTTTGAAAAGTTCTTGACCTAAATGGATTTTTGTTTATAGCCAACTAGCTTTCTCTGAAGTGTCCAATTAATATCTGAAAATTATCCACAAATAGATAAATCTAAGATATTATCTAGAGACATTTTATTCTGTTTTCATGTTAACAGTAACTGTAAAGGAGCTGTCAATGCTAAAAATACCATCCAAATTGCCCAAAAGGACAGATTTTTAACACAAGAAATTGCTGTTGTCCTCACTTTTCCCCCCCAAAAAAGGGGTATGCATGCATTTGCATACATTTGCTAGAAGAAGAGTAGACTACTTGTTGGATTTGTGCTAGGCTTCCCTGAGACAGTTTACCAGAAGATAACATAACTAAGCAAATCTTGTGCGTACCAAAGATTTTTTTCAGTAGGGTTATTAATGCCAGACAAAGGCTTCAGCTTAGCAGGCATGAGTTTAAGTAACTTGTAGACTGGGTTTATGTCTCTCATTCCTCTATGCTTAGTCTGTGGAATACAACAGTAAAATGATAAAGTGGCTATTGGAAAAAAGGCAAAGAATTAGACTCTGATCCTTACTTAAAACTGGTAAATTACAAAGCTGCCATTTATGAGACAACAGTTTGCAACCTGTTGACATCGTTTAAAAGAAGATTAAAACCAAAGATATAAAATAGCATTAGAGGAGCTATCTAGTTCCATATTTGTAGGGAAGCAAGTATGGTAATGCATAATTATCAACAGATGTCTTGGGGTCATAGAAACTGCCATTTCTTCATGAGACGCATGGAAGAAAATGGTTGAAAATAGCTGTGGAGTGGTGCAAGATGTGCTTCATTTACATAAAGTTGTCAAACATATGGGAAGAGTTTTTTCTGTTGGGGGCTTGGCCTGTACTTGGAAGACTTGGAGTAGAGGAAGTGGGCAGGTGTTGTTTTCCCTGGAAACAATAGTGAAAGAATAAGTACGAGGAGTTTATTTGTCTTGCTGAGAATAAGTGAGATAACAAGGTAGTTTCACAGTTTAAGGACCATAACTTAAAAATATCAGTGTGGTGATACTTGCAATGGATAGAGTCGTACCGCCTGTGTGTAAGGAATATGAGTGCACATCAAAGGTCTCTAGTAAGACTAGCAAAACAGAAAAGAAAATCAGGGAAACAGACTGCACAACAAGCAGCAGCATGAAGACCTGAAAACTGGGAACTGATCTGGTTCTGAAAAGTCAGGTTCAAACACATGGAGCTTACATTACTTTGGGATAGGTAGCATTATATACTGCAAGGCAAAACTATTGCACAGCAGCTCCTCACTTCAATTTGTAACATTCCTCCTCATCAGTCTGCCTTTGCATCTGGCTGGCCAGTGCATTTGCTCTAAGCCAGGGTGTTTTGTGAGCTTTCTTCCCTGAGTAATTTTCCTCCAATCCCCTTACTTTTATACCAAGGTGGCTTTAGCAAAAGCTATCTCCTTCAATATTGCTGGAGAAGGTTCTACTTTAATTGCAGCAGTTCACAGTTAAGGTGTAGACAACCATACCCTGTAAATGCTTCACACAGAAGAAAACACAAGTCTTTATTTCATGCTGTATTTATTTTGCCCCTTTTAATGTCTTAAGTGAAGGTATTATATGTATATAGGTCATGATTCACTGAAATAGAGTGATGAATTCCCAAATAAATAAGGCTTCAAGTTTTCTTTGGCATGCATGAGTAGTAGTTTATCTTTGTAAGCAATGAAGTCACCTTTTAGAAAGTTAGAAACATCTGTATAATAGTAAAATATGTTGTATGGTCACTGATGGCCTAAGCAGCATGCAGGTTATTAACCACAAAAGCAAGCAAGCTACATTTCTGGCAACAGCTGGTGCAGCTGTGCTGGAATGGGCAGAAAAGGCATTCCTCTTTACTACCATATAAAAGCCTTATCACTATTTGCAGTTTTACTGTCTTATCATACTGCATTAATATAAAACTTATCAGTACAATACAGAGCTGTTAGCTTATGTAAAAAGGTGTTGCCATTAAGTGTCATAAAGCTGTTCAAAACCACAAATATTTCTGGACCATATCAATCTTATGAATGGCTAAAGCAAAATGGCTAAACAGAAAATACAATACATTTTCCAGTGAACAAACCGAGCAAACCCAACTTAAATCTTTTGGAGCAATGTAACTTTTCTGTATTCAGTTGTGATTTAAATAAGGAACAATTAAATTGCCTACAGGCTTCCCACTTTAAGAACAATTTCAGAGGTATATAAATTCAATTGCATTGCCTCTTCCTAAAAGTGACAGCCTCTGGAGCTATTTTCCATGCTTGGCCATACCTTCAAAAGGACTCTCTAGTATCAGGAGGAGAAAGTCATTCCAATTTGGGTAAGACTGATGTATCAGCCTGGAGAGAGAAAATATGTTTTCACAGAGAATTGCATTCAAGTAAGTTTCCAGGATCAGGGGTTTTGATGGCAAGGGGTATAAGGAGTGTCCAGAGGATGGCTAGCCAAAAGCAGATCACTAAGCTCTGTTAAACAAACTTCTGAAGGTAGAAATAATACTTCTTTCACTCAATAGACAAAATGCTTCCACAGCAGCCTTGGGAGGGAGCTTACACAGGGTCCACATCAACATTAGGGATATATTGGTCACATACACTGTGTCTGCTGTATGGGAATGTGTAATTATTCTGTTTGGTAAAACATGTAATTTTTCAAGCCTTTTCAGTAGTCTTGGTGAAACCTAAGCCACTGAAAAGTTAAAAATCCCCAAACTGCATCTTTCTCTCAGCCAAAAGTTAATAACCAATAACATTTAAACAACTTCAGTGCAACACAAAATTTCAGGTATTCATAACTTGCATCACTTGATACTTTCTATTATTTTCTGAAATGCCTTACTTAGGCTTTGTGTGTCTCCCTTGAAATGTCAGTACTTTTGTTATGGGGAATGATATATCCATTTACTCTTGCAGTAAGTCTGTTGTGGTTGTAGTCTAACTAATACCTTCCCAAAGAATTCAGCTCTTATCTGCCTTCTCTCTGGAACTTGGTGAAGATAGCATAGTCTGTAGGAAATAAGGTTAGAAGTGAGCTCCAAAGGTCATCTAATCTATCCCCATTACCTCAATATCACCTCCAGGGAATATGGCAATGGCACCTACTCCTTTTTTATATTGTAATTCTTCCCTGCTCCATGACTTACTGCTGACAGAAAGAGCATTTTTTAAAAAAATGCAGGTGTTGTTATTACTGGAACTTTTTTTTTTTGAGCAGAAAATAAAAAATGTTTCTTGTTATTTGTCTGTGGCACAAAGACGGATTCCTGGATCATGTGCTAATTTTACCAGTCTAGTCTATTCTCAGTAGTATTTCTGAAGAAGAGCAATTTAAACAGAGAGGAAGCCTTAAACGTAGAATTTGGGATTTCTTCATCAAAAAATTCTGCATTGGAAATTGCAGGAATGACACAGATCGAATTCTCTGTGGAAAATGATAGGTTTGATGCATTTTCTGGTTTGGAGGAAAGAAAAATATTTCCGTTTGGTTTTTACATCAAAAATTCTCCTTTGAAAATTTTTGAAACTTCAAAATTTGGTCTTGTCCTGGTTTCAGCTGGGATTGAGTTAATTTTCATTCTAGCAGCTGGTATAGTGAAATGTCTTGGATTCAGTATGAGAAGAATGTTGATAACACACCAATGTTTTCAGTTGTTGCTAAGCAGTGTTTAGACTAAGTCAAAGACTTTTCAGCTTCTCGTGCCCAGCCAGCAAGAAGGCTGGAGGGGCACAAGAAGTTGGGAGGGGACACAGCTGGGACAGCTGACCCAAACTGGCCAAAGGGGTATTCCATACCATGGGACATCATGTCTATTATGTAAACTTGGGGGAGTTGGCCTGGGAGGGATTGCTGCTCAGGAACTAACTGGGCACTGGTCGGCAATTGCATTGTGCATCACTTGTTCTGTGTATTCCAACCCTTTTATTATTATCGTTGTCATTTTATTATTGTTATTATTATCATTATTAGTTTCTTCCTTTCTCTTCCATCAAACTGTTCTTATCTCAACCCACCAGTTTTACCTTTTTCCTTTGGGTTCTCTCCCCCATCCCGCTGGGTGGCGGGCAAGTGAGTGAGCAGCTGCTTGGTGCTTAGTCACTGGCTGGGGTTAAACCACGACAGGTCTTCAAAACTAACCTTTACTTAGAAATTTAACTTTATAACTATGACATGTTTTAGAATATTTAAATGAAGTATTTCCTTTGGATTAATCCCTTTAGTTGTTGTTTTCTTTCTTTAGATAGTCAATGTGTGACAATTTTAGACCAGGATCTAGATTGTAATGTTTTCCAAAACTTAAAAAAAAAATCCAAAGGTTTACAGAGAATTTAAAGTGGAAAAGATCATTGGTACACTAGAGAATTTGAAGAAAATGTTGTTTCCTGATGGTTCTGTCCAGATAGTCTGTCAAAATCACCTGTCATGTCTGCTATAATACAGGTCTAAATTTCTATATGCTTTGATGTAGATGTCTTGCATGCAACTTGAGATACCTTAGATTTGATTTTGAGCTTTATTGGGTAGCCATTCATAAAGAAATACCTATGTTTATGTGTATCAAGATATAGGCAGCTAAGAATTGAGATACTTCTGAAAATGTAGTTCTTAAACAGAAGATAAATAAGCAAAACATTTTGATATGCAGAAGCAAATTTTTCATTCTTAAATTTTTTGTTGTTGTTCTCAAATATATATTTGGATGCTCTTCTCTTCTGTCTTTACCATCACAGTTTCAGACAATCTATCTCAAGAAGAGATAAACATCCACAAAGCTTTGAAAATCTGATCCTATAAAGCCATAGTGTATCCCTCTCTCATCTCCGTCTCTGATCTATTGAAATACCACCCTTGAGTGAATCTGAAGTGAGGATATTGTAATTCTTCAGAAATTCCTGAGAAATTAATTTGATCCACAATCCATAATGTGTTCTTGTTTGAAAATTTGCAAAAGAAATTAATTTTAGTAAGTGTATCAGGAAGGTGTAAATGACCTCCCTTTCTAGATCAATCTGAAACCAGTATACCACAACTCAAAAGGCTTCTTATAATAGCTAAATATTTTTGTTGCACACTGAAAAGCACAGAGTATGAAAAATGC
The DNA here is from genome assembly GCA_026212715.1 of Elanus axillaris. Classification (NCBI taxonomy): domain Eukaryota; kingdom Metazoa; phylum Chordata; class Aves; order Accipitriformes; family Accipitridae; genus Elanus; species Elanus axillaris. The sequence continues at coordinate 4,863,814 of JANZLQ010000057.1, read as the reverse complement.
ATGTTTTATTTTGTTGGTGTTTTGAATTAGAACTTGATGGCCTTTCTTTTGAAGTGCTTAAAATATTATCTTGCTATAATTTCATATTCAGTATGATTGAATGAGAAAGTTGTGTAGGATCACTATACAATTGCCTTTTAATCTTATTTCTTTCTTGGCAAGTAAATACAATTTCTAAATGTAATTGGTGTAATTATAGGCACTGAACAACTTTATGTTGAGCTTCATGTTATATCACATTTTTCCTTTATATAGTTGAATTTAATTGTATATTGTAGTCTTTAAAAATCATTGCTTGATTCCTTCTTTGATAGAAGAAGTTGACTGTTGTTGAACTCTCAGCCATATCTCCTAATACAGTCAAAAAACACTCTTTTGTACACTGGTATTCCTCTGTCTACTTTGTATTAAAAGGAATATGAGTTTATTTAGCATTTACATATCTGAAACGGTAACTGAATCAAAATTTTGCACGTATTTCCAATAAATGCACATGATTATTGTTAGTATGCAATTGCTTACCTTAAAAAGCTTTCCCTAAGTTTAAAACTCCCCCACCAAACACTGATACTTTTGATGTTTCTCTAATAATTGAGGTACAGAGCTTGTAAAGAGTGCCTGGTTCCTAAGTATGGGAGAGAGGTTTGTTTACACATGATCCCACTAGCATGATCCCAGTAGATACTAGGCAGATGGAGAAAAGTCAGCCTTCATCAGCTTCTGTCACAGGAGTTGTACAGTAGGGCTGTCTTCCTTCATTTTTCTTTTGGTGACTTTATAGAAAATACTAAGGTAAAACATTATAATGGACAATATCCTTTGGGAATTATATTTCTTTTCCTAATTGATGTAAAAAAAATCGTTTTCCTTCTGATCTCTCCCACGTTTTTTCTACTATTTTATATTTTTGTGCCATAATCTCTTTTCATACCCCTGTTATGGAAATTTGGTATTTAACATTAGCTGTTCATCAGCATGTTCCTCAGATTTCTCTTTTATTTGAGATGATGTGTAATTAATTTTTGAAATTTTCAACAAAATTAATGCTAACCATTTGTATTTCACTGACTATTTGTGACTATTTTATTTATCATTATGTGAAATACCAGAAAGTTGGTAGGTCAAAAAACTTTTTCAAGTGCATTAACCTTAAACCACTGTCTTTTAAAATAGTGCTCTGGGGGGTTTGTATTCTGTCTTATTATCTCCAGCTTCAGGTTTGCAGTTTCTATTAAAAATGTTTCTTATGAACTCTACATGTCTTTCCAAAACGCACCCTGGATTCTGAAGTGAAGATATATTTTTACATCATTAAAATTATATGTAAGTGAAATTGTGCATTTCTGGGATCTGTATATCTAACAGTTGTGCCAAGTTGGAGAGAGTTAGTAAGACCATTTTCTTGCACAAAGAGCAAAGGAGATACTGAAACATATAGTCAATATCCCACTGTAGTGTATTAGTAGAGGAGCTTCCATGGGTAATTCTTTTTAAGAGTGAAGTGTGTATGCAGTGCTGCTGCTAATATTTTGTTATGTGAGCTATTGGAAATAATAACCTCCTGTGTGTAATATAGAAAAATGACAACACTTTGTAAGTGCTTTCGTGCTGTTTCCTAGTGACAACTTTTGGTCAGGGTTAAATGGATTCATTAAGTTCCATTAAAACAATTGTAAATCTGAAATTTCAGTGATTTTGACATAAATTTTTTTTCACGAACTCTGGACTGAGTTTTTGTACTCTGAATCAGGAATGCTTAAAAATTGTCTTAGTCAGCAACACTGTTGAAAACTCATGTATTTTTGCATGTTTAAAAGAATGAAGACTGTGCCTCTATTTTAGGTCAGTCTGTTAAATCAATATGCATGTCTTCTGGTTCTTCAACAATTAGCAGCAGCTGAAGGGTTTCCTCTGCCTTTTTTTCTGCAGCAGCAGGAATGAGAGGTCTTAAACAATGACAGGAGAAGGTAGAAATACCAGTGATAATTCAATCTGATATAATTTATTTAAAACATTTTATATTTGCCTTACTTATGTTATTAATTGCAGATATATTAAGTAGATTTAAAAGCAAATGATAGCACCATTTTAAGAACATCATTTTCACCTGCAGTTTTGCAGGATTCTTCAGTCACTATTTGCTTTACACAGTGCTACCTAGAGAACAAATGAAACAAACCACCCTAAAATTTCCACACATAGAATGGGGCACAGAAATAGTTGTTCCAGATTTCCCATGCATAAATGTTGAGCAGCTTGACTTAAAGTAAGTGTAAAGATTTATCTGTTAAGAATTTCAGTAGATTACTAAAAGATATGAGTTCTTTACTCCAGTATTTACTGAAGATCTGATTAAAAGAATAAGAGCTGTTCCCTACACTTTATACTAAAATCTTGTGTATAAAAGATTTTTAAAGGCTTGAAGATTTCCTTCTGCTGTTAGTCTTCAGAACAGAAATTTTCTCATTCAGCAAGAGCTGATGAATAATGTTCTTCTATGGAGTATTCCATAGACAACTTCCTTTCTCCAAAATTGCTACTACCTCCTATTGCTGTCAGTGGGATTGAAGCCACAGTTGCCCTCAGCAGAGATGCACTTCTGCAAAATGAATAATGCTTCCCATTGTTTCCAACATGAGTAGAAATGCTCTTAGATAGAATAATTGTCCCTGAAGCACAGCAAAAAGCAAAAAAATTTTAGCCAGATTAACAATGACTACCTCAGAGATGCAGGATTAAGGTGTTAAGATGTCTTTAAAATTTAGTTTTATTTAATCTAAAATTGTGAGTACTATTATATGAGAATTGTATGGAGTTGCAAGATAGGTATAACTAAAAAGCTGTGGGAGTTGTAGCTGAGTGCAGTGATACATTTAATTCTGACAATTTCTTGGTTTTATAATTTTGATTCTTTAATTTTTATTTTCAGTGGCTGTAATGGACTTGTACTGGTTTTATCTTTCACCATCATTTTACCTTACCTTTTCCATTGTCTTTCATTTAATGTAATACTTGTTGAGGGAGTCATAAAAAAAGAAAAATAGAGCAAATGTTCAGGACAGCAAATTAGATGCCAGTCTTAATTATTCGGAAATTTAAAGAACAAATTACTATATTCTACTAATATATACTATACTCATTACAATTATAATCAAATAAAACCAAAATGAAGCTCACTGACATGAATTAGTCATTATAAATAAAATGAGGAGAACTTAATCTGCATTTTGTTTTATTGATAGATATTTAGTATATTTGATTGTGGTTTGAGTCAGTAATATCTGTAGTTCAGGGATGTTACAGTTACTGCTGTTAGACTTTGGAGTGTTTGGGGACTTAAAGTGGTCCTCCGCCCCATTTTAGTTACTGAAAGTAGCTTTTTCATTTTCAACTTTTTTCAAGATCTACTGTGTATCTGACAAATTGTAAGAGCACAAAACAGAGTAATCATTACTTAAAATCATTAAGAAGTAGTTAATAGCAATGCTTATAAAAATGCAATACAGCATAGAATATTGCACTTTTTTGTGTGTTTTTACTGCTTTCAGATATCTGAAAATAGAGTGTTTGCTGCTGTTTGATCCCTTGACGTCAGACTGGTTCCTGCTGGAGGCAACAGTGCCAGTAGAGCGTTTCAACCTTGTTTTCTTCTATTTTGCCCTTTTTCATGCCATTTGTTAGCATAAACAGGGAATACACAATTTTTAAATGACAATTACAATTACAAATAATTGTAATAAGACAATTACAAAACTAAGGCCATATATTATTTTAAAAGAGCAAAATAGAAGAGATTTTTTATTATTTTAGGAGGATGTTTTGCTAGTGAAATTTGTATTGATAACTTCAAAGCATATACAGTAATCTCAAAAATGGACTATGACATACGATCATAAAAGAAGAAATGTAAGAGTGGTAAAATCAAGGAATAAAGATAGAATGCTTATATTCCCGGTCATTCTCATTAGTGCAACTTAATGGACTTCAGTGAACTCTTCCCTGGTTTTTAGTGATGAAAGATCAGAATAATCTCCTGTCTGTTTAATTTCTTTGTTCACATTGGTGGTTTTTTGTGATTCTAATAACAGCAGCATTAAGATCTCACAGCCATAAAATAGCTCACCATCTGTAATTTGTGACCTCTTTTTGTATAATTACAGTAAAAGAATAGCCATAAAATTTCAAAATTCACCAAGGATATTTAAATACTTGGTTTATAGATTGGAAGGGAAAGGGATGTCCCAGGCCAAGAAGTGTGTTGTCTTTCCTGTGCTGGGGTCATCTAACAATTAGCCCAAAGACAGAACAAAGGGCCAAAGGGTAGAACACCGGTTTGTTCTATAATACAAGCTCTTTCAGAAAGATATTATTTACTGACCATAGCATGACTAAATGTAGCATTTGTTTGTGCAGCAAAAAAAAAGAAAAAGAAAAATTCAATGGATACTAAACTTCAGCCATAAATAGGACTGTTTAGGCAAAAAGATTTTAAGATTAAAGTAGTGAGAACCTTAGAGAGAGCTCAGGTTTTTACTGCAAAAAACCTCAAACATATTGTTAATTTTCATAAAACATTTGTACCACTCAGCAGAATGGAAATAGGAAGCAAGAATAAGCAAATGCTATTAAATGCAAGGAAGGTATTTCAACCATAAAGAAGCCCTTCAACTTATGAAGCTGACCCTGCTGAAACCAGTAGCTAGAAATATAAATTACAGCAGGCTGAAAGTAAAAGAAGAACTGAAGAATCAGAGTAAGTTTCTAAGGTGAAACTTAGGTGACATCAGTGCATGGGATATAGGCTATTTTTGAAGGAGTAAATTGATCTAATGGATTACCAGTAATAATGGGGAGTAATGAAGACAGAAAATAATGTTGCTGAGAGAGTGAACAAAGATGGAGATATTAAGAAAGCACTAAGTCATTAAGCCTAGGTGGTAGCTCTTCAGGAATTCTGAGGCAGATTATCTATGAAAGAATCAAGATTGTAACAAAAAGAAATCTCTTCAAAGTAATGATAGCACACTAGTGGACAGAAGATGTTGTACTTTAATTTAATCCATTTCTTAGGCTTACTGAAATGATCAGAAGGATTTCCGACAGAGGGTTTTACCTTTGTCCTTGCTCAGCTGGGTAAACCAGTAAGCAAAACGGAACACTAACAGCTGGAAGATCACATTATGATACAGTCAAAACTTATGTGACTTCTTGCAAGGAAACGTATATTCCAGTGGTCTCTTACATATATTTGAATGTGACGGTACAGGACCTGACAAAGTAGTGTTTGAGTACTCTTCATGAAAAGACTTCTCTAAAATAGATTGTTTTGAAAAACTGTGTACAAATCCTGCATGTAGGCTTCTTTTGGAGTAGTGTGTATTTCTGTTAATTTGATCAGAGTAGTGTTAAGAAAGAATAATGTTTAAAAACTTTGCATATGTGGCAATCATATGTGTTGATTTATGGACTCTGAAGGCATAACTATCTCTCGTGAGAGTGTGATCTTTTTATACAAGGCCTTGCTAGAGAAAAAAGCAAGTATTTCTGGGCTGGGAAATGAAGCATAAAACACAAAAGTGGAATCCCTGAGAGAAAGTACAGTTTTCAGCACAGGGCAACAGCCCTACACTGTTAAACTACAGACCCATTAAGAAGGCAATTTCAGACTAAGAGAACATACACAGAATGTTTCTCATGCACACCTAAAGAAAGGATAGTCTATTAGGATGTCCCAAAAGAGCATTGTGTTCACAGGGTCCAAATTAGAGGTAGTTAAAAGGATAAACTCAATCCAAACTGTTTGTGGTTATTTATTTGAATTGTAATAGTGTGTAAAGACTGCCACTATTAAAACTTACGTGCTGAAGTTAGAGATCTAGTGACCTTTGGCTTTCCATTATAGTCAGTGGAAAAGGCAGCTATTTCCGGAGAGAAATTCAGAAAACCTGTCTTAGATCTCTGCTCTGATGAGCCCCTTTTTTCTCCATGGGTTATCTAGGAAGCCAAGGCTAAAAAAGTTTCCTACCATTGCTGTTTAAGTAACGTGGCTAAACTTAGGGTGTAAAAACGCTCTCCAATACTTGAGCATAATAGTAATAGATATCACCATGAAGAGCAACAAGTGAAAAAGAGAAAGAAGAGGTGAGGCAGAATCCACCACAAAGCAATGAAATGACTTTGAAGGTGATGAAGAAGTCCATATTTATTCTGGGACTAGAATTCACAACTTCAATTGCATGAAAACAATTGAATATGACAAGCTCTGCCTTGCATATAGATGAAAATGAGGAAGGTAAGGTGCAAGTGACTTGCTTAGGGTAACATTGCCAGTATGTAGCAGATTCAAGAATTACAAGAGATTTTCTTATGTTCCCAGGTCATATTTGCTGTCCTACTTTGACTTCACCGCAAATTTACCTAAGACCTTGGTTTTACTTTTGCTCTATTAAATTGACAGTTTTTCTGATGGATCTAGAGTTGTAAACTGCTAAATAGGAATCAGAATTTGGCTGTATGCTTTTTTGTAAAACAACAAGTTTTGTCATACTCTATCAGAAAGAACATCTCAAATTCAGTAGTGACCATTCCCCATGTTGCAGAAAAGTAGGAATCTCTTCTACTATATTCTGTCCATTCATGCAGTACTTAATGTGGAGATACTATTTCTCTGGACCTGCAAAAGTCAGTGCATAGTCTGACACATGATACAGAATGATCTTATTTAACATGCATAATTAAGAGCTTTGTCAATGGATTGAAAGACCTCTTTGTCTTGCCTGTTTTAGATGGTTTAATTTTTTTTATTCATATATATATATTTGTAAATTTAGATTAGAATTTTTTGGTTCAAAACAATGTCTAGTTGATCGTAAATACATGTATATAATTTCAAAACCGAGCTACAGTGTTAGATATAATGAAGTAAATTCACATGTGGTTTCACTGGAAATAGTGCTGTCTTACATATGTGTATGTGAGGATCCTTTTACTATTAAATAACACTATAGCTTGTTGCATTGTTATTTTTCTAGGTCTTACAGATAATTCTATGTAGTATTTACTTTTTTATTCTGTTGCATTCCCTTCTAAAATTACTGATTGTTATTTCAGTTTGAGCTTTTTCAGGCAAGTGATAGTATTGGAATAATGCATATCATTCTGTGTTCCATTAATTTGGAATGTTGAATACAAAAAATAAAAATAAAAGAGGTGCAGGAACATAGAAAAAGAAAGAAAGAAGGAAAGAAAAATTATTTTACATTTCCTGCCTTTGAAATACTTTCTGATGATTTTAGCCATTATTTTTGTTTGTATTTTTATCATCTTCATTGCATTAAGTGTAGATGAATGAAGTAAAGCAAAATGAGTTATCTAGTTCTTGCCATGAGGGCGATCAGAATGAAGAGTAGGTCACTCATCTAATTTGCACAGTGAGACAAGATTCAGAACAGGTTGCTTTGGTATAACAACACATCTTTATTTTTATCTTTGCATTAGAGTAAGGAACTCTTATATAGGCAGGAGTAAAGAAATACTCTATTTCCTTTCACATATGGGTATGTGCATGTGCATATAGTATGGAACCCTGACTCACACTGATTTTTTATTTTCATTTAAGTAATGTTAATAATTCTGCCTTTCTATTTAGGAAATACACAACTGAGAAACAGAACAAATTTAAGCCAACTAATATACTTCAGAATATATTGTATTGTTATAATGTGTCCTTAAATTTAATATTGACTTCATTCTTTTTAATTGTTTGTTTGTTTGTTTTTACATTTTTTACAGCACTTATTTAACCAAAGGCATAAGTAATAGGAAAAAAATGAAAGTATGTAGTCAAGATCCTTGGCCAGATCAGTGACATTTTCCTGGCATAATAGCAAAACTGTTCAGTGGTGTACATTCCATTAGTGCTTAATGCAATCACATGTGAAGGCACGTATAGTTTTCTGGATGTTATATTAGAATTGCTTATTGCATAAACATAGAAAAAGTTATGTATCTAAGTAATCCATTGTTCTGTCACTAATCCATATTTTTGTCACTAATGGTATGCTGTCTATCATGTAATTGAAACTTAGTATTAGATAATATCATGAATTTTTTTTACAAAATAAGTTTTTTAAGACTACTTCGTTAAGGACTTCAGAAGGAACCACTCATTTATGTTTCTTCAGCAACCAACTTTATTGTGTCAAGACACTATTTTCGTGCTTCCCAAGAGTAGCACCCTATTGCAGTAACTGAATGTTTCAGTAAGTGATAGTAAGAACTCTGAATAGTTTGGATTATGTGAGTTATCCAGAATTTTTAATTTGAGATTATTCTTCTCAAGAGGAGACTGTTCTGCAAAAAATCACACTCAGGATGTTGTATTTTGAAAATGCCACTACACGAATTACAATTTTAAACTGCTGCTCAACAAAGTGCAGAAATCCATAATCCTTAATTAATGTACCTTGTCAATAGCACCTCTTGGATGCCAGAACCTCTCCGGTTTGTTTTACAATTCTTCTCCCATACTACTTATAAGCCGATACTTTTACACTATAAGAATTTCCCTGATGACATGTGTTAAATTATATTATGTAAATTTTGCACAGTAAGATCTGTCCAGACTATTATTACTGTACCAACTTGTAGAATTCTTATTTGGCAAAGTGCACACATGTTGGTAATTCTAGGGAAATGTAATGCAAACTAAGGAAATATGCTATGAAAAATATTGTGCATTTTTTGAAAGTACAATGTAATCTGTTACTACTGTCACTACTGTCTTTATGAACAGTGTAGTAAAAGTGAGGCAAAATGATCTATTAAGAAGTTAAAAGCCTGCTTAATATTGTGTACTACCTGTAGGAAGAATAGAAAATAGCAATGTTATAATGCATTGTGTTCAGCTTGAGTCATGATACTTGATTTTAGTGTGATGAAATAAACATTCTGGGTCTAGCTTCTTTTGAATTTTGGGAAAATTCAGATTTGTTTATAGATTTAAGTGTGGAGACAGACTTTCCCCATTAAGGCAATCATTAATTTGATCATAAAATTCATATAGACACAGCTGGGTTTCTATCATTACTTGCACTAAGATTTTTCTTTTATGGTAATAATGACATATGAAAAGTGAATCCTAAAGAAATTATATATGTAATAACTTACTAAAACTCAGTTTTGCTCATGCATGTTTTAAAAGCTACTATATGTCTTAGAATCTAATTAACTGCACTCTGAAGTTCTTTGAAGGAATATAATTTGAGTACCAGTGAGATCATTCACTTTGCAATGGAAAGAACAAAAAGATCCCAAGAATCATTATGCTTGACAAATTGTCTTTATTTTTGTGTGAACAATGAAGTTCAGTTTTAGCTAATCAAGTTCAGTGTTGCAGTCAGTTTCTCCAAAAAAATTCTGTAGATAGGTGAGGAAATCAGTCATCATGTAGTAGAATGTGATTTGCAAGCAGTGCAGCAGTGTTGTCTTAATTACAATCCAGTCTTTGTAAATTCTTAGGCAAATCTATGTAAAGTTAATAGAGAATGCACCCTGTAATCTTTAAAACGCTTCTTCTGTAGTCCCTGAGTGACTACTGAAATGATAGTGACCTTTGAGATGATTTTAGCAAAATATTTTCTCTTAATGACTATATTCATACACAGTTAGCTAGTCAGATATTTTATGGCAACCATCCACTTTAACAGATCATGTCTCCATGCTTATGTTTTTATGCAAGAATCCAAATTATATTTCACACCTTGAAACAACATTTTGCTTATAATTTTAAAACTATTTGCAGAATTCTTAATTTTATATTTGTACGTGGTAACTCTTGAGAACTGGATATTCAAATCCAACTTTCATTTAGTTTCTCTTGAATTCTCTGGTAGCTGCGACTGAAAAATTGAACTTAGAGAAGCTGGTAGACATCCAAAGGGTCAGCTTGTTTAAAGCTGGCCTTCTCTGCACAGCAGATAAAACTTTCCAATCCACAGATGTGTCAAAGGTACAAGCCTGTATGTTATTTAGAGTGCTAAAGAAAGGGCCTACACAAGATTTTCCTGTGGCTGATGATCTTGCATTTGAAAGAGGAGCTCAAGAGCTCTGCAAAACACTGTGGGAATTTTCTCTTTGGCACCAAGGAACAGGCTCTAGGACTAGCCGTACACTCTGAACTACGGGTTCCGTGGACTTCAGCAACAGGCTGTTGGTCAGGTATGCAGAGACAAATACTAGTGTTTCCATGGGTTTTAACCCTCTAGCACACCTAATCCATCAGGTTTGAAGATATAATCAAGAATCACAGTATGTTCTCCTTTTTATATCATTGTATTCTTCCTTCCTCTTCTTTTGTGCATTTTAACCCAGCTAGGACCATCATTGTGATTGATCAATTAATACTTAAGGCATGACCCATAAGCACCCTCATCTATTCCGTTTCCCTTCTCCTCTAAAGCCTTTCCCTCTGCTCTCCCTTTCCCCTGCTCCCTCCCACTTTAGTTCAAGGGATATTGTTGGTCAGAAGAATGCTGAACCATTTAGACACGCAATGGCACTTTCCTGGGGTGTGCCCCTCATTACCCAAACAGGGTCTAACACTTTCTGTGAGGAGGCAGGGATCAAAAGACAGAGCAGATCTCTGCTAGTCAGCATGTGCCACAGCAGAGCGGAGTCTGCATCTCTGACTTCATTTACGGATGTCTTCACCCTGGACACATGCACAGTTTCCCATCCATATATTCTCCAAATGTTAAGCCATCCGGGAAAGTATCCAGGAACTCTGCATTTAGTGCAGCAGACCTAGAATTGTTCATTTGGAAGTTTTTCAGACCTGTCTCCTGGCATCTGTCACCGTGTTTACAGTACTGCCTAGGGTCAGCTTGTTGGGGAACGTGCACCTCAGTTGGCACGCGGGGAAGAGGCGGTAGTTACTTACCAGCAGCTCTCCAGGTACAATTTGAAATCATTCCTGGTCTGCCAGGTTTGGTTGCAGTTCTGTGGCTGAGAGCAACCTAGTGGATAGGAAATGTGCTATCTTACATATTCTTCAACTGAGCAGGAGGTTAGGTGGGGCTTGTATATACTGTCTGTGGTTGTGGGAGGGGGAAACCATCTCTAGCCTTGAGCGGCTCTCCATGTGAATATATGTAGAGACAACTCATCTTGAAAAGGCCTGGTTGCTGGAAACATATTTTTTTACTGTTTTAAACTGAGATTAACTCATTGTTAAATTGTAAATTAAATCATTGTAAAAAAGTAGATTTAATTGCCAAGTAATTATAATTTATTATCAAATAATATCTCTAATGTGCATCAGAAATAAGCAAGATACAGAAACCCAGTTCTTTTAATATTTCTTCCAATTCCTTGGCAGCCCTGGTGGGGGGAATGTTTACCATACAGATCTTTTGATACACACTTTTGTGGAGAGAGATGCTTTTATTGAGCACTCCCAAGGAGACTGGCTATATCTCCCTTGTTTCCTTGTGTAAGCATGAATGGGAGTTGCAAACATACTACTGCAAAGGCAGTCATGACATTCTGCAATTATGATGCTAGCTGCTCTGAAGCATGCACAGAAGAAAACCCAGGTGTTTTGGAAAATGTACAGTAAAGCCTGGCCTTGGTAGAGTACTGGTCTGCTCTCTGTTGGTATTTAGCTTATTTATGGTGAGAGAAGATACATACTATTCTTGGATCTAAATTGCAGTTCTTTATTTATCATTGGCTCAATGGAAGTCAGTGGAGTTATGTAAAGGTTAAATCAAGGTGAGATTAGAATCAGAATTTTCATACCGCAAAATGATATATACAAAATTAATACTAGGTTATGAAAAGGTATGTCAAATAAAACATTGAACCTTATCACATGTTTAAGTTGTGAGTATTATATGTATGTGCATATACATGAACTGTTAGATATTAAGGAAAGCATTCAGCATAGGTTTACTTTTTTTTGTGGTTTATGCGGATTAACAAGATAGTGAGCATGAGTTTTAGTCATGATGACTTGTATATGGTTTCATGATATGACCATCTGTCTAATGCAGCAGACGTTACCTACAATTGTCTTACAATGACCCAGTGCATATCATAAAAAGTGAGGTTGTTTGCTTTTTAAAGGAACAGTATGATAGCACTTGGTGGTATGCTCCAGTTTACTAGCTAATGGGTCAGACAGGCTAAAATGGCTCTTCTGTCCAAACAGAAGAGTTGAATGAGTTGATTCTCTCTTATTTCTGAAGTGTGTAATCTAGTTCCACAGACCATCTGCTTGGTTGCTCTAATATATCTCCTCTTTACCATGCCTAACAAAACTAAGGTGTACAAGAATACCCAGGGGATAATTGGAATGGTGCCTTTTAACCGCATTTGTGTATTTTTTCCTATTTTCCTGTTCAGCCATTTTAGCAATAGATAATAGATAACAGATATGTTTGGTTGCCTTTCATATGTTTTCATATTTAATCTTTCTTTCCTAAAAGATTAAAGGAAATCTTTCCTAAAAGAAAGAAAAGTTCTGTTGCCCTAATAAGCAATATTGCAGCAATGTTAATGTGTTCTCTGGGACATATGTACTCAAATTTGTGGTCAGTACTAGCTTTTTATTGGAATGGTTTGTTTTAAGAATTTCCACCTGAATTTAAAAAAAAAAGTTATATTGAAATGTGACATTGCTGCTTTGCTGAGATGAAATACTTGCATTGGTCTTCATTTTGAATTAAAAAATCTCAACATTAGGTAGAGGCTATCATAATTTATTGCCCCTCTATAGGATAGGATATTTTGAAAGTCCTATAGTTGTGCATGTCAATCCAGTAGAAAGAATAGTTTATGTTACAGTGTATATTTAATTAATAAAAAAAAGAAAAAATAATTAAAAAAAAAAGAAAAAAATAATAAAAAAAGAAAACCCAAGCTGAACCTTTGGAATTGCTATTAAATAAGAACACATTTATACAGACAAGTTGGCAGGGATTCCCAGAATGCAAGTCCCAGAATGTTCTTTAAAAAAGGATGGCATAAAAACATTCTGTTGTCAGTCGAAACTTAAATCAGACAGCATGTCTGTAATTAGATATGCTAGGTTCATTTGTGTGCTGTGACTAGGAGATGAAGTGACCACACCTGGTGCTGCAGCAGTCAGGGCAGTGTAACACTTTCGAGCCACTCTTCTGGAAAGAGAAGCTGGAGAGGACAGAAGGTGAGCAGTGATTGCATTGGTCATGTCAGGCTGGTCCTGGGCGTTTTGGTACTGGCAGACCTGTCAGAGCAATGACTGCCCCTGAGGAGGTTTAATGAGGCAAATTCTGCTGGATGCTTTGGAAGTTACTTTGGAGGTATAGTTGTTGAAAGACAAGCTAGTAGTAACAATTCTGCAAACCATTGCTTCCTATAAGGACTCTGGGATGGAAACAAATCTGTGCATACATTTGTGGTTTTATATACATATATATATAAATTCTAGGTGATAAATGAAAAGCATTCAAGATAAGCATTTGAAACAACATTACCCCAGTGCCACATTTTCATTGTTAACCATTCTACTCGAGCCTTGACCCTACCAAATCTGCCACCTTTGTTTTGTTTACTGTGTTATTCTGTGTTTAGAAAGCGGGAAGTAGCATGCAATTAGGTACAGAATTTCTAGCAGAGGATATCGGAGGAGAGTCACTGAAGTCTCCATGTCTCAAACTGTAATCAGTCTTCTCACCTTACTGAAGGCTCCCATATTCTATTCAAACTTTTCTTAATTTCTTTGTTGTATTGTCACAAACTCAATAAAACAAAAAAGGAGTACGATTAATGGAAATCTTTTCTTTTTTTAAATAATTTTTGAGGCATTGAAGTGGGCATGACTGGGAAATGACAGGACTCTCTTGACAATGGAGAATATCACTTTTGCTTGTGTTTTGTCACTCTCATGTTTCTTGTCAAAGTGTGGAATAATAATTCTTGGGGTTTAGCATACAAAACATGGTAATCTTAAGTGGATATTTACAAATATCTATTTGGTCTGGATATTTTTACAGTGATGCTAATGTATAATGTCACTGAAAACAGGATACCTTCTGTTTTTCTGTGGGTGTTAAGATTTCAAGGTCCAAGTAAGTCTGAAACTAAGAAAAAAAAAAATGGGAAGACATATCATACCTATTGCAACCATTTTTGCTGTGCAAATCTTTTTATTTTTTTAGGGCAAATAATAAAAGGAAAAGAAAGATGGTTTTATTCTATTTTTTTTTCTGCAACTCTTTTGAGTGAAACATGCCAGCCTATGCACTTCAGATTTTACTTTATTGTGGATTTGTCTTCCTTCCCAAATGGATTGTAATTTTCTGAACGAACCTTTCCACTTGAGGCTAATCCTTTTGGGAAGAGGTAATTTTCCTGTTTATCTTAATTGACGTATTCCCTAAATTTCAATCTCTACATTAACTTGACCTTAATTATGTGGCCTTATTGATAAAATGAAGGTTACCCAGGCAAGCTCCATGCATGATTAATATTTTTTCCTGTGTTTGTAATGATTAAAAATCTGAACCCTCTCTCTAATCTTTATCTTCAATCATTTCTACAAATGAGTGTAAAGAATATTTATGGTGTTTGTTGGTGTTGTTTAGGTTCTTAAAAAATTAGTATTACATGTGAGATAGATACTTTGATGTAAATCTGTGTATTTCTATGTCTGTCAGTAAGAAAAATATGCTTTGATATTGTAAATGCCATAATTTAGTCTTGATAGGTTTCTTCTGTCTTTTTTTTTTTTTCTCCAGTCAAACATACATTACATACAGTAATAGATTGTTGAAAGTCTCCTAGCACTTTCTGGATATAGCAAACGCTGATGTATGAAGCAAAATAAAACCATCGTAGGAAAAATAAAAATTAAAAAAAAGCCAAATTTCATGTTTAGAAAGGACAACTTGAACCTAAAACTGATGTTCAGATAGACTGGGTTAATCTTAAAATTTGAGCCACTGAGTCATAGCTTATAATCAACATTTGTTTGAATAAAATTAGAAGAAAAACTTCTAATTTAAGCTATGGGTTACTACTGACTTTAACTTACAGCAAACAGTAAATGGCTAAAATTCATGTGTTAGAAATTAATTCTCACAGTCACAGAAGGTTGAGCAGTCTTGCAAGTAGGAGAGGACTTCATGCTCCAGGCATTTTTGTCCTGTACAATTAAGTTGTTAGGAAGAGACTACAGTACTTTGGGAAATCTAGCACTGCTGTTATTATCAGTAACATTCACGCTGGTTTGTAGTAAAATGCAAGTCACTCTAGTCTGTGAATAAATATCTTTCTGACTGCACAGGATGATAATTGCTCTGCCTGCACTTTCTTTGGCACCTACTTATCTCAGCTGAAATGATTGATAAAAATATTTTTGTACTGATGGTGAACACTTCTAAATTCTATAATGATTTTTGTATTATTTCACATTTACTCTGAAGAAAGTTCATGCTAAATTGAGTTTCACTGCTGTCAGTATCTCTATTAATCAGAATAGGAAAAGTATGGTGTGTTTCCTGCCTTTTTACACAAGATCAATTTTTAAAGCAAGACTTCCTTCTTTTTTGGAGCTATATTGAGGGTTATGTACGAGGATATCAAGTAACTGACTTCAAACAGAAGACAAATTCACTAAAGTGAAAATGATTGTGATAGTTCTCTAATTTCCCCCACAGTGTATGTAAAACTGACTTTTAAAGTGTTTAGTGGATAATGGATCATGTAAGGTCAGTACTAGCCATAGCTGTTATGGCTATTATTTTCTCCTTTCATGGGAGGGTGCTCAGCAAAATGAGATTGTCACGCTCTTTTTTTTTTTGAGAGGACAGCGACAGACAGTTAAAAGCCTCTTCATGTAAGGATGTTATTTCATAAAGACACCAGCACTGGATTATCCCCTTCACTTTAAACTTCTGCCAGCTTGTACAAAGAGATAAAACAAAATAGCCCCAATCCCAGGGGTGGAGAAGTGCTGGCCAGATCTGCCCATGTCCACAGCTTTCATTTTGATTAGTCACATGTGAGGAAAATTCACTTAGGCTGAGAGGTAAATTTAATACCAGTTATGCCCATGCTGTTCATATCACAACCATTTTCACATGATGCCACTTAATTCCCTAAGAAGCAGAAAGGTAAATCGGTGGCTGGCCAGCTAAGGTGTCATAATGCATTAGGACCAGGGCTCGCTGCAGGGGATAATGGTTCTGATTGCTGTTGACTCATGTCTCCACCAACTGCCTCATGTAAAATAAGTGACATTTAAAAGGCATCAAGATGTGAGAAGAGGTAAAAAAAAAGGGGGTGGGGGGGGTGAAGGAAGAAGAAAAAGCAGAATACTAAACTTGCCACTTGAACATAAAGTCCCTTTTTCACCCTAAGTGGTATAAAAATGATAACTTGACATGCCGTAGGTGACCTGCACTGTGCTTTGAACTTCCTGTCTTGTGTTTTTAGAGAAAATCTGTAAAATTGCTTCTGGGAACTGCTCCAACATGTTATCATTTATTTCCCATTTAATTTTTTTTTACTTTTATTTTTTTGCCCTTAGATATCAGTCTATTCATCTTTTAAAAAGCTTAAGGCTGAATCAAGTTAGGCAATGGTATACAACAAGAGGCAGCCTAGTCTCTGAAGGCCCATTTAAGTCTATTTTTATAAAGAGAATCAAATTCCAGTTTACAGTAAGCATATGCTTCAGTTGACATCTGTTTCTAAGACTTGGATGCTTTGTTTGCATAACAGGCACCAATAAATGGCCTTGTTTTAAGTCTGCTCACTCAGTTGTATTTGGGTTGTTCAGCTGGGGATTTGAGTTGCAGCTGATCCCCTACCGCTCATAGCAGATACGAAAGGGAAGAAAAAAATCTGAGAAACCCAGTCTTATTTATTAATGCAGATTTCAACATTCTCAATGAGCCACTTTCCTTTTGTTACATGACTACCAATTCTTATTTGTCCAAGCAGAGAAGTGTTTCAAAGTATCAAATTAAAGATAATTAAAAGTTTGGTTTTTTAGTGTTTTGTTTAATAGCATTTGTGTCTTTCTCAACTGACAAAGCCCGGTATTATGAAGAACATGTAGTGCTGGGAATTAAATGGATGATATGTGTAAGAAATGCATTTGTTTTGGCAACATATCATTACATAGTATAGTAATTTTTTAAAATATTGTGTTTTCTTTAAGTATCCATGCCCTACTGATGACGCAGTTTAAAATATTTTATAAATAAAACTAAATTCCATCTTTTTTGGGGAAACAAATTCTGGACTTCGCAAGAAAAAATACAAAAGTATATATGTTGCTTCTCTAGCTTACAGAATGTGAGCCTTTCACTGTGAGGTGATGCATTCTGTTGCAATTATATGATATTTCTCTGATACCTGTAATATAATTTAAATATATTTCTATAAGACTTAGGAAATACCTGTAAAGAGGACAAAAATATATTGGTAGTATCACAGCTATATAATTACTTCGCTTAATAACTACTGTAGTTCTTTTAAAGCAATAA
Source organism: Elanus axillaris (assembly GCA_026212715.1). Classification (NCBI taxonomy): domain Eukaryota; kingdom Metazoa; phylum Chordata; class Aves; order Accipitriformes; family Accipitridae; genus Elanus; species Elanus axillaris. The sequence continues at coordinate 4,846,277 of JANZLQ010000057.1, read as the reverse complement.
TATCAGCACTGATTCCTTTTTAGTATTTTGAACTCCCACCACCACCACCCCCAAATTATTGTAAAGTGCTCTCTAGTAGTGTACAGAATATGTAACATATTTCAAATGGATTTACTTATCAACTTTTTCTAGTGGTACCAACAGCAGTAGTGTGAAATATATCTACTCCCATTTACTCTTATCCATTGCACCTACTTTCTTTTTCCCTTTAATTTTTATATATGGTAAAAATTTCATTGAAGAGAGATTTTAGATGACAGGACTGTAATTTTAAACCCAATAGAAGAGGTGTAAGCAATTTGAGCTTAGCTGAAGCATAATCTTAGGTTGTCAAGAAGAAACCCATTCTCCCTATGCTAATCAATCAGTATATCAACCGACCAATCATCTCCTCAGCTTAGCATATATCCTAAGGTTTGATATATCTATTAACTGCCCATCATGCAGCTGGTCTCCGGTTGATGAGATTCCCCCTATCTTGGCATTTGGAGGCAGACAACTGAGCTATCACAGCCTCAGATAAATACTAAAGTGGAGATTTCAATCCTGCTCCTGATAGCAAAGACAATTCAGGAATATAGAACATATTTTTGGGAAAGAACACATAGAGAATTACATTTTCAACAGTGTGTTATATGTGAAAATTGCATATTTCATGATCCCTTCTTCCCCCACCCCCTTCCCCCGAAGTCACAGGAAATGACTCTTTTATTGTGACTCAAACTCGTAACAGGAAAAGAGAACAACAAGAAAGTGCTAAAATTTGTTGTTAACTGCTAATTACTATAATGGTGACATACAACTACTTTTTTAAAAAGTGCTTTTCCTCATTATTACAGTGTTATCACTTTATTGATGGAGAGCTATATGAAAATAGTGTCACAACACATTTAATCCTTAAGGAAAAAATTTGAATTTCAGAAGATTATACACCTGCCTCTCCATTTTTAGTCTGAGCTCAAAACTCATTAACATAAAACATAATCTAGGTATTAAAGAGTCTACCTCCTAATATGGGAGTTCAGCATGCAGATTTAACATTGTGTTTCAAGGTCTATCTGTGCAAGAAATGCTGTGGAAACCAAAGGCTTACCATGTTGGCTTTGCTGTTAGAAAAAATCTGCCTCAAAGAATGAAGTGGCTTAGGTTATGTAGTATAAAACCTTGCTACTCCCTAGGGAGAATCCTAGGGTCACCCAGGGGTCTGTGGTGACATGGAATGGAGCACACAAGGGAAAAATCTCCCACTCAAATTGCTGTGTCAAGAAATGGGGCCCAATTTCTGTGCTGGCGTACAACTGAGCAATTCCTGAAGTCAGAGAACGTGTGCTCACTTTAATTATAGAATTTGATCAACTTTCTTTTGATACCTACCAATGATAAACCTAAACATGTTGTTACAAGGTTAGCTCATAGGCTTTCATGCTTTCATTTAATCAAATTGGGTGTAATGATTTGCTTTGGGTTTGTTCCTTTGTTTTTGAGACTCAGTCCAGTGGATGTTCTGAAATACGTTCTTTCAACACTGAAAAATGTTGGAAGTCTGAAAAATGTTGGAAGTCTCTAAGCCATATATCTTAGTCAAAGCACATTATTCTTGACCTAAGAGCACTTTCATGTTAGAATGTAAAAAAGAAGTGTTTATACAGCTCTACAATGTTTTTCAGCAGAATTCTTGTAGCACCTGTATTGCTCTTTTGCATTATTTATGCCTTGTGAAATAAGAATGTGGTCAGTTAAGTCATAGTTCATTACAGTAACATGGGAAATGTGAAAGTAATCAAGGAAAATTGGTTGTTAATATTTCAGGCCATTTTAGAGACTAAATTCTACTTTTATCACTTTTGTATCCTCCTTTAACATAATCCACTGAAACATTGATTTCCTGGGAAGGATACCCTTGGATTTGAATCCACAAAATGATCCAAAGCAGTATTACTAGCATATACTAATATAATAAGGCTACTTGGTTTCTCAGAAAGACCATCCATATTTCAAATTCAAGGCTGGTTCATTAGCAGGGATACAGTGGCATAATACCACATAATACCAGCTGAAGATCTGGCCCACTGTATTTAATGCTCATGAAAAGTGCCAGATCAACAGCTATGGTTCTTGAAACCTGTTCAGGCAAAAACCAGCCATAAGCAATGGTAGTGTGTTACCCTATGAATGCATGTCAAACCTGACCTCGAAGGATCTGAAGCATCTTTGTGCCTATTTGATCTTTGGCCTTTCAGAAAAAACTTTAAATATTTTCCCTCACTATAAATGATAGCATTTGCCTTAACTCTTACAGTCTAAATTAATACAGAACATAGATCCATATGGATTTATAAATAGATGAGATGTCTGGGAGTGGCTCATCCTTGTGCAGCGTTCTCACTTAAAGAACTCGTAACAAATCTAATCCCATGTGAGAGATGAAAAACAAGGTTTAGTAATGTAGTGAGATTTTGGGCACCCACTGCAGGGTGGTTGCCAGTACTGTACACTTTTTAAAACTGCACGCTTAGCACCAGTTGGAGATACCCCCGGAGAAAGAATCAAGGCTTCTTGAATATGGTGACCTAATGATTTCATTTAAGAATATGCAGGATGCATGGTCCCCTTTTGCCAGTATATGAAGTCCCAAGTACTGAGATACACTGTTTTGTTAGAGGGAGGTGGTCCAAAGCCTTCAAACTGAACTGTGCACACAATTATTATTTCCACTTGCACACCATTAATATCTCCTGGCAGCACAGAGCAGATGTTTTTCTAACAGTTTGGTAAACTATGCAGAAAGGCAGTTTGCTAAAGGAGAAAAATACTGAATCAGAAGCTACAAGAACCAAAAAGGTATTGTCCTTGTTTAGTTAATTTGATAGGGAAAAAATAAAAAAAAAACAACCAAACATGAGAAATCCAAGCTCTACACAATTCTGAACACAATCAAAATCCCCCAAATAAATTCCACTTTATTTATCTTGAGCACTATATAAAGGTGCATAGATCAGTTACCCAAACTTCCATGTTCTGTATCAAATATTTCAGGAAGATAAGCAATATTAGTAACCAGGGTTAATGTACAGGTTTATTATGTCCTCAACCCATGATACATCTTTAAAAACCAAAACAAAACAAATTTATAAAAAAGACAAACAAACAAAAAAAAACCCAAAACCAAACCAAAACAACCCCAAAACCCCATGAAAAAACACACAAAAAAATCCCTAAAGCAACTTCTTTCCTCACTTCATCTATAGACAAAAATGAAATTGGGATATTGGAATTGACTAGATAGAGATACACAGCTACAGCTGACATATTATTGATTGTATATATAAGTTATTGTGAACACTGAAAAAAAGCAGTTGTTTAATTGAATTATCCAACTATTTGTCTGGATATGATTCTTTAAAAATCTTCCTTTCTGTATGGCTTTTTGTTTGTGAAGCAAATAAATATGCATGCACTCAACATTTATTGTTACATATTTAAATGGTACAGTTCAAATATCATTGAATATTCTTTTTCTACACTTCCCAGAATGAGTCCTCATTTAAATCAGATATTATGAAAACTGGATGAATAATCCTAAATTCAGGTGTACTACCACTCAGGCTAGGCAGATTGCTAGTTGATCATGCTAAGATGCTCCCTTATCCATTATTGGATCTGAAAAAGAGGAGGATTAAGAATTATCTGACTTCTCAGTTAATGTGCAAATCATCTAAAAGCTCAGCTTAGAAGGGTCTTAGAAAGCCAAACAGCACTAAAATAATAATAATGTCTTAAGTATTTTTCATAATATAAATGTGTCGTATCACAATTTTAGAGTGAAAATAGTGTTTTGTGGTTTATATCTCAGGTGGTCTTTTATCTCACTCTTCCTGTTTTTGTAATTATGTATGGAAGTCCTATAACTCTATTTTTAATGAAAAAATTTTACTGCAATTAGAAGGTGTAACTTGGGACAAACACTGCTGAAACTTAGTAAAAAATTATATTACTTTCAGGCAATAGTAGAAAAAAAATGATAAGCATCTTTGGAAATGAGCATTAATATTAATCTATCTACTTTTAACAAAGCATGAGGGAGGGAAGGAAAAGTGTATCTCAGGAAATGTAGTGGTATAATGTATCTATGATCTTTGCAGGGTTGGTTGTTTTTTTTCTGTGATACTTATTTCTAGTATCTTTCTCTGCTCTTGGTTATGGTGAAAAAACCCTTCATTGAAAAGATTGAAATACTATTTTTCTATATTTTCAAGGGACGGAAGAGTCTGTGAACCAGAAGGCATCTCTTAATGTTCCATCTTTGCATTTTTAGGCTGGTTCTGCGGTTTGCTATAGCAATATTTGTTTTATCATTTCTATCATTCCAATATGTATACTTGCCTTTCAAAAATCTGTGAAAAGTATTTAAAAAGAAAAGAGAAAATACTAGTATTTCAAAACCCTATTATAATGCATTTTCAAATATGTCAGACACATCTTTGTTAAAATTAAACCAAGGATTGGTTTTGAGCGAATAGCCCTATATCCTTACAGATGCTGTGGATGGATGCATCTAAGCTGCTTATTATATTGATGGGTTTTGCTGCTCTGCAGCAAATGAAAACAGGCAGCTGCTTCCTCCATCAAAGCAAAAAGCAGCCTGAGTTTTTATTAAACGAGTGTTCATTTCTTCTATTGCCAAAATTCTTACACAAAACAAAAGAGCAGTTTTAGCACATTATTGCTTAACTAGACATGAACAACTGACAGCAAGTGATAAGCCTGTCTGCTTTTCACAACTGGTAATCATTTTTGGAATAGATGTTTTAATATAGTTGAATATAAAATTTTGTAATTTACATCTACAATGGTACATAAATTTATAGATCCAGTTTTTTGCAGGAGAATGAAGGCTATAATCACAAAAGGTTTGTTCCAGTGTTGTTTAATTTTTAATAACTATTTGAAAACTAGTTTTAAAAAAGCACACAACACAAATTCATTCATTTGAAAAAAGCATGTTAAAGACAATCATACAAGTAGATTTGTACAGTTTGCCGATTTTTCTTATGGAAGAGATATGCATACATTTACAGCTTTGACTTGTTACTGTATTTCCACATCAGTTCCACTGAGCCTCTTAAGTTTGTGCTCTGAAAGAAATTTGCAGATTGCAGACCATCATGTTTCCCTCCTAGTCTTGAATAATAATGAGAATGAAAGTGAGAGATACAGTACTGAGGCCATTTTGCCTGGGCTGAAGATCTCAGGCAGTGCTTATACATATTTTTCAATGATCTAAATGTCATGAATTCTGCTTGAGATTGAAAGAGAGACAAGAGTTTCTATAAAATGTATGTGCATAGGGAAAAATGGTGAGATGTGTTTCTCTTTGTATCTTCTATTTCTTGTGGTTTCTTGTACCTTTCAAACTCGCTTATAGCATTTTTGCTGTGGAAGAATAAGTTAGCCATTCTCCCTGCCTCAAATTACTCCACTGCACTTAAAAGGTGGTTTGCCTTGTGCAAAAGTCAGGTGCAGTAAGACATGAGTGTGAGGTGCTACTGTAAAGGCTATTAAATAATTTTTCTTTTTTCACACTGTGTGCATTTATCGCTGAAGTTGCTTGCTTACAAATACATTTGGGGTAAATTTCAGAATGCAGAGCCTCAGATTAGACAATTGGACTTTCAAAACAGGTTAACTCTTATGTTGACACTTGAGGTGGTCAAATGTCAGAAGGGCACAGTACTCCGAAGCTGTTCTCCTTTTGAAAATCTGCTCTTAAATTAAATTTTGTAGGAAAATAGTTCTGCAATTCCAGACACACCATCTGCAACCAACTTGGTGACCATGACCCCTCTTATATCTGCTTCTGCTGTAGATGGGTGTAAACTTAAACTTGAGGATGCAAGTTTGAAAATAGGGGGTTTGTGTACTGCAAACAGAATGAAATAACAAGAGTTTTTTTCAGTGGGTTTTTTTCCTCACTTAGCAATTCCATCTATTTCTTCATTTTACCAGTGACCAGACTTGTCTTTAGATTAATACGAAAGTCATTTTCTATGGAAGGTTTCCACTCTTCTATACATGCATTTTATGGCAGCTAAAAATTTGGGTATTTTTGGTATTAGTGCCTTATTGCATGTGTTTATGGTTTTTAGATTCACTACGCCTTAGGTGGGATCTTGGGTAACCTGGAATACTGATTATCCTTTCAACTGTGTCACATTTTGCATGCTGTGTAACAAGTTGAATGAAAATAAAATCTTTGCTTCCTGACTATATTAAGCAACCTTTTTAATGATAAAATTACATTGAAAAGGGGTCTGAGGTGTGGAGTTTGGAGAAAGTTGAGAGCTAAAAGTAGTTTTGAGAGCTATCCATGCAAACTAACTACAGCAGTACGAATAATTACAAGTAGTCTTTACTCAAGCAATTACTCAAATTAGAACAATCATGTTATATGTTACTAGCAAGGTATTTGGCAGACATATGCTGTGAATCCACTTGGTACTTAGTCATAATTTTACTATTCATGATTTCATATTTTTTCTTTGACTTAGAAGTGAATGTTAGTGCTCCACTGACAGAAGGGCTCATAATATTGGTTAGAGCCTTGTTTTGACATTTGCTGCAAATTACTGTGCTGTTGAACCTTGATTTTGACCTGGTCTCTTACTCTCCAGGACCTCCAGCAGGTGTACTGTGCTTCTTGCTGTGCATGGTGGTGGTGATCCAAAGAAAAACTAACCAGGATAAAATTATCAAATTTACCTTCCCTTGTGACTTGAACATAAGACATGGTCAGTAGAAAATAAGGTTTGATACTGTAAAATTAGGATTGTAATAATGCTACAGTAAGAGTGGAAGGACCTTATTTTAAATTCCTGGAATTCCTTATATTAAATTCGTAGAATATCCTGTTCCACTAGGTAACTTAGTTTGGGGGATTTTCCATCCACTCTACAGTCTTTTAGCAGAGGAGATGGGTAATAGTTGCCTGTCTGGTTAGATGCTTAATTAAACACCTCTGCACAGTCCATTGTGGTGCCAAAGGTTTTTCTGCTCTCCACCAACCATGTGTCTTGTCAGGAAGGATAAAAAATACTTTTCTTTGGGTCAGAAAACAATTCATCATTGCTCAGTGCAATTGTTGGTACTTCTTTTGAGACATTATTCATCTCTTTGCCCATAAAGCTTTTTTTCCTGTCATTTTGATGAGTATTAAAGTAGATAAGGTGATTTCATGTAGTCAAGAATCAGGACATAGTAGAAAAAAAAGATCTTTCTGAGTACATTCCTCTGGAGAAAATGACTGACTTTTCAAATTTAAGTTGTCTTTGCTTTTGAGGGTTAAAATAGGTTTTGTGCAAAATTTGCTTGAAACTTCAAATTGATAGGAAGATATCTCATAGTTTAATAGTGCAAATAAAAGACAAAATTTGAATTTTGAGATCAGACGTCAGTACATGTGGCCATGTGAATTGCTACAGAAAAGTGACAAAACTTTCCGTTTGGCTTAGCTTGGAAAGGAACAACTTAATTTCTTAGCATGAGTGAAGCAGTTGTAGGACAGCTTTATACCTCCTACACAGAGCTTCAAGGGATGGTTCACCCCTCCCATTGCCCCTTTGCTTCCTGTGTAATGTTGGCAGACAGTAGAGTGGAGTTCCACTCATCTTGCACTATCCCAGTTAACCAGTAGCTACTGCAACTTCTTTGTACTTGTGGAGCAGTGCAAAGACATAAGGCTCGCAATAATCAAATATCTTCATTAAAAAGACAAAGCATTCTATCCTGAGAATTTTCTAACAACATGCTGTTCTTTAAGAACTTCACATTAGATCTCAATATTTGTTATCCAAATGTGTGAGATCACTCTTGAAAATGTAAAAAACCACAGAGGAGAAACAATAATTTTAATTAAAAAAAAAGTACTGGATAATTTATTTCTAGTAGAAAATCATACAGAAATCAGCATTTTTAGGTTCAGCGCAGAAGCAACACAGGTTTTGTTTGCTTTGGACTAGTGGTGCTTCACCTGATGGTTAAAACAGAACATCCTCAGAAGGCTGTCTATACATGATTTAGTCCACATGGGTTGAAGGTTGCTTTAAAGAACTGTTGTGCCATGGCTAGTACAGAAGGACCTGACACGTTCCATTAGCAAACACTGTGAGAGTAATAAAACTCAGTTTATGTGTTCTTAGCATTATTGTGATATTTTGTTAGTGTTGTTCCTCTATAGGAAGAGTTTAGGTATCTTTTTTGATTAGTTACATCATACCTCAAGGTGTTAGGATGACTCAGGTTTTTTTCTTGACCTTCCCATAATTTCATTCTGTGTGTTTGAGCAACTTAATCTGTCTTTGTCTCCTAGTTTGGTTTCTAATGTACAAAATTGGAACAACAGAATTCCATGATGTCATCAGGTTCTTGTGAGATAGACTTCATTACTATGGTGGATTTTATGATATGGTGATAAGTGCTGTAGAAATGCTTGCATTTTATATGTCTCTGCATATATAGCATTTCTCCATCCATCACCATACGATGCAGCAATAATGTTTTTCTACCCCTGCTACGGTAGTAAGTATCATTAAGCTGTCTGGAAGTAGACATCATCGCTCTTATGGCACATTTGTAGTGGATCTTCTACTCCATCCTAATGGTGAAAGGGTACCTGCCAAGAACTAAAATGCAGGCAGGAGTTTCTCTGTGAGCACTGTCTCTCTTCCAAGTCTTCAGACATGCCAAATCACAATCCTTGAGGCTCTCCTTTAAACACCAACACAACTTAAATTTTGTTTCAGTAGAGATTCCAGTGGTTTGTGGCAACTATTCTGTTTTCACATTGTAGATACCAAGGTGATAAAGAGTTTTAAAACCTCCAGTAAATGTTGCAAAATATTTATTTTTGCAAAAAGAAACTCTTATTTCTGTTTGTTTCCTTGTTTGATTGTTAGTCCCTCTGACTAGGACTTGTAGTGTATTTATAACCTTTTAAATGCAGGCACCATTTGGGACCTTCTGATATTCTTCTGCCTATGCATGTGTAAAATAATTGACTATCATGTGTAAGCAGTTGCATATGCAAATAGGTACCCATCTGATGTTATGTATTTATAATCAAATTCATAATACAAAATGAGAATAATTTTATTTTAAATATGAAAGAATTATTTTAGGTGTATTCACAGGAAACTTAATCCATATCCATATGTATGTGTTTGCAGGAAATAAATGATGCTTTTTGCAACCTAGTGGTAGTTAACTCATAGGAATTGCTGCATTTCTGCATTACAGCTGTATGTTTTCTAACAGAAGCAGAACTATCTTATACTTGCAACTTCAAAATGTAGGTCATTGTGTTGGTGAATGTAGGTCAGAGTGAAGGGGAAGACAGAATGCAAGCTCCTCCACGTGGGTCTTTAAGCTTATCCCTGTTTTGAAGTTAAAGAGGCTTACCTACCTGTTCAAGCACGAGAAGCTTTTCCTTTTACTAAAATTAACGGAGATATTCTGGCTTCTGGCTTCTTGGCTTAGCTGGAAGCACTGTGTGCTTCCACACTTGAGAGCTGTGTTTGTGAAGGACCTCCTGACTCCTGCTTCTTTAGCTGCCAGCCTCTTACATCGTTGCTGAGGTAATACTTCCTTCCCTATGGGGGGAGGGAGCAGGGAGGAGAGTGGTGTCCATCGCGAGCATCTGCCTAAAGAAGAGCATTGTCTTTCCAAAGGTCCTTTACCCTTCTCTCAGCACAGACCTATCTGAAACACCTGCAGTTTCAGCTGGTATCAACATTGTAATGGCAGCAGGGGAAAGAACGGTGACCCCTCATAAAAGATTTAGTGACACTATTCAAAGTGCCCTTCAATAATAACTGTGGAAAAGTGAGAGACATTTGACTGAGGGTACTGAAAACTCAGGTGTTGAAGGATTTTGCCATAACTGACAAGTATTTTTAAAACTTGCTCAGGCTAAATGTTTGCTATAACAGGGTTTAGGTTTTCTGTGGTTTTGGGTGTGGGTTTTTTTTGTAATGTGAGATATAAGTATTATAAAGGGTATTAAATTAGCCATGTCTTCACTAAATATTAAAAAAGTACTTTTATTGCTTGAGTATACACCAGTCGTTGCAAACTGAAATATTCTTTATATTATACACTTAAATATTTAAACAGTTATTATATTTATTGCAAAATCTGTCATTTTAGCATATTTCAGTGCTCAAAAGCATTGAAATGCTCAAAAGGTTGATGGAAAATCCTGTACAGTTCTTAGTGTATGTTTCACTGAAGAATGGGTAGTCGTATGTGAATATTTTATTTTAACCCTTAGCAAGTCTAAGCAAAAGAGCACATTTGCAAACACGTAATTAGCCTGAACTGTCATAGGACAAATACCAATATCGCTTTAGTGGTTTCATCATACATATGAATCATCAGTCTATTTTTTTTACCCTTAAGATCTTTATCACACAAAAGTTATATGCAAAGTTTTGACCAAATCCTGTCTAGGCTTTTGCTTGATCTGCATGCAGACAGCGCATTCATAAATTTTCATGATTTATCACTATGAGTAAGGGTAGTTCAGAATACTGACTGGGTGGAAAGGAATAATTATGTATTTGATGGTTACAATCAGTCTCTAAGTGATTTAAAAAGACGACAGTTTTTCTTCCAAACTTCTGCTTCTGTTAAATATGTTGTGATGTTTTTAAAGTCTCAAGAAAAAAGAATTATTGAAAATGGTCTAAAGGATGCACATCTATAGTAAGCTGCATGGAATTCAATTTACCTGTTGAGAAATATCTAAGCATGTCTGGTTTTCTCTTTACTGAAACCATTGAAGTGTCTGTAGTTCTTAATATTAAGTTTCTGTCACGTTAATTCATAATGCTGTGTGTTGTGGGGGGAGGCTAACCCTGTTTTTTACCTGTGGACAGATAGGTAAGCATGTTTTTTCATTGCTAAGCAACAACAGATGGAAAACATACAGCCATAGTTTGGCCGCATATGCCTTTGATTCATCCTCCCTTAACTTTGGGAACCGAAGTCAAGTGCCTGAATACAAGTCTGTTTTCCCCAGGCTCCCTCCAGCAATGGAGACTGGTGCTTGCAGGAGAGCATGCAAGCCTCACAGGGTCTGTGCTGCCCTTTCCATGGGCCACAGTGCTTCAGTTACATGTTCAAGTGAGGTGGGAAACTGGTCTGACCAAACAGTGAGTTTCATGAGTGAGTGGTGTTGAAGGGGTAAATTTGCATGGATGCCTCCAAGTCCTTGCCAAGGTTGACAATGACCAGTGTAAGTTTTATGGTGGGAGCTTATAAAGTCATGAATAATACAGATTAGGTGAAAAAAGCATAATTGCTCCTCTCTAGTCCCATACAAGAACTACAAGGCCTCAAATGAAAATGTCAGGGAGGTAAGTACAAAACAAGAGAGAGGAGAAGTTTCTTTATACAGCGTGGTAAAACTGTGGCACTTCCTGCCATGGGATGTTGCAGCTATGAAAGTTTACCACAGTCCACAGAACAACTAGTAAAATCCCTTGGTGACTATTAAACAGAATTTACCAGTTGTGTTTCCTCTCCTCCTCTGGAACTCCTTGAGCCACAACTAGAAATCATGCTGCATTATTGCCCTAGGCCTGTATTTGTCCTTAGCATGTGTGGCTGGTCAGTGTACCTTACAGTCAGACTGATGCCTGACCTAACAAACCCAACCTAAGAGAAAAGGAGCTAAATAAGAAGAAACCAGGAAGAAATTAAATGACTGCAGAGGACAGCTAATGAAAAAGGAGGGGGCTCCTGTCCACTGTAAGCAGGCTACAAGGCAAGGTAGGCCTGGCATCTAGCCTGGTACAAACAGTTTGACATTCGTACGAACACCCAAATGCCAGAAGTTTCATAGAGTTAAAATTTACATAACTTTTAAAGTCTTGACAACTGCATATTCAGTTCCACTGCTTAAATCAGAAGTCTTCCATTAGAAGTCTTACTTGTTTCTTTATTCCATGGTATTATATAGCAAATGCAGAAAATTGAACAATTGGTAGAGGTCTGCAAATGGTAATATGTATCCAAATATTATTTTAGACCCCCAAAAAATCTGTTCTAAGATGGCAAATATCTTTGTTTTACAGGTCTCTGGCCTTCTGAAGAAGTGCTGGCTTACTACTGCCTAAAGCACAATGAAATATTCAGGTACAGACTTAAACATAAAAAGATATTTTCCAATCTATTATTTTTATTGTATCTGCATGGTAAAGACTGCTATGATTTAAGTCTTCAGATTAAATTTAAAATGTTCAAGGTGAAAACATGTTGCTCTTAACAAAGAATTCTGAGCTGCCTTTGGGTACTAATATTGCACAGCAAGCTTTCTGCTATATGTCAAAGACTTTTGATTTCCACTCAAGGCATTTTATTTCACTTTGATTTTGGGGAAACAAAAGTGAAGCTCCAATCGATCAGTACTGATTGTGAAGGTCAGGAAAAATAAAAGACATTCTTTAAACTGACATCTGTTGCAAAAGCAAGCAAAATAATACCTGATAAAATACATAATAATCACTGCATATAGAGATGGAGAAATTTGTACCTGTATTTAAGTGTTGAGAAACAATTTTGAGACATCCTGCACTTTTATTTGGTTTTGGGTTTTTACATTTTCTAAATTTGTAGAAGACAGCTATCAAGGCTCCAATAGGAACACCTGAAAGTAAAATCTATCCTGCATCCTCTCTCTTTCCCCTTGAGTATACAGAGCTTTGCACTTGAAAAATCCTTGAAGTTTCATTGTCCAGAGGATGAATGGGGTGCAAGAAAAGCCACTATAACAGCGCATTTGGAGGCATAAATTGTGTTCTGAGTGAGGGTGCAAGGTTAATACCAAGTAAACCAGCTTGGAGTATACAAAATGCCTCAGTCTGTGTACACATGGTGCTGGTAAAATAAGGAAGACCAAGCTGAGTCCCTGCCCCTTGTACCAAAGCTGAAAGTGTATCAGCTGTGAGCTGGTTCCTGCAGCTTGCTCAGATTCCTATCTGAAATCAAAGACCTGGCACCAAAGCACGCCCTGGTTTGTAAAGCCTCATTTCTACTCCATCAGCAACCTGAACGAAGCCCACCCGATTAAAGGAGGCAGCTAACGCACTTAATCTGGTGGCTGCTGCTCCTTCCTCTGAGTTTAGCTGGGCCTTGCACTGTGTGACTTTTGCGGCTGTATTGGTGTCCCTGTAGCACTTTGCTGTCCAGCCCCTCATATGTTTTGCTTGTTCTCAGAGGCTCTTCACAGCAAACCTCCCCGTGCTGCTCACTAAAAGGGCATTTTCCTAGTTTAGGTATGCAAGCCTGGATCCTCAGAGACAGCAATCGGTCAAACTTCCATGGACGAAATGGGCAGTTTCACATCCTGATTTCTCAGGATTATGCCCTCTCAACAGCATGCTCAGAGTAGAGTTTCTTATTTTAATTCTCATTGATAAATGTCACTAAATATTGCCTGAGAGGTGGATATGATTTTTAAAATTTGCTAATAAGGGAACTTTGCACTGAAATCAATTATTTATATGCATGAATATATATGTGTATATGTATATACTCATAGATTATGTACATACAGACTGGGTTCAAAATGCACTAAAAAGCCCACATTAGATACTTTCTGTGTTTATTTCAATAAGCATGACTCATAAAGTATTAAGTGCCTTGTAAATCTTATATATATAACCATATGTATATACTTTAATATATATGACATGAATGGTTTAGAAAAATAAAAACTTATGTGAGAAAAAACCTATAATCATTCTATTTAAACCACAAACTGCAAATTTCCCACATCTGTTTTATATTCTCATTGGGTGTATGTACAGCTTGTTCCTCCAAACTGTGTCCGTCTTTTGTCTCATTTCCATTAAATAGCACAACCAGACTTTCTTCAAATAAAATTTGTTGAGTCTAAGAAAAATAAATCTTTCCCATCCAGACAGCAAACATTAGTGTACAGTCATACAGCCATAGTCCACTAGCCTCAGTGAACAGAATATCAGCATCTGGATACTGATACGGATAATGGCATCCTAGATGCTCTTCCTAAATATCAGTGTCGAGTGAGCAGTCGACTTTCACATAAAAATAGATTTTCAAATGTTGGTATTTTAGGGGAGAAGAAAAGGTGGACCAAAAAAAAATCTGGTTAGCTGAAATACCATCTTCTGCCTGTTAAAAATGTCTCAATGGGAACATTTCTGCCAGCTGTAACAGTTGTCGGAGATGTAGCTATAAAGCAGTGTGTTCTTAAACCGAGGCTCTGCCTTGCCCCAGAGCTGCTTCATGCGGTTTTGTTGCGGGGTCAGCATCCCTCCCTCCTCCCCTCCTGGGGCAGACCATGGCTCTGGAGGACATTCTTTATGGCTCCCCCTCCAAGCTCCCATCCAGTATGGTCTCTGCACTAAATTATATTTCACATGCACATTTTAATAACAGCACAGTACGGTCTAAGTTAAAAGCAGCCTTTTAGACTATGTATTCAATTCTCTGCTCAGGCTCAGTTTAGGCTCTTGACACTAACTCAGTTTAGTTTTCTGTGGCTTAACTCTTTGCTGTTCCCATCGTTGTTCATAACAGCATTGTTTGTAGGTCACTTGCAGTTTTAAGTGCTAATTGAAGGATTAGATTTCTTCATATGTAATTTTTTCATGGTATTTGGCTTGGTTTAAAACTTCTCTCTTTTTAATACAGAAAGGCTTTTAGGCATAACTATATGGAGAGATATATAAATAATATTAATTTCCCCATTTACTTCTCTAACTGTTTTTGCAAGAATGAATGTGGATTAACATTGTTATCCTTTCCTAACAATTATCTTTCGCTACTCTAGCTAGTTTAGTTTTAAAAGACAGAGCCATTGACAAGGGAAAAAAGGGAACCTTCTCAGATTTTTCAGCTCAGCGGTGGTAATGTTGCACTGAACACTAATGAGGGAACCCCCACTGATTTGCCTGCTTTGTGACTTTTCTATTTCATAATTATTTTTAAAACGCAAACCGACATGAGGTAGCCTAGTCATGTCTCTACAACTTCCTGGTAGCTCAGTTCTTACTGCAGATGGCAATTTGTTCTTGTAACATATATGTGTCTCTGACCATTTTCATCTAATTTGTATGGGTTCTACCATTTCCTTTCTCTCTTTCAGAGACCTTGCTGTGTGTGAGCTAGGGGGTGGCATGACATGCTTGGCTGGGCTCATGGTAGGTCTTTTCTCAATTCCGATCCCATTCAGAGGGAGAAACAAAAGGAAAAATGTTCCAGTGCCTCCAACTGCTGGGTCAGAGAACTGTCAACAGCCTCAGCTGCAGTCAAGCTGCAGAGTCTTGAGAGACCTTCTAGATTGACTTGCTTTCGTATCATATTGATTTTATGGTTGCCTCGATGAGCAGAAACATTTTACCTCCGTGTAGTCAATATCTCTTGTTGTGACATTCCAGGCCACGTACGGTCTGTCTTTCATTGCCATAGCTGAAGCATTTTTTTTTTTTCAGATTATAGTCCCATTTGCTAAGATACAGGAATAGCCTGGCAAATCACAGTTGGAGCACCATGATATAGCTGCTAATGTTTTGCCTGCATTATTACACCAACAAACATGATCCAGAGCTCTCGGTAATTAGATTCTTTTGAATTAGATTGGCCATTCAGGAGAGTCGTTCACCATTCTTTGGGTTCTGAGTCATGTATTCAGGAGATATTATGTAGCAGTGCAGTGCATTAGACAAGTTTTTATGTCTCTACAAATAAAAGCATATTGTTACACTGATTGGCATTTGACAAACCTGTCGCTCTTATACAATGTGTCGAGGTTACAGCCCAATGTGCGAGCATGTCAAAGCTCACAAAAAAATTACCCTTACAAAGCCATCTGCCTGCAATGCAAAGTTATATGAAGGGCATCAGGCAGTCAGACAGAAGCAAGCTGAAAGGCAGAGTGACAGCCTTGTATGATGGCTCTACTAGATAAACAGAAGCCCGCAAATGAAAGCCTCTCAGAATACCATCATCCGCTGTCACAATGCAATTACGGAACAGAATGATAGCAAGATAGAGGCTCCCGCAAATGGAATGATAAAAGTATTGACTGATTTGATTGAATGATTAAAATAATGCAGACATAAAATGAAAAAAGATTGAAGATTGTTACAGAGAAATAGGTGAGGAAGCATGATACTGAAGGCTTGTCACTGCTGTCTTCACTTCCACACAGACAAGCATATTTGCTCATTGTTTGCTGTGCTCTTTTTTTCAGGTTGCTATTTCTGCAGATGTCAAAGAAGTTCTGTTAACTGATGGAAATGAAAAGGCCATCAAAAGTATCCTTATTCAGATAGAAAACTGGTTTGTTGTGCTCGTTCCTTTTTACTGGCTGAGTAACAATCGATATAAAGACAGACAGCATGGGGTATGTTAAGAAAAAGTCCCCACATAAGTAATTAAAAAATAGATGTAGAATATCTTGAACAGAGCTACAGCTTCCTCCACAATAAATGCCACATTTCTTCTTTAATTAAAAACGTACATTTTGGTATAGAGCAAGTACAGTAGTAAATATTTGTCTTATGGGAGAGTGCTGAAAGATTCCTGTGTGTATGCTGCACATTACAGGAGGTGTAGCAGTGAATCAAATCATTAGCTCCCCTTCACATATTTGTTTTGCAGAAGAACTAGATTTTTTTTTTTGGTTACTTTCAGATACTCGCCTCTTAAAACATTCCCAGTATTTGTATATTGTCATAGCTTTTCCAGTGTATATTGAAATGCATGGTTTCATTGTTGCTGCTAAGTTATAACTGCCTACAAATTACCCATTTAGTGTGCTTAATCAATTATCAATTTATCCTTATTTCTCTTGATGTAAGACTGCAAAACTCCTCTGTCCCTTGTAGAAAGTATTTTATTATATTTCTTGTATTAGAATAAATTGCTATCGTGCCCTTCTAATATGAACACATAGTTCAGAAAATTAAACTGGACTTTGGCTAAGCAAAAGAATGAGAGCATAATTTGTGGCCACTTTAAATATCAGCACAGAACAAGAACAGATATATACAGTGAATACTAATAGCCCTTAGAAATTGAGAGAAAAAAAAAAAGGAAGATATCTATTTGCTTTTGTTCCTTGGCAATCTTTCCATTTGCATTTTAAGGCAGACTAGTTTTTCAGGTTTTGGCCACTGCATCATCAGAATTATTTAGATTTGAGTTTTCTATGTATTTGTGAGCTAACTTAGCAAGTACTTAGTGAAAAAAATAAGTTAAACTAATTTGTGGTTTAAAAAAATTGCAGTTGCTGATGACTGTTAAAACAGGAGGCATTGCAGTGCAATAATATTAGCTACTACATTTAAAAAGACTTTCTCAGAAGTAACTGAGGTAACTATCATTGCTTACAACCCTTTACAATTTCATGTAAAAAACCAGCCAATCCTAGATTATATCTTTTAAAACTTGATGGAAGCCTTATAAAGGTCTCCTTTTTCTTGAAAATGCAAGTTCTCAGTTGTGTTCCAGGGATTCGTAGTTTGTTAAATTTTAGTTGGTTATACTCGTGTCTTGAGGAGGAAGTATTCATTATTCTGTGTATTTTAATCAGCATCACCCCTTCCAATCTTTCTTCTATGTCATTATGAGGATAAAAAATGTGAAGGAAATAAAGTGTTTCAAAACTAGCCTAACAAAACAAACTGATGTTTTATAGAAGCACAGGTATTTAACAAAAGGTCATTTTACCCACAGAAACCTTCAGGTGAGCTCAGTAATCATCAAGTCAGCAAATATCTTGCATAGCAGATTCCATAAAAATACCTGAACTTTTTTGAAATTTAGAAGTCTTCTATAGCAAGGAAAATTGACAAGTGCTAAAAGTATTCACTATTTGGAATTAACAAATTAAAGTGCTTTTACTCCTGAAGAAAGATACTATTAATGTCATCATCTAATTAGCACACTTTAGTTTTTCACTATATGTTTTAAAAATGTCTTTTATTTTCAAAAGTCTTACAAGAAGTCTTCATCTGTATTCACTCAGTGAATCCCTTTCAGAGAAGTGATTGGTGGAAGGCTCTAACAGGAATTTATTTTTCTTTTTTAACATTTGGTGCTCTGAAGGCACAGCATTCAAAGTGCTTTTATTGTGTTGGATTTTACAATGGGCTTAATATTAGCAGGGTGCCAAAGTGCAGCAGACTAAGAACTTTACAGTGTAGGCGGAATGTATTCTTAAAAGTACACATAATAAAATTTATGTTGCATTTTATGTGTTTTATGGACTTCAGTAGTAATTTTATGATCTGTCTTATGGTAATTTTCTTTTGCATTCTTTTCTGTAGTGACTACCTATAACAGAATTTTAGGCTAAATTTATATCTGTTTCAGCCACACCAGTCTCTCTGAAATCAGTAAGAATTTTTGGTGTCATTGGAAATAGTATTTGGCCCCAAGTGCCACAGACTGCAAATGATGTATTTCTGCTAATTTTTATTATTGCTGATGGTATTTTTTAATTGTTTAGCATACTATATTAAATTAATGGGGGGTAAAATACTGTTTTCTTTCATAAATTCTGCTCTTCAGGAACAGTTAATGCCTAGTATTATGCTTTTTATGTAGGTATTATAGATTAAAATAATCTTGTTTAAAAAATTACTGTTTACATCTTCCCTTTAAATTTCTTAAGAAGCTTAAATTACATGCCAGTCATACTATAATATCCAAAAATTACTTTCCCAAAAGTAAAAGTGGTTGTCAACAAAAAAGAAAAAAAATCACTGTCAGAAGCCAGGAAATCACCAAGCAAGCCTGCTAATTATTCTTAATGGGCAAGATGAGCACATTAAGAAACAAATGAATACATCAGTGAAATGTAATTGAAAATCGACCTGGCAATAGTGCATTGCATCTGAGAATCTGCCTTTGTATTATCATCATCATCATAATTATTGTTGGTTTTGTTGTTGTTATCGCTATTCAGTGAGCGTAACTAACAGCATTGCTTTGTGAGCTCTCAAGCTTTTGAGGATTTGATTTTTCTTTTAGTTTTTGACATTCTTCATATTATTCTCCATTTCATACTGCCACATGAAGTATTCGCTGTGTATGTTTTCAATATCTATATTAGGATATGTTATTGAAATGTTACAAGTTAAAACAATTTACGAATATGTTAATTTCAAATCATTGTTGTCATTTTAACCATTCCACAGTGAAATATATAGCTATATTTTATATTAATCATTGGTCTTATGCATGAGGTTTATGGAGGTTTTAAAAAGGATATTATGATAAAGGATACATGATTTGAGTTACTAGTCCATTTAAAAGACTTCACTCTAACTCAGTCCTTTTGCTTATTGTGGGCAGATTTTTAATTGATTAACAGATCATTTATATTGCAAAATCAATAAAATAAAGACAGATGTTATTGCTTTTGCAGCTTTGTTCAAAACTTCATTGTTGGTTTAGTGTGTTTTATCTAAGTTCTTTCAGGTTCATTTAAATAAAGAAACTATTAAAAACATAGGTATTTCAAGTGAATAATAAAGATATATATAGGCAAAGTTATCAGATTCATGCCCCTTTGTAATTTGGGGTGATAAGCATTCAGATACAAATTTTCCAACTTAGGTAATATCTATGACATAGTCAGTCATTAACATCAAATTCTATTTCCCCAGAACACTGTAAGCATCTATACTCGGTTCTACATGTCCAAATGCAAGGAGGAGGTTCATTTTTAGTAAAAATTGTCTCCTGTTTCAGAGAGGCTGTGTACCTTCTGCCTTAGCTCTGTTTCACATCATGCACTAGTGACTTGAACTACTGTCTGAAAGCATCAATAATAGAAAACATTGCTGCAGTGCACTATAATGGCCATTAAAATATAGTGTATGGATCTTTCAACAGTTCTGGGAAATTTAGGTTAGAAAGGTCATGTTCAGCATGGATGCCTGAAGACAGGGGCTCATAAATTATTTTTAAAAGCTAGTGTTAGCATGTTTACAACAATAATTAATAGTTTTGTTCAATTATATAATTTAAGTGCAGTCTAGCTAATTTATCAACAATGTTACTTCTGCCTCTAATTAAAAATAGCATGCTTTACTCATGGAATTATTTATGTCTTCCTTTTTACTTTACAGGTATAGACCATTCATTACTTACTTACTTCTCATTGCATATTGTGAAAAAGATTTAAAAGGCATGTCCAAACTACATAGATTTGTTTAAACCAGTTTTCTGTCATTCCATTTCTAGTTTTTGACTTCATGAAATATCAGTTGTCTTTTCTTTTACATTGTTTGGATAGAGGCTTTCTTAAAATAACTTTTCTTAAATAGCCAACTGTGTTAGGAAGGCCAATTACATTATTTAAGCAAAGTAAATAAAAGGATACGTCAGTGATATTTTAAATTAACCTGACACTAACTTTCAATTTTCTTATAAGAGCACTTGCAAAGCATTCAACATATTTTGTGCTCCTAGAAACATCCTCCTAATTAGCATTAGATTTCCTGTACCTTAAATAAGAAAGAGGGATCATTGACGTCTTTACTAAAAATGTTCGGTTAAGATAATTTTTTTGTATTTCAGAGTGAATTGTTCAAATATGTATGGATTCACACTGGGTGACATTTAGTATTCTCATAGTTTTCAGTCACTTCCTACACCTTTTCCTTCCAATGGCTTCTCACTAACCACAAATGATTGATTATGAAGGTTATTTCACTAGGCATAGATGACTGGGCACAGCTTCCCTTGAAACTTTTCATTGAGACCCCTCACTTTGGCCTGCCTGAATGGCTACCCAAATTTGTGACCTGATCTTCTGAACTGAAAGAAGCTGAGACATGAGGCTGAGGCATTGATATGTGAGGCTAAGGCACTGTTGCAGTGCCTATGGAGAAGAAAAGACATTTATTGCTTTGTACTATGGATCTTTTATGGTGGTTCCAAACCATTCTCAAGAAAGCAAATGGACTAGGAACTCCCCTGCCTATAGGCTAAGGTGCTCCCATTGTGTGTTGGATTTGACCCAGACAGAGACAGGAACAAAGGTATGTGTCCTGTTGCAGGGCAGGTTCTCAAAACCTTTAAGCCTCCAAAATCTCAGCACTGTGATCTAGTGATAGAGTCGAAAGCAGTGCAAACTAAACTGGACATTAAGTGACCATGGTGAAAATTTCTGTTCACCATGGTTGTAATTCTTATATTTGTAAACAATAGTTGCCTTTAAATGTATCTAAGGTAGGGGAAGTCTTTTTCAGTTCCCTCTAGCTACAGGGCTAGTAATTCCTTAAATGAAACAGTAAATAGAGGTAGGCAACAAGAGCAAGTTGCTGCATAGATGTGCTGGAATAGCAATGTAAAATTTATGCTTCTGAAAAAAGACTGACTCTTAGCATAGATTAAAGAAGACCAAATGGATAAAAGACATTATGAAGGTATTAACAATGGAAAAAAGCATTTTTTATTATTTTTATTACTGCTCTGGTTTTGTAGATAATTCTTAACAAATATGCTACAGATGTAAGTGAGATCATCACAAGAAACAAAAATGCAGGAGCGTTTAAGGCTCAGAAAGTGTCAAGCTGGTAAGATTCTACTAAGCTGTTTTACTGATTCATGCGTGTAATTGTGCATTCAATGTAAATGCAAAATGTATGTGAAAGTGTGACCTATACTACTGATGCTGACACAGATGTATATACAACATAAGTAGGTAAGTGATGCAAGACAGAAATTTGGGAGTATTAAAAAAAATGTTAGCCCCGAAGGCTCTGGAGGGTGAGCATTGTAGAGGTTCAGAGAATTTGGTTTCAGATCATCTCCAGAGCCCTTTCAAACCCACCCTGTAATAGGTGTTCCCACTGAGGTTAGCTGTTTAACCATCTGTTTCGCTAAGGCATCTCCAGGTACAGTGGGGACTGGAAGCAGCTGAAAATTTGAAGTGTGTTTATCTCTTGTAGGATTTTAAAAGTAAGTTGCAAAGTACTTCATATTCATGGTGTAGGTTTAAGAATTAGAATGTGCTTAGACATGGCTACCTAAAAGCGAATAGTACACTCTTATTTGTGTGTCTAAATCTTTTTTTTTTTTGATGACTCTCATTCCAGAAGGGCTTTCAGTCCTTCTCAAAGTGACAAAAGTAAAGCTGAAAAAGGGCTGAGAAAAGGCAAGCTGTTACAGCAGAATAAGCTTATTAACATAGAGGGTTAAACCCATACAATTTTAATGGCTATCATTCACATCATTTATCCCTATGCTTATGTAGCCATTCTGTGTAGAGTTCTTTTAAGTGAGCACTTAGGGTTAGAAAAATTCTGCCTTCATTAGGGTGTACATGCATATAACTTAGAGATATATCTCTGCATCCTAATAAGTGCCTGCCAAGTAGACAAAGGCCACACGAGCCCCAGGAATGGTCTTTCAGGTTCCATGTGCTGAACACTTCTTGTGAGCAGCCTCAGACACTCATCCCTGCTGAGGAGAGTCTGCATGGTACGTCCATCCAGAAGCTTAGATTTTGTAGATTTCCAACTGCTGTCTACTTTGTATGAGATTTCGGATTTCATCCCTTGTCAAGACTTCAAACCTGGTCTTTTAGATATCAATCAAAAGCACATTTTCTACCATGTCCTCATTTACATTTATCTAATGCTTAAGGTCATTTGTGATCATTTGAGTGTATTTCAGCATATGGAATCAGTGAATAATAGATTTCAGCCTCATGCTGAGAAGAAAGATTGTGTAAAAACAAGACATGATGTTGTTTACTGGGTGTTAATAATCACTAATTAATAAACATATCTAGACGTCATAAAGTGTTGCATTTTAAGGAGTAAAAATGTCAAGTGTTTAATGTCTTGAGTGCAATAGCATTTAGGGCTTTATTTGCATAACTAAAATAATTAAATTACAAAATAAAGTGAAGTACTATATCAAAATGTAAGGCTCATTATAATATACACATAATTTGATTTTTTAGTTCTATGTTCTTAAAGCTTTTGCAGGTTTGTTCTAACAGTGTAAAGTTTTATAAAATAAGTATTCAAATCACTCTCCAATCCCAAAAATATTTATCATTTTGTATTTCTCTATCTTATACACATTAATAGTTGATTTCTCCTGTCAAAATTAAGGTTATACTTTGGTTGGTTATTTGAGAAACACTAATGGATGGATCAGTCCTTTAGATTCAGTAATGACATGTGATTAAGGCAGTAACAAAGTTATTTGATCATTTCTCTAGACCTTGAAGAAACTAAAAGGTTGATGTAAAATCTGAAATATTACCATAACCCTGATTCACTTTTCCTACAACCAAAAACCTTAGTTATATAATGATAATGGGGGAAAAAATACACAAGAAAATGTAGTGTTTTGTAGGGAAGAATGCAACACTGGCATGCAAAGTGATGTTAGGTGATTTGTTTTATGTTGATCAGAGCTTGCAGGCAAATTAATATAGTGATATATTTAAGTGACCTACTGCAACATTAGTTTAATGTGGAGAAAGCATGTTCCTGACTCAAACGTTTTATTTAAACAGTGTCCAGTCTTGCAACTTTGCACAGTGTCTAGTCCAAAGTTACAAGATTCTTTCCATATAAAAGGTAATTCAGAATAGACCCTTCTCACTGCACCTTCATCTCACATTGGGATCTTGTACTCTTTTCCTTGCACATGGAGCACAAATTATCAGTATGAGAGTCAGTTTGTGACTTTTCCAGACATTTAAGTCTAGATTTGGAAAATATGCCAAAAAAATGTATGGCACAAAAAGGAACAATCCAGTATCAGCCAAGAGAAGTTAGATTAGGACAACCTGCCATATATTTATTTATTTAGATTTATACAAAATGCAGTAAATGAGCACTTATCTAGCTCTCTGCCAACTCCTGATTATTGTTTGAAAGTACAGTAATGTAAGCCAAACTGGCAGTTTGTCATATTATGTGTTATAATGTAATAATAGATATTTAGTAAACAGTTTACTTCAGCAGTGGATATAAAATTCTATTTTATTTTTAGCTTCAATGAATGTGTTCAGAATTTTTATTTACACTTACTGGACATAGGTACTGTAATGCCACTGAATTACTAATAATGACTTGCCATAGTAAGATGAATTATCAATACCATTCATGGATTTCAGGAAATTTTTTTCCACAGTTCAAAAATTATCCATGAATCATGTTGTTTACCCCATAACTTAGCATATGAGTTATCCTGATAGCAGTCTTTGTACCATCAACTCTTACTGGTTTGACATGCATTATATCATTGTTTTGAACACATCCACCAATGATTAAATTAGTAATAACAAAGTCAAGGAACCTCTGCTGTTTTTCTCTTCTTTATTCTAATGTGGAAGTCTTCCTGAAGCAGGGGTTTGGGTAGTAGAATTTTTGAAAAGTTGTTTTTATTACAAATGTCATGATGGAAAAGCTTTATCAAAGAAGAAGGCTTGCAGTATATTCTAAAGGTTAACAGATTCTGTCTCTCTTACCTACCAGGGAATTTGTTCGTCCATCAGATTCACTTGTCTGAGAAGACCAAATCTGTTAAGAATAAAATTTGTGTACTTATGGCTGATATGGGACCTGTGAGTTTTAGCTGTGGACAAGTCTATTATTTTGCTAAGAGTTGCCTCAGAGAGATTACATTCCACATAGGAGTGTAAACAAGTACATATAACAACAAGTCCGTGAAAGAAATGCTTGTGGTATGATGCACCCTTTGATTTGATTAGTAATAATATATCATATACTTTTTGTTCTATAGAATTATAGTTAAAATTAGAACCCACATCAAGAATGTATGACCATGTGACCAAAAGTGACAATTCCTTCTTCTTAAAGGTTAACAGATAGGTTATAATCTTACCAAAGTTTTTAGTGTTCCTTACAAATGTAATGAATTTACAAGCTTCCAGAATTAAACCTAAAAAGAAAAAAGTCTAAAGAAAAAAAGACACTAAATGGCATCCAGTATAATAGTGGATGAGGTCTCAGTGACAGAGCACTGAACTATATCATCCTGATTCCATTCTTACATTAATTACCTCTTTCTCTGTAACTGCCAACATGTCAATATTTTACCTTACTGCAATTTTCTTCAAATATGCCAATTTTCTAACCTTCCTGATTTCAGCTGGTCATGTAACAAGTTCCATCAACATAGAACAGCCTTAATAAAGACTCTGTCTGTTTTCATTCATCAAAATTACCTGAGTGTAGATAAATTCAAACTTTCTGAAAACATACTTAGTGAACTTGTGTTTGTCAACTTAGCAACCCTAAAGGAACCCCTTTCTTCCAACTACTTTTCCAGTCTCTTCATGTAACACTCTTGCATGACAGCTTTTATTGGCAAGGAGGAAGCTGCCAAAAGGAACATTTCCTGCTCTTTGGTTAGATAGAAAAGGCTTCTGGTTCCTGCTCTCTTAATTTGATCACTTTATGTACGTCCAGGAAGAAACAATGAAAAGTCTGTCTGTTCATGCCCATTGTGAATTTGTAGCTCTCTGTCAGCAAAAACTCAGGTGGAAACCATTCCATGCATCTGATCATACTTGCCCTGCTCTATATCTTTTCCAGCTTTGATCTACTCATTTTCAGATAAAGGTGATCAGTACTGCATTCAAAGCGTGCATAAATGATAGATATCTGTAGTGGAATAATTATGCTTTCTGTTCCTCTTCTAAAAATGCCTAACAGTGGTTTGCTTTTTTGACTGCAGTTGAGCACTGAGCTAATATTTTCATG
This sequence comes from Elanus axillaris, assembly GCA_026212715.1. NCBI lineage: Eukaryota > Metazoa > Chordata > Aves > Accipitriformes > Accipitridae > Elanus > Elanus axillaris. Next base: position 4,820,466 of record JANZLQ010000057.1, on the reverse strand, counting down.
ACACTGTATGTCACAACATCAGGAGCTTTCCAATGATGGTCAGTTTGGAGACCTTCATTTTCTTTATGAAGCCAGAATTATTTTTCCTGTTGTGCACTTTGCATTTATCCACGCTAAATTTTGTCTTTTATTTTATTGTTCAATTACTCCATTTCATCCTTCTGCAATTCTTCACAGTCTGCTCTTTTCCTCATTATCTTGAATAACTTCTTAACATCAGCAAACTTTGCCACCTCACTGCTTATCTCTTGTAAACGTGGTGAATAGAACAGGTCCCAGGAGAACTCCACTGATTATCTCCCTCCATTGTGAGAACAGACCATTTATTACTACCCTGTTCCCTGTCTTTTGTTCTGTTATTTAGCCATGCCAGGACTCTTCTGCAGTGGCTGTCTACTTTCTTTAAATGTTGTTGGTGTCTTTGCCAATAGTCTTTTGCAATCAGAAGCAGCTTATCTGAATACTTGTTGACACCTTTGAAGAGCTCAAGTTTTATAAAGCAGGACTTCCTTTTACAGAAGACATATCAAAAAAGGCTTCTGTGGTGAAATTGTTTTCAGTTTCTTTAGAGTGAACACCAATGCAAAGACTATTAATTTCACCTCTCTGAAATGTTGTTATCCTCTGTGGGTGCTCATTCTATATCCTGATTATTAGCTGGCAGGAAGATTTAGATCAAAAGGAACAGTACACTCATATTTGGCCTGCATAATTTTATTATTGTATTTAATTTTACAAGTTTGTGATCCTTTCTTCATTTGGGTGTGACTTTAAATTTTGGAGGAATGATATCTCTTTTCTAATAACCGTCTTTACCATTTGGCCATACCAGCTGACTTTCACCAACTTCCAAGCATCTCCTATTTGTGTATTTCACCCTGTTGTGTTGGCCTAATAAAGTTGCAATTTATTTTAAATTGCACTGCAGTTTTGTCTATCTTCTTTACGTGACCAGACAAAAATATATAAAGAGAAAAAATTGAAAAGTTAGCAAGCTTTGTAGAGAAATTTCTAAGTGTTTGGAAAAAGAGGGAGAAAACCTAGGTGCTAGCTAGAAGTATAGCATTGCATTATTTTAAATAATCCTTGCTAAAATCCTTGGCTATTTTATGATGGTCTCCTCTTAGCTTAAAAAACATAATTTTGGTAAAACTATTCCCCTTATACTCTCTTGGACTGGACAGAAAGACTACGTGGAGACCACTGATGTGAGAAAATTTACATCTTTCTTCCCAGGGCTTTAAAGGAAAATGTCCATGAGATGTTAGAATTTAAGATTGTTTGGTTTATTCCTATAGTCTTTTGTGTATCCATCTTTTTAGCCAACTGTTACATAGTTTCCTGGTTCATGTTGGTACCATTTTACCTTTATCTACCCTTCCTTGTCTAACCTTCGTTCTGCCTTAAAAGGCAGTCATCAAGTACATTTTACACACTTTCAGTAGGCTCTCTTCCTCACAGGCACTCTCAGCTGATCTTTGCTACAGACAGAGGAAAGTTGGGAAAAACTTTAAATTGTGACAAAATGATGCTTACAGTGGTATCTTTGTTTATTTCATTAATATTCAATTAATATTTAGTTATTCAAATGTTAACCAAGGATACTGAAAATGAATGGGGTTCAGGAAGGAGGCAGAAGAGTGAATCAGGGTCTGGAAATGAGAGAATTAAAGAGCTCTATTTACTTAACTTGTCGAAGAAATTACTTGATTGTTAAGAAATTAGTTGATTTTGATCTCAGAGTCTCATGTGGTGGAAAAAATTCTTTAATAGAAGATCACTCTTTAATCTAGCTTACAAGTACCTAACAAGATGTAGAAATCAAAACTAGACAATTTCAGTCTAGAAAAAAATGAGATTTAACAGAATGATAATACATTAGAACATCTTTCTATGGGAAGTGGTAGTTTCTTAAGCAGTAAATGTGTTTAAATCAAGTTGGATATCTTTCTGAAACATGTTGTATTACTTTCCTGAGATATATAGGCTTGATACAGAAATTTGAAATCTTGGATGTTTATTGTGGTCCCTTCTGTCTTCAGAATTTAAGCACCTGTGAATTACATCTTCTCTTCCATTTTTAATTTTTCCTCCCATTCAGTCCTTCTGGATCTGCCTGGTTCACTTCACATTCTTTGTTTTTTCTTCTTGTTCCTTTGATTATCCTCCCCATATTCATGGATAGACTATTTTCCATAGAACAAGAAACTGTCTTCTTTTCCTTCATATTTTTACACAAAACTAACTTTAACAAAGCTTTCATTTACTGATCCTACCAATATGGTTGTGCCACATGTGCTTATGCTCTCTTGCATTTTGAAGTGATGTATTTTTTTATACCGTATCAGTCTGATGTGAGAACCATCCATTTTATGCATAAGGTACTACATAAACTTTGCTAAAAACAGTAGTCAGTCTCTTAAATAAAGACTGATTTAGACTGTATTGATGTAGAGGAAGGATGCAAAAGAGCAAATTCACAAACATCAGTGATATTTTTTTAGTAATAATATTTTTATACAAGATATTCTCACTTCTTTTAAAATAATAGCCACATTTGTGCTGAACACTGGCTGTGGTGTGTCTACAAAATGGAAAACTTTATTCTGCAGCAGTTGTATTACATGTAGTGTATTTATTATGTCCCAGAAATTTAGTAGCTTTTCATATGCAGCAAATGTTTAAGTGTTAGGACTGTTATTTTTGAAGACAAAACTGTAATGTCCCCATCTGAACTTTAGCAAAATATGTTGCAGAGAATAAGAGAAAGAAAATATGTTCTCAGAATAAGGAAAGCATATAACTTTATCATATACTTTTAAAAAGGAACTTTTAGACAGGAAAGCCTAGATAGACTCATAGAATATCTCAAGTTAGAAGGAACCCATAGTTGTTTTTGGTGTTTTTTCTTCTTTTTTATTACCACATTAATATGATGAGGTTTCATCATAAATTGTTATACCAGGAATTGTATAAACACAGAGCAAAAAGGCAGTTTGAGTTAGAGAATATATGGTCTAAGACCAGAGATAGATATGGTGAGGAAGGTTAACAAGGATAACTGTAGTCAGCATGATAAACAGATTTGGAGGCACAAGAGCAGTTTAGCCTTTTTTCAGTTTTTGTAGGCACTATTTTAAAGGAGCGTTTCAAGGATATTGGAGTAAGTTTGTGAATGTTCGTGGATAACAGTAGAAAAGAATTTGTAAAGATGCTTGCTTGAAAAGTTAAGTGGAAGATGGTAGACTGACATTAGGCCTGATTAAAGAAGGGACTTGTCCTTTCAATATTGAATGAGAGAGAGAAAGAAGGTTAGTGAACTGTTGTGAAGCATTTGGAAAAGACAACTTGCAACCTGGAGGAGTACAAAGAGAAAGGTGACAAGATCTGGGTTGTAGGCAAGAAAAACAATCTTTCCAGCAGCCTACTGAATAAATATTAATAGGGCAAGACTGCATTTTCCAAGAGCAGAGAGAACAGTATTGTGATGTTAAGATTTGAGTCATGATGACATGGTCAAGAGTTTAAGTTGAGTGGGTAGATAAACTTCTTAGAAATGCTATGCAGAGGGAATAAGCAAAACCTGAACAGTGCTGAGGTATGTGAATATAGAGGAAGGTCTAAGCTAAGTCTAGATTACAAACTGTAATTAATGGTTATGTCCAAAGGGATCAAGAAAACGTGGCAACAACAATGTTTTGTTGTAGTTTAGATATGATGAGCTTCTCACTCAATTAGGCTGTGAAAAATATGAGTTATGAGTCTGAATACGCAGTGTGAAGTAGAGAAGTGGGTAATGGGGTTTAGCTTTTATGGATAAGATAGCGCAGAAGTAAAATTCAGAGGAAGAAGAGGTTGAGGTGGAATATTGTGAAATTACCAGGAATGTGGGAAAGGTTTGAAGACAATCTTTAGAAGAGCACATTGAAAAAATGGAAGAGGCAATATAAAAAACCTGAACAGAAAATAATGGAACTAAAAATTCTAATGAATAGCAAGATTTTACTTGGCTGAAGAGAGAAGAAAGGTCCAGGAGAATGAGGATAAAGTGCAGATTTTGAGCCTAGCTGAGAAATATCATCAGTATACTTTGACAAGAGTAGATAAATGATGTCGAAATTCCCAAAACCTGCAAGGAGATTGTTAGAAGGAAATGTCCATCGGCAATTGTAAATATCGCATTCAAGCTGCTTAGGAATGCGAGAGGAAAGGGAGAAGGATTGATGTTGGGTACCTGTGGTTGAAAATTTAACCTTGGTCCCTTCAAGCTAGGTATGCGCTCTAGGAAATGAGATAATGGTTAAGAATACAAAGCAAAGTGAAGCAGTGAAGGTAAGAAAGGCAGAAGGTGAAAGAAGGTGGAGAAATAAGAGCAACCTAATGAGAATATAACAAGAAAGATGGGGAAATGATAGTAGGCAGATTTGCAAGACCCCTCAGAGGAGTTGTAGTGATAGGTGTACACATTGCGTCTGTTGTTAAATTAAAATCCATCTTCTTGATCTTTATACAAAACTGAGGAATCTCAAACAATGATCAAGGTGTGGAGAAACATCCTGATGATACCTTTTGTTAATGTGTTAATGAACTTGCTTCATTAATGTTATAGAAAAAGTCATACAAACCCCCAGACAAAATCTTTTACCTGAACCTGTATACTTACCAATGATAATGCTTTTCAAAGACTGAAGCCTAAATTAAACTATGAAAAGAAGAGCTGGGTAGATAGGGGTTCTTGGTAGCTGTTCATCTGCCAAGCAGGACAATTTTCTTAATCTTTGTTAAACCTACTAATACATTTTGCAGCAAGTAAGGGTTTTGTGTCTTTTGCCCTTTCTTCTAATTTTTATTTTTTTGTCTTTATCTGCACAACTACTTTTCTGCTAACTTGAGAGCTACTCTAGCCTATGCCATTCATCAAAAGAACATTTCAGAGGTACTTGGAAATGTTTCAAGTTTTAACAGAGACTTAACCTGCTTTTTCTCATCTAAGTTACCTGCCTAGACCCACTAGGAAGACAAACACTGAATAACAGAAGTTGAATAATAATAGTAATGAGGAATTTTGCATGAGAAATAAAAACCTGGTAAAACCAGGTCTTTTGTTGTAGATTGCTGAGATACTTTACTGGTGTAAGAAAAAGAGTGACATTTGTCAGGCTATCCTCCATTACTTAGAATTACTGTAGAGGGGAAGTGGAGCCTTGGCTGCTATAACTATCCCTGCAACATTTGCTATTTTGTTGTGGGTCTTTTTTCTTTTAAATACAATGGGGTATTTGGGGATACACTGGTAGTACTTAAAGTCTCTATTTTTTTAGTTGCTCTTTTTGTTCTGTTACCCTTATAGTTCTTCTTGTCTTGACCTAATCGCATTTTCTGGCTTGCTTGTCAATTGAAAAGATAAATCAGAGGAAAAAAATGCTTTGTTTGTGTTGTGTGTTGTCTGGGGTTTTTTTAAGGAACTTCTTCCTTTAGAATGGTTAAGGCTGACATCCTAGGAAACTAAAGCATCAGTACATATTTTCTCAGACTATTTTCGTAGTAAGCTTTATCCCTGACCTAGAAAAGCCACCTCATCATGTGAGAGGATAGTTCATTTTCCATAGCTCATTCAGTCCCTGTCCTTTTTGCTAGGACTACCATCAAGATTGCTAATTATAGTAATAGGTTTGAGACATGGGTACTTTTCCTCTGAATACTGGTCAAATTCATTTGATACAGGCCATAAAGCAGACATTAGCAGGTACTAAGTTTCAGCCACCATCAGTTTGGCCTAAGTAGTAGCTGAACAGTGCAGTAGTATTTTTCGCTCACACCCTACTTCATTTTTTAATGTTCTTGTTGTAGCCAAAAAAAGCTCCCAAACTGGTTTATATTTCCAGTGGTGTCGTGGTGTCAGCCTGCAACTAAGCACCGGGCAACCACTCACTCACTCCCCCCTAGTGGGATGAGGGAGAGACTCGGAACACTGAATGTGAGAAAACTCATGGGCTGAGATAAAGACAGTTTAATGGGTAAAACAAAAGCTGCGCGCACAAGCAAATAAAAACAAGGAATTCATTCACCACTTCCCATGGGCAGGCAGGTGTTCATCCATCTCCAGGAAAGCAGGGCTCCATCAAGCCTAACGCTGACTTGGGAAGACAAACGCCATCACTCCTAACGTTTCCCCCTTCCTTCTTCTTCCCCAGCTTTACATGCTGAGCATGACGTCATGCGGTCCAGAATATCCCTTGGGTCATTTGGGGTCAGCTGTCCCAGCTGTGTCCCCTCCCAACTCCTTGTGCACCTGCTCACTGGCAAAGCATGGGAAACTGAAAAATCCTTAATTTAGGATAAGCGCTACTTAGCAACAACTGAAAACATCAGTGTGTTATCAACATTGTTCTCACACTAAATCCAAAACACAACCCTATACCAACTACTAGGAAGGAAATTGGCTCAATCCCAGGCAAAACCAGGACACAGTGGGTTTCAGACCCTTTTCTGCTGAAACTGAGTTGCCTATTCTCAGTTGCAAGAAACTAAACCTGCCAGTGCAAAATAATGTCAAGAGTGGGCTTGGACAGAAATACAGAGTAAAGCACATTTTTCAAATTTACAAAATAATTTCAGCTGTTAGTACTGTAGTGTCTTCCCTCAAAAGAAAGACACAACAAGTATTATAGCTTTAAAACTTCTTATTTTGCTGGAAGAAAAATGGCATTAGAAAAAAAAGTGGTTTATGTCCACTAATTTAACATCACTGGAAAGGGAACAAAGAGGAAAAGATTAACAAGGCTTGCATTTTTTTAATGCTGGTACTCAACATGATACTGGTGATTTAAAAGACTTTTTGTGGTACGGTATTTTTACACTTATGTCTATTTTTTTTTAAGGAAACTTCATAAAGAGTGAGATTTTCAGATTTCTGTTGCTAACACTTCCCTGGATTTCCTAGCAGTGCTTTTCTCTAAATGGAAATGCAATCAGCTCTTACTTCCTGGTGCCTTCAGTATTTCTTTCAGGTCTGACCACTAAGTCCTAAAGTCACATCCTCAATAATCCCTGGAAAAATTATTGTTCCTCACCCCTTTACTATGTATAAATACATGCATATAGATACACATATATACATCTTTATCTTTCTCAGAGTTGTTTTGCAATATCAGTGGATTCTTTTACTTCACACTCAGGAATTGTGTTTGGATTACAAGAACTTGTATGGCTAGTTGATGTTATTTATATACATCCTGACTCTGATTCACTACTTTCCCTAGCAGTAGAATTCAAAATAGCTGATTCTGACATCAGTGTTAATGATGTAATAATGCTGACTCTGAGCAGAACTGTTTCGGATTCCCTGATATGTGGGGGCATGTCTGCTTTATGGGTGCAGGTGCAGATGTTTGATTGCAGCTCATGCAAATTTGTGGAAGCATTAAACGGATAACAGTGTAGATACGGTAGCCCAGAGTTAGCTACTGAAACACTTTTGGAGGTTGCAGCCGGTATTGAGCTTCATGTACCCTAGCTGCGCTTCCCTTACTTGTCATACTTGCACTTGGCTAAAGATAGCATGGATAAAAATATACAGCTTGTAGTTGCATCTCTCCAACCAGTGTGCATACATCCTGAGTGAGATCAGAATGAGTCCTGTTAGTATTTATTTTATAGAAATTATCTTTAGTTTACGTGGTTATTTCCCCAAAGGAATAAAGATTTTCCTGTACCTTTTGAAAATTTATGGCAAAGTTGATTTTGATAATCTTGTGTGTAGGTTTATCATTGGCCTTTGCATAATTACCATGTCTTCAGGAATGCAACTGTACTAAAGCTAGCCACCAAGAGTAGCCCCAGTGCTAAATCAGGACAATGAAGGAAGACTGGCTTATGGCTGGATGTGGGCCCTTAGCTCACACATGCCAGTCACGTTGCACCATTGCTCATGCTCCTGGCAAGTCATCGATTCTATATTTTGCTCAGCATTATGGTTTCTGAGCTTTTACCTACCCACACAAACTCCTTTGTGCCTACAGTAGGTGTGCACAGAAAATGCTGTATTTTGGATGCTCTGTGAGAACCTGACAGTAACATGAGGGAGTGGTTTGGGTTTTTTTCCAGGAAAAGGCACCTATGCTGCCTTCCGACCTGCACATGTGAAGTATAGTAAATATATGGGTTAAAACCCCCATAATTCAAATCCCTATAGAGGTACTGATCAGATCTCTGTTTCTCTAGCAATGAGAACCAAAGGTGGCCTTTTAAGGCTCACAGTTCATCTACCAATTTCCAGTTTTGCTTCAGGATTCTAAAAGTATTACAGTGAGTGCTTTAAACCCACAAAACTTACCTTTACCTAATGTTCACCATTCTAACCTAAGTTTCCACGGAAACAGGGTTGAAAAAGCCGCTGGTAGCCAGCAGGCAGCCAGCAGCTGAGAGTGAGAACTCTCCTTTGTCACTTTCCACTACTGGATGCCTGCTGCGTGCCAGTGTGCAAAGCTACCTAGGCTTCTAAAATCTGGATTACTTTCAATTTGAGGGGGAAAAATTAAATTAATCTACTCTCTTCTGTCTTTGGATTGTCACAGTAAATTCCAGGAGGGCAAATGGGCTAACGAGTCCTGATCTGTTCAGTTACGCTGAGCCCCACATAATCAAAGCTCTCCCAACCAACTGGGCCTCTCTTTTCATAATTTCCATGTTTTAAAAGCATTCCATCTCAAATTTTGTGTCTGTGCACATGTACACGCATATTGTGGTACCTTAATTCTTTATGGTTCTATATCTATCTACGTATAAATGAGCCTTTTTTGCCTATAGTATAGTCGATGTATAAAATTTCCTTTTTTCCTGTATACTTAGGGAACATTTCTGAATGAACACATTATAACTGATCCTCAGTTAAATATTAGTAGTAGCATGTGAATGGAGATGGCTTTTAACCAGAAGTAGATTATAGCTGTGGGAAGACTAAAGGGCCTATTTGGTCAAGACTTATACAAAACTGAGATAAGCATGCACAACCTGACAAGATCAGATTAGACCCTTCCCCCACAAGTGCTTTTCCCATAAATATTTATCTACTTTCTATTAGAAATAACCAGGAAATGTAAAAGAAGGATACATTCTTTTTTTTAAATAACCTAGAAATAGAAATGCAGCTTCAAATCTTTGGGGTAATGATATTTTAAGTATGCAGTAAATTCCAATGCTAGTTGCTGTTTTTTAAATGGGAGCAAAGTACTGAAATTCTTCATGGCATCTACATGAATTGGCAGCATTTATAAACAAAGAAGAACTTTGTACATATGTGCATTTTTGCCTACTATTGGGTACCTTAGAATTAAATAACTTAACTACCTATGAGAGAATAGGTGTTGACAGAGTCAGCACTGCTGTATTTTTAAGCTTGCCTGAGGCAACATAGCTGGCATTGAAGTTAAGCTTGGCATTTTTTTCACCCTGTCCCTCCTCCCTCCAGCCCAAGTGAATGCTCACTTCATCAATGAGAAACACAACTGACTTGCCTGCCAGATGTAACAGAGATCCATGAATTCACATCTCTTCGTCAAATTTGTGTTTCATTCAGATTGTCAACACTTTGACTTCACTTCCTCGTGAAGTGGTGTTAAGGGGTAAAATCTGAAGCCTTACATGTGCCACTAATTCAGAAATGCATATTTGTTGGTGATCCACTCATCAGAACCTGTGTGGATTGCTTTTCTGTTATAAGAAAAAATAGCTCTTTAGCTTTGCGATTTAAAAATCTTAAAAATATACAGAATAATATTTTTACATTTATCTTTGAAAGTAACAAGTGTGTACTTTTTAAAACACTTCTGTGTCACGTAAGAATAATATTAATACTTCAAAAATCTCAAGATGAAAAATGTAAGTCCTTTTTTCTTTTCTTTTTTTTTTAATCTTTTTTTCCTCTAGCATTTTACGATGGGATAATGAGACAGATGTCTCTCAACTGGAAGGACATTTTGACATTGTTATGTGTGCTGACTGGTAAGTACATAAAAATCATAAAACTCATGTTAGAAAAATAGCTTTGCTGGAGTAATTGTACTGTGCTGCTTGCTGATGGCTAAGCAAAGTCAACAAATGAAGCACAAAGCCACCTTAACCTCAACAAATTAATATTCATCTCCATGTGACAGTTATAAGGTAGTCTTCTATCACACAGTAACTTCTACCACATTATTTCCCAAAGATTGATTTTGAGAAGCATTTCCATTTTCTGGAATTGCCTCTGTTTCATGCTTGACGTATCAGTAAATGGACGACTTAGGCAAATTGCAAATAATTATGGCTCAGTGAGGAACAGTCTGGAGAAAAGGGAGTTTATCAACACAAACAGCTCAATTAGCTTACTTCTTAGGAAAGATCTGACTATTGATATAAGGGGATATATTTTTTGCTCCCCGGAAAATCTTTCTGAGGAAAAAAAGATTTTCAAGACCTTTTTTCCCCCATCACATTCTGTTTCTTAAATCAATTTGACAGCAAAATTTGTAGATGTAGGCTTTATATTATTTACACAGGCACATGTTAATTGTAAGAGAATTCTTAGTAAAAAAAGAGTACAGCACTTAATTTATAAAAAGGTAGCTACATGTAAAATATGGTATATTGTTTAATAATTTATGCAAATAGATTTGATTATTAACACAACCCTTTTTGGATTCTGGATTTGCAGAATTATGCTGTGCTATATTTACTGCATACTAACTTTAAAAATGGTACACTATTAATTATTTGTGTTAAATAAATGGAGACAGTGTAAAAAGAGATGTGCAAATTTCATTTAGGAGAGTAGATATTTTTAAATGAATCTGTCTTTCCTTCATGGATATTTGCTCTTGACCCTTTAAATGTCCGAAACAGAAAAAGCTGTTTATGTTTTGTTGCACATATCTGTTGTGAGAGACAAATTCTGAAAACAGGGACTTGCTAGGACAGCTCAGTTCAGCAGATTTCTGTACCTTACTAAGAAATAGTTAAAGGAAAAAGGCAAAGGGAAGAATGAAGCTGTCTATTGTCTTTTTAAACAATGTTCTTTTTAAGTGGCTTCTGATAAAATATTCCTCTAAAGCTTTTTTTTTTCTTTGATATTTTGCTGTTTAAGCAAACCCTTCCTATTTCAGAAAAGTTACTGGTTTTGTATAGCACTGGAGAAAGTGTGTTTAGTCATCTTTTTTCTAATACCTGTTTGTTGACAGAATGCAAGTGCTTCATTTCTCTTAGCATTTAATTTCAGAAAAGTTCTTTGTTCCCAAAAAGGACAGAGAAGGGTTTCTAACTAATCGCTGATAATGTGCCTCAGAGATGCATCATCTGATTAAAATAAGGAGCTAAACAACACCATATGATTTCAGCAAGTAATTTAGTAAATGCCTTCCTCACCAAATATTAGAATGGATACTCCAGGTTTCATTGCACAGATGAAGTTAATGCTGGACAGGATTAGATCAGATTAAGTATGAAAGTCAGATCAGAGTGCTGGCGGACATGAGCAGGAGGGCAGCAGTCTTCTCGGAGGCTTAGACAGGGCTCACATATGGATGTTCTCCAGATTATGTGGGTGAAGCAAGGTCTTGCCAAGAGATTTAGAGTTAAATTTGTTCTTCACACAAATATCAAAACAACCTGGCTGTGCCATCTCTTGTATTCTTGATACTCACACCATGTCATCCTATTTGTGCTGGGAGTACAGCAGAGTGGAGCAAGACTTAAGCTGGTTTTTTTCAGTAATATTCTTGCCTAATACTCCTCCCAGTCTGTTTGGAAATAGTGTAGTTTCTTTAGGAAACAAAGAATCAAATATGACAGGTAAAATACATAATGCATTTGCAATCCCTGCATTTTGTACATTTATTTTGAAACACTTAAGATGCAGGCAAGTGTATAAATATTTATAGATTTCTCAAAAATAAATATGAATGTGCAGGTTAGTTTAAAGTATGTGGTTTTATTCACAAATTATCTCTATTTTCTTATTGCAAGTGCCCATATAGCATGAAAATCCCTTTATTGTTTGTTTCTTTTAGAAACCATTCTTTTAGAAACCATTCTTTTAGTTATGGACACCAGGTTTTCTGGTACATGAAAAGGCTGGGGGAAAAAATGTTCCATGCTTTATCGAACTCAAATCTTCTTTCCATTTTCATGTATTTCTCTTCTGAGATACAGAATCAGCTTGAGAACTGTTGGCAGGAATTTTGCCCTCTGAATTTTTTAGGCTGCCATTGAAGAGGAAGAAAAAATATCTCTTTTCTTATAGCTCCTCAGCTGAAACTTGAAGTATGCAGCGATAAAAACAGATAGAATAGATTGCATTTAGTTTAACACCATCATATAGCTCATTGTCAGTCAATAAAATCTGAGATTAGAACAGAGAACTAGAAAGCAAATAATCTGAGTTCAAATATTAGGTACATGGATAAATTTTTATTGAAGTATTTCCAGCAAGGGTGATATTGTCTGATTCTCTGAATAGCTAACCAGTGGTACTGCTTGATCCCATTTACATGAAAACAAGCTCTATTCATAAACATATTCCAAATCCACATGGAGGTTCAAGTAAAAATGCACATGATTACAACAAGCAGCGATATGTTTATATTCATATATTTACAGTCAGACTTTCATAAACCTTGTGTGCAGGAGTGGAAAATAAGTTATTTCCCAGAACAGACAGTCTATTAGTTAACAGCTAAATTTAGTAGCTGAACTAGATTATAAAATAAATAAGAGGCAAACTGCAAAAGCTAGTCATTATTTAACCATTCAGGATTTTGACAATAAAAATAGTTTCATGGTTCAGCAGTTCCAAAATAACTTGTAAAACGTCAACTCTGAGATAAAATAAGGAAAAAAATAATCTTAGTGAGGCCACACCTGGAAGAAGGATACACTGGAAAAAAATACTGAAATAATGGGAACTTTAAAAGCAAATCCACTCACCTCATGTTTTTGAGGGGGAATTTTAAGGCAAGGTGAGGGCTGCCAGAATTTTAGTCTTTCATTTGATCTATGCTTGTAGATGTAAAGTCATGCAGGTGCTGGAATTGTAAGAGTGTGTATGAATAAAAGAGGAGAAATGACAAGTGCCTCTCTGGAAAGGCCAAAGTCAAAACTCTTCCAAAGCTCTTGAAAGCATCAGTTTTCTGATTATTTAAAAGGAAACATATATCATTTTCTTTATTAAGAAACAAGTTGCTGAGATTTTTAATCCAAGGAGAGAGTCAAGGCCAGTAGGACTAAGCCAGTAGAAAAATCTTTGTCTTTCATGTTCTTTTGAAACAAGTTTTCACAAATAATTTTAAAGTAGAGACAGTATAAGGTCTAGATTCCTATATCATTTTGGAAACGCATAATATCCCACTTTACTTAGTTAGACTGATTATATTGTTAAAGTTTGGTACATGCATAAGTATTTGCACAGCAGAGGCCAGGGGAGCTATCCCACATTACTTTCACTGCTGAGATTTTTGCTGAAGTCTAGGAGAGTTGTGGATTCACTAGAAGTGTAGAACCGAACTGAAAGTATTCTTTAAATATTTTAAAATATGTCAATTTTTGTCTCCATTAGGATATTTCATTTAATATAAGGAATCTTTTTGCAGAAATGCAGTAAGATCTCTGTCCTTCTTCAGTTTAAATTTATTATTTGCTTTAAGCTTGGTTTCTTGTAGACACTTCCAGTGCCATGGAATCTGATGACATGGAAGTAAGGGTTTTTCAGTTTATGTTAGCCGTGCAGTTGAAGGCAAACAAAAAGATAAATGGCTTTATATGTTAGGCACTATACATTAATGTAGTCATGTCTGAAGTACACCTGTAAACTAAGCAGTTTTACCAATTGCAAAGTATGCAAAAAGAAAAATAAGTTCACATCATAGCCTATAAAATATATGCCCCTTGTTGCAAGGCACAAGATAAAAGGATATCAGCATGAAGTAAACTGAGAATCTACTTGTTTTTTTAAATTTGTTTCCTTGTGGCTTACTGTTACTTATGTATAGTTGTGGTACAAACTTTCATTTTGGTTTTAATGGTAATGTAAAATTAAAAAAAAAAAAAAACCAAGAGGAAGGAGATGACAAGATTGCCTGCCTGTTCATCAAGATTTCACAAGTTAAGAGCACTGCCTAAGCAAAGGCCAAATCATCAGCTGTGTTCTTATCTCTACTGCTGTGATCCAAAACTTCCTTGCTGACACAAGGAAACCTTGCTATTCCTGTCCTGAGCTACTGCTTTCACAGTGTCTTTACTACACAAACATGAGACATTACCACTAAAGTAATGGCGAGCTAAGCCAAATTTGAATTGAGGTATGAGAACTGAGTGTGAATAGTTTAGAAAAATACACTATTTAATTTCACTGAGCTGTTGTGAGCTTTAAAGGATTCTCTTGGGTACATTTTCAGTATGCCGTGGTAATATTTAGTCATACAAATTCTACTGGTAAGAGGAATTGCTTGACTAAATCTCCTTGCATGGGCCAAATCCTGTGCTGGCCTGTCTGCAGCACAGATTATCTAATGATTTCTTCAGGATTTTCCTCATTCAAGGCTTTCTCCAACACACAGGGAGAATAAAGATGTTCCCTGGAGTCACTGCATTGCATTAACATTGCTTCTAGCCTTCTCTGCTCCCTCTGATCAGAGTACATGGCTCACAGAGCAACAGACTGGAAATCGCAATATTGGAGACTATTTTCAATTGAAGTAGGTCCTGTTCCCAGGGACAGGCCTTTTGGAGGGCAAGGACATCTTAGGAGCAGAGCCAAGGCAACTGTCCCAGGTTATCTGCTTTCCTAAGTTAAGATGGCTAAGAGTCTATCTCCCATATCACCAAAATATCAATTGGAGTTGGACAGAAAAGTGATTATTGAAGTTGTCTAATCTAGCAAGTCATGTAATCATTTTACGTTCTCAGACACTCACTTTGTAGTGAACAAAGGCCTGTAGTCCTCTCATTGTAAAGGAACAAGACTGGTAGCAGCAGCTGTACCCCTATCTCATTGTAAAAAGAGAGAATGGTATGCAGGTCTATGAAAAAGGAGTTTTAGCATTTTTGGTAAGATGCTCCAAAATTGTGTTTCCACTACACTACTTTCAAAAATTAAGTGCATTCTTCATTTGGAATGTACTTCTGGCTATGCAGGATCTCAGCAAGTCTTAAATGTGTGCATGCTTGCAATGTTTCATGTTGAAGAAAATTAATTAATTTTAGTGATTCTTTGGGAGAGGACTCATGCACTGTATTCCACCTCTTCTGCAGGTGGCTGAATTCCTGGTGAAGTAGTGTCTTATGGTATCTATAGGGATCTACCTGAGGTGAATGTGATTAAAATGCTGTCGTGGTTTAACGCCAAACAGCAACTAAATACCATGCAGCTGCTCACCCCCTTCCCCCCCACCCACAGGAAAGGGGAGAAAATCAGGAAAAAGAAGTAAAACAC
>JANZLQ010000057.1:4796272-4804903 GCA_026212715.1 Elanus axillaris | reverse complement strand
TAACTCTATCCCAGCTGAAACCAGGACAAATTCCCAGGCAATGTCAGAGATATTAGCTGCTGTTTTAATTAATTAAATTTAAACAAGAATTTTTTCGGTAAGGTTCTCCGAGTAAGATTAATCAAGGCTGAGGGGAAGCCATCATGCCAACTGCTAAAGTTTAAATTTTCTTATGGGCAGTCTATCAGAGAAATTGTTAGCTAGTACTTTGATGTCTTGAGAAGAAATTCAAAAGGTTGTACTGAAATATTCTTTAAGATATGTATGGATACCCAGTCTACCATATTTCCTCAACAATGTGAGGTTCTGCCAGTTTTTACTGATGAAATTTGGTCACTGACAAGTTTTTCTGATAGGCTTTTTTTTTTTCTGAGTAACAAAAATTCACAACTCTTACACAGCCACTTGATCCTATCATACGTAATATTGCATGCTCCTTGGTAGCTGTGGATTGTCCTTACCTAAGTATCCATGCATACTCTGTTCTTGATGACTGGCATGTGGTTGCAGACCACTTTTTTCTCTTCAGTGTTTTCATATATTCTTTGTATTCTTTTAGAAATTTCAAACCTGGGAAAAAAAATATTGCCTACATCTCTTCAGAAAGACATGTTTGAGAATAAAGGAAAGGGGAGTATAGAAAAAAATCATAGAGTGGACAAAATGCCATGTAGTGTGAAACTTGAGCTTAAGACAGGCTGGGAAGCAGTTTTATTACAGAGAAAGCATGAAAAATAATGAAGAAAGAATCACATTATTTGTAGCCTGCTTGATAGAGTTTCTTATCTGAATCACCAATATAAATGCAGCCCATGGTAGTAAGGACTGAAAGGCATCAGTTGCTATCTGATGGTTGTTCACTAACCATTGTAAATGCACTCTCATCCACAGTAACTACATGTCCACAAATATCTAGTCAAAGAATGATTGGCACCCTGGTTGCCACTATTAGTATATACATTAAGGTACTGAGGGGCATGAAGAATGAATTATCCCCTCAAATCATGAGGTAATCACACTAAAATAGGGCTGAGCATGTTGGCAACATTGCATGGGAAAATTGACTCTGCTGCTGTCCTTGTGGGACCCATGCTGGAGATGAAGGATTTCACTTTTGAGAGAGGACAACTCTGTACGATCTGGGTCATTGTATTTGAACAGTGTTTGAGGGAGAGAGGAGGCAGGGGCTTGTAAATCTTTATAGGGATAGATAGGGATAGATATATAAATAGAACAAATATGCATAATAGATAATAATGAATTAATGCCACAACTGTGAACATAAAAGGAAAAAAAATTACCCTTAATAGTAACACCTGAAATACAATACAAAACACTTTAAAAAACTCCACCCCAGCCTTGTACAAAAAAACATGTAAAATGTTAACTTTGTATATTGATCCTGATTTCTGATATGGTAGTATTTTAATAGCTAGCATACATGATCTGTGAATTTCAGCTATATAAAGATCTGTTTCATGCTGCTATTCTAGCTTTGGGTTAGATTATATTTGGTTTTATGTATTTTTTAATATTTAAATGTACCTGGACTGGACAGAACTCTAGACCACAGTTTCTCTTTTACAGCATTGTGTAAACATATGTAATTAGCCTTGTACTTATCTGCATTAGTATCATTAGAATTGAAAACCCATTTTAATCTGGATTCTGTTCTCTTCTCAATGTCAGCCTGTTTCTGGACCAGTACAGAGCTAGCCTTGTTGATGCAATAAAGAGATTACTCCAACCCAGTGTAAGTATGTTTCTATTTTCTCCTGAACACTGGCTTCAGAATAATTAGTCTGTGCACAATGATTGAGAAAGTAATGGAATGGCAGGATTAATGTCATGTAATACTTTAATACTTATTATGTCCAACTTCAATTGAGTCTTCTAATCTATCAGATTCTTTCCTAATCATAAACTAGGAAACTTCTTATACTTGGCCTTCTGATAAGGAACACAGTGGGTAGTAAAATAAATGAAACCGCTTCAAAGATAGTGTGAGATTATTTTTATCAAAGCGTTTCTCAAGTATTTTCCTTTGATAATAATGTCTTCATATTAAAGTAAAAGTATGATATTGAAAGTTTTTATGTTGGCTTCTGTCATTTGTAATCCCTTCAGTTGTAACCTTTGTCATTGTGTGTTTATTTATTATGAAAGAGTATTTTTTCTTTTCATTTCTGTTCACATAAAATGAACAATACGCTTATGCATATATTGTAGCCTAAAACTTTTTTCTATTAAATAAGCCTTGTGTTTACATGTTTTATACTTTAGAACATAACAAAATTAAGCTCTTCATAAAATGCTTACATGTTCTATGTGATTGTCACTGAGGAAATATTTTACCAATCTCAGTCTATTAGGCTGTTAAATCAGAGACCTACAGGCAAAAAAACCAAAGCTGTTATATGCATATACTTATACAAAACAAATAAACTTGAATCTCAAAAAAAAAATTTTTTTAAGATACCAAAATAAGAATATGAGAAAACATGTAAAGTAATTGCTATAAATAGGAATTTGAATCGGGAGTTTTACCTTTCATGCTTAACATACAGATCTTCCAGTAAGGCAAATTTTCCATTTCAGAACAAAAGTATTTCACGTCAGCAGTGCATTCTCCAAACTTCATTTTACAAATTGTATTGTACTTTTTGTACAAGAGATTTTCTCTGTAAAAGGCATAGAAGACCCAAATGTGCAAAGGCTTAAGAAGCCAAGTCATTTTAGTCACGTAAGTAATCCTATTCTTTGCTAAGAGTCATCAGGTGTCTATTCTTGGTTCCAGCATAGACTTTCCTGAGTGACTTAAGGCAAGTTACTTAAGACTGAATTATTTTAATGACCTGTGGGGTAAGGCTGCCAGGAAGACAGGAGAAATGTAGCACCCTGAGGAAAAGGTCACCCAGATACTTCTGTCAGTGGCAGCAAGGGAAGGTTAAGCGGCTCCTGCCCAGGGTGATGCATTCTGACCTTCCTGATGTACCATCAATTGTCAGGGTGCAATAATTTTGGGGACCAGAAGTGATCTGGAACACAAAGTTGATCCCAGTTTAACAAAAAATGCAAAAAGTATTTTTTTTTCAGCATGTCCACACCTGGTTCTTCAGGTAGCCCCATAGGCCACTGTCATGGCTCAATGAAAGGACACTGGGGGGAAAAGAGTATGGGTGGCAGAAAGAGAAGTGTATAAAGAGGTGCCCTGGTAACTGTGACCTGGCTAGAGCCTCTAGCTGGAATAGCTGTTAGTTGCTTTGTCTCCTGCTCATAGATAGTCATGGTCTGGTGGTCTATATTGCCAAAAACATGAGTACACACATACATTTGTATATCCAAACATACGCACACGCACTCTTTGCCCGGGCTGATTAGCTCAACCAGAGAATTTGTTTTAAAAAACAACAATAATGCAGCCTGAATTTTAACTAGTGTTCAGAGCTCAAGTTCCCATCTCTAGACAATTTAGGATTTGTTAACCTGACTTTGAGCCAAAACTGGCCTGACTTTGTAGCTTTTTAACTCCAGTCAGCTAATTCAAATTCAGAACATGCCTTTGTTTTTCAGAGCAGATAAACTACAGTCTTTTGTGAATGTAGATGGAGTAAAGGGAGATGGCTTTTTGTTGCCTGTCTTCCTAGTCTGGCTTGCTTCTGCACGTTGTGATTAATAGCATAGCCTGTACTTATTTTCTATGCGTTTTAGGCCATGGTTCCTATTTCTTATCAGGAAAGCTAGCTTAAGAAATTCTTGCTCCTTGCAGGTGTTTCTGTTACAGTTTTGGACCACTATCCAAACTGTATTTTTTAACTAAAGTCATTTGCCTAAGCCACTTTATGGATGGTTATATGGATGAATATTCAGTTATAGTATGGCCTTGCAAATTATTGTAATTCATAACTAAGAGGACAGCAAACTATTGTGTGGGGTGGAAGCTAGAAGTACAGACACCTAAAATGAGCTCTTTTGTCCAAAAAGGACATGTTGAACAGAGATGCCTTCTGAAAGCATATGCTTTCATTGTTTAAAAGACCCACATAAAAGCATATACTCATTTGAGATCCCAAGAGAAGATGCAATCACAAGTACAAAATAGTTATTATTTTTAATGTTCTTGTTAACCTCTATAAATCTAAGGATAACATCAGAGGAAAATTTATTAAATGGCACTATACTTTGGCTTTTAAAGGAAAAATAAATTAATAGTGAACTCATTTGCCAGTTGCAATAGTTAAGAAAAGTTTGTGGGCATTAGTTTGTGCCCAAGCTAAGGCATAAACTACTTTGATTAAGTTCACTCTTCTACATGAATTATTTTGTCTCAGATTTATGTTACATTTCCTTATTGGTAATACTTTGCCAAATCGATAGAGGAACGATCTCAAATTGAAGACATATCTATATGTAAGACATCTTTCAAGTGTAACTGGGATACAACTAGGATAGAAGAGTTCAGGGAAAGTATTAGCCAGTAAAACCACAAGGAAAAGTAGAGTAAACAGAAAATAACAGGCATCCTTACAGAGCTGTCTTGAAGAAGAAATTCAGAACAGGTAATCTATTCTTATTGTTAGTTTAAAAAGAGATAAATGTATCTGCAGTATTTCCTTTTTCATTAAGGATGTTATTTGTGGCTATTAGAATCCTTATGGCAGAGAATTATGTGTTTTGGGTAACTTTTTGTTTTCCTGGAAACAGGACTCTGCTCATTTCAGTCATCTGATCCATAGTATAGCCTCATGGACAGTTGTATTGGTGCAGGAAGAGAGAACCAGAAATTAGCAGCTCGCATTTACTGGGGGCTGAGATTTCTATCTGAATTTGTTACAAAGCCAAATGTCACCTATAAACCAACTCCAAGAATTAGGCACTGAAATTTTACATCAAACAAATTTATCATGAATGGCTATATTTTATTCCTTTTATAAACAAGCTACTTGATTTGCCAACATTTCATTTTATTTTTTTCTATCACTGAAATATACTTTTAATTTCAATCTCAGAATAATCAGTTGCTTATTTGTGTATTTCCCTAATTAAGAACATTTTTTATGAAGGCTTTGATTCTTCTATGGCCTATCCACTCAAAACCCCAATGAAGTCAATGGGATACTATTGAGCCGTGATTATTACCAGCAAATAAGACTGCATTTAATAATGATTGTTGAGTAAACTTAATCATAGATGTCCAAAGTGTGAACAGCTGTCCCATTATCTTACTGCGGCATTTTAGTGACACTTCGAACTGTCGTAACTGACGTTTTCCTTTGTGTTTTGTTCACGAGTTTACTGGAAGTATTTTCCCAGCTGGGGAAAGGCCGTTTTGGACTTTAAACATCATCCTAAACTGGGAGGCACTCTGAACTGGAATTAAACAGCCTTGAGATAGTCCATCAAGTATAGATCCAGGCCACCGGTCTAACTTTTTTATTGTACAGCAACCAAGAAATGAAAAACTTTTTAAAATTAGAAGAATTAATGCAGCCCCACAAAAGGCAGCAGAATCACAGAGATCAGGCAGTTGACAAGAAAGTGCTTTAAACCCAGATTATGATAGACCAGAATTGACCACACAACCTCCACAATACCTGCCAGTTTTAAGGAGATTATTGTAGTTTTAAACTTAATCATGATTTCTTGTTTTTTATCAGCAAGGGCAAGATCCTCAGGTGTTTTAGACACATACTAAATTCAATAGATTATTTTTTACATTATTATGGGGTTTTACACCAACCAAGGAGCTGGCCAAAAGTAACTGTGTAGTGATTTCCATAAAAGGTCATTCCCCTTTTTTGAAGTTATTTCAAGATTATCAGTCTGGTTTTAAGAGATATTTCATACCATGTTCCACTCTATTTTACTGTATTTCTCTTTCAAATTAAATTTGAAGTAGTCTACAGAGATTATGAGAACGAATGACTGCAGGAACTGCTGACTCCAGATGGAATTCTGTAAGGGGGTGCTGTTGTATGAGCATTGCTTCCTCATCAAAGCTGCTGGATCAGTGGCCAATGTGGGGCGTGCAACATCCAGCAGTCTCCATTCATGAGGTTTAGCAATTCCTGAAGTCCCTGTGTGAATCGTGTGGTCAGTAAGCCCTGGGTGGGTGTTGTGGTTTAACCCCAGCCAACAAATAAGCACCGTGCAGCCACTTGCTCACTCCAGTGGCATGTGGGAGAGAATTGGGAAAAAAAAAGTAAAACCCATCTTTTGAGGTAAAGACAATTTAATAGGACAAAAAAGGAAGGAGATAACAACAACAGTAATAATAATAATAGAATATACAAAACACCTTCTGACCAATGCCCAGCTAATCTCTGAGCCAGGGTGTCCCTCAGCCAGCATCCCCCAGTTTATATACTGGGCATGACATCATATGGTATAGAATACCCCTTTGGCTTGTTTGGGTCAGCTGTCCTGGCTGTGTCACCTCCCAATTTCTTGCACACTCCCAGCCTCCACTGATGCGGTAGCATGAGAAGCTGAAAAGTCCTTGATTTAGCATAAGCACTGCTCAGCAACAACTAAAACATCAGTGTGTTAGCCACATTATTCTCATCCTAAATCCAAATCACAGCTCTACACCAGCTACTAAGAAGAAAATCAACTTTATTCCAGCCAAAACCAAGACAGTGGGGGACATGTTTCCCATTACAGTGACCTGTCTGTGAAGCTGCCCATGATGATGAGGGACTCCAGAGGAGTATCATCCTTCTTACACCAGGAAGGGTCTCTGCAGAACAACATTCTAGGGAGCATGAGATGGTAGCAGGAGGAGGACCCTCAGCTGAAGACTCTGTTTGCTGCCCACTTCTGTCTGATGACATTAAAGCATGCCAAGGATGAGAGGAAACTGATTGTGAATTTCCTGTGTTTAATGTTTTTCATCCTGAGCTGAGCCTATATTCAGATCTAACATTTACATAATGAATTCCAGTGCCTTCGGTGGGAGTTACACCCCTTTGTACCTCATAGTTAGCCACAGAATTAAAGTTATAGCTACACAAATGAACAGAAGAGAGTTGCTTTGGATATTGCCCTAGGTCTCCTTTGTGCTTGAATTTCCCATGAGAAAGGTGAGGATAACAGTATTTCCCTATCTCACAGAGGCATTGTGAAAATAGGTACAGTGCTGTGGTATTAATGGCTGAAGTATTTTAAGTAGACATTAGTACCATAGATACTGACGTAGAGTTTTTATTGCTGCATCACTGCATGTTGTCTCAGCATGTGTGTGCATGAGCTGTAACACACAGATTTGTTGCCTATCCTCCACACTGTCTGTGTCAGCATTGCAACTTTCCAGAATTCCCACTGAAGTTCTCTCTTCTGATTACTTTTTTCCTGTGGTATGCAAGATTGCATTTTCTCAAGCCAAACATTATTCTACAATGTCTTAGCATTTTACAACTTCTTCAAATCCCTAAAAATATCTTTTGTCTCTTCGGTTGATTACAGCACCTCACAAATTAGTCTTAGCACTCATTAGTATAGAAGTTAAATACAAGAACTCACAGTAAACTTTGTGGCTCCCCTCGGTGTGATATGCTGTTGGCTGTTATTAACCTTTGTTTACAGCTCTTCAACCAGTTTTCATTCCATGTGACAGAACACAGTATTCAGCCAATTAGAATTAATTTTGTAAATAAGATTTCAAGAGATGCTGTATCAAGTAGGTTAGGTTTGGGGCTTGTACTTTGCACAGAGTCTAAAATCTATCAGTTTAAGGTACAGTCATTTATGTTTTCTTAAATACAGAAGGATGAACAAAAAATTAGCTAATGGACCATAATGTATTGCCTGGGCATCATAAATGGCCTGATTGTCTTGAAAGTTTCAGAATTACTATGCAAGAACATTAAGTCCTGCTTTAAATGCTGTTTACCAATTTAAGGTCAAATTTGGTTGCACTGCTCAGGTAGTTTAAAATATCTTTTAAAAATTAATAATCAGGTCTGATTTGCCTCCCATTTTGCCTTGGTTTACTCTGTTGTAATTCCACTGACAGCAAATGGGAGGTACTCTTCTATGTGTGAGAGTGAAAAAGGGAAATCATTATTTACAGTCTTTGCATGGTCATGAGCTAACAAACAAATTTTGCATTGAGTCTATGTTTTGTATACTTTTTCCATGTTTTATTTTGGTAATTCATAGCCACCACTATTACATGAAAAGGAGCAAATGTATGGCAGCTGGCAGTTTTCTAAAGAAAATATTTATTTATTACTTTCTATTTTGCATTTGTTTAATCATAGAACTCTTGCATATTTTGAACAATTATTTGTATTGCTCTATTTTAGTATTTTACCAAGAGAACAATGGACTTTTCCAGCTTGAGTATATTAAAAGCTTAGTCAGGTGTATGTTATATCTGGTTCCCTTCCAGTTTTAAAAATGTATAAATTCTCTTTTTAATATTCCAGGGAAAAGCAATGGTATTTGCTCCACTCCGAGGGAATACTTTAAACCAGTTTTGCAATCTAGCTGAAAAAGCTGGTTTCTCTATCCAAAGACATGAAAATTATGATGAACACATTTCGAACTTCCACTCCAAGGTTAGTTTCCTGCTTGTGTTAGATAACACTTTAATCCGCATTGCATTTTGAAGAGATCATGGTCCTTTTG
>JANZLQ010000057.1:4773772-4791272 GCA_026212715.1 Elanus axillaris | reverse complement strand
GCGTGTTAATTGCTCATAGACAGTAGCTTCCACAGAGGCACTTCAGAGTTGAAGAATATGATATGGAAAATACCTTTGTTTAAATAACACAAGCAATGTGACACAGACCAACTAAAATCCTTAACACACGGCAAGAAAAATAAAGGCAAAACAAAATGGGGTAAGAAGAGTTCTGGCTTTAAATGTAGTATTTCTGGTGGAGGGGTCATTTGTGTCAGGCATGGCTAAAGGCACGGTTTTTTTACATATCTTCCTTAGGCTTGTATTAAAAATATGCTAATATTTTTCTGTGAGGTGACTATAAAATGTAATATGTATAAGTAGTTTCCACATACTTCAGTTTAATATATATATGTATTTTAAATTGCTTTTAACCAGAATACCTAAGAAAATAAACATTCATTATTTCTTTAGAAATAGATTCTTTTAGTGTAGATCAGAAGAGCACACGTAACATTATCCCTAGCAATTGGAATCCTACCACTCTAATTATCAGGTTGTAATTCTCTCTTACAATAAGAATTTTTTTAATTTAACAGAATTAATAAATAAGCCCATCACGAACTGCATTACAGCCTTGGAAGTGGCTTGCAATTATGTAAACCTTCAGGTAAGATTATGGTATTTCAGAGGTCTGAAACAGTTGTTGATCTTAAACACCAAATACACAGCAACAGTTAGGCTGATTAGGGATAAACTTTTAGCCTTTGTTCTGAAGTTCCATGCTTAGTGGATTTAATTCAGGCCTTAAATCTCACTTGAATATAATTTATTTAATACAGCAATTTGGGACCTCACTCTTCTTATAAGTAATGTTCAACTATTTATTGCACAAATTAGTTTGTCTACAAACTCTAACCAACTCCTGATAATATTTGACATACTCTTTCATACCTGTGATAGTATTTGACCTTAGGATTTCTTTTTGTAATTATTAAATGTTTAATATTTAGTAGTTTCATTTGCACTAGGGAATACAGTTAAGCAAGTACTGTCAGTATTTTAAAAATGCTTTCATACAGTTTGCTCACTTTATCCATTTTTTATTTGCAGTTGAAAAATGAAGAAAAAGATACATATGAGGAAAACCTCCATTACCCTTTTCTTCTCATTTTAACCAAACACAGATAGAAGATGACACTTTGGGGTTTTTTAAGGTGGACTACTGAAAATTAATCCATGTATGTGGATGGCCAGGGAGTGGGGAGGGTTCAGTTCCACCCCCCCCTTTTGTTCCTGAGTCATCATTAGAGAAATATTTCTAATGTAAATGCTGAGGAAGATACCATGACTTGTTTCACAGTGTGTAAACTTTGAGACGTCTTTTTTGTATCATTTTAGAACTTATTTTTCCAATTATATTCCAGCCTAAAACTGATCAGACTTCACATGTATGTATTAACAAAGGTGTGAAGCTGGCTTCCTTCTCTTTTGTGCCTTTAAACTTGCATGTACTTTGTTAATCTCTTTTGAAATGTTATTTTGGGGATGTATTTGAAAATATGTGAATAATATACTTTGTGGGCTTATATAACTGGTTGTAAAGTAGTAAATGCATTCACATTTATTTAGTAAGGAAATAGTTGTCTTAAGGTCTTTTAAAAGTGCACCTATTGAATGCTTGGATTTTTTCTGCCTTTTTTTTTTTTAAATTCCACTGTTGATTTTCCATGATTGAAATGTCCTCATTTATGTTGAAGGCTTTTTTTATATATGTGTGTATATACAGTTTTTTCCAGCAGGACTTTTCCTCCTGTAGATGTATAAGGAATTATGCATCAGACAAAAGCCTCATAAACTGACCATTTGTCCTTTGGACACAATAGCCTGCCCAGCCCCTCTGCTCCTCCTCTCCAATTATGTGTGATTAGTCTCAGTGTGTTGTGTCAAGAAGGGGGAGTGTGCTGAGTGCTTATTATCTGTTTAGGTACAAGAAGAGCACATTTAGGTTCTGACTATGAATGGAAAGTGAGCCTTTATCAGGACTAAAATCTAAATGCTACTATCCTAGAAATCGCTTTTTAAAAAATACATCCTTTTCTGATAAATTCCAAGAAACACTATAGCAACTAAAAGATTTTGTAGTCTAATCAAACTATCTCCCTTGAATTAGTTTACACTGTGATACATTGTGGCCCAAGTATTTGATAAACATTTAATGTGACTTTTCTTGTACTGGGAGAGACAAAAATCCTACAAAGAAACAGGAGTGATTTCTTATTTTCTTAACAGTTTAATAGACCATTTTAATGACTTCTCAGAAGAACAACCTGGATCATTAAGGAATACTGTATAGTCACTTAAACACAACACTTTTTAAATAATAAAAAAAGAGGGAGAGGCAGAGACCATGACTAAGAGAGGGAGGTACTAGATGCAAGGAAGTGTAGAGGATCATGCTGAAATACATTGATTGAAAGAACTGCAGTTTGAGAATAAGCGTTCTTCCATATTTAACAAATTGAGCAGCATATAAACCACGAGTTCATGAAAGTCTCTTTCTCTTTGCTCTTCTTCTCAAACAAATTTCTTCACTACCGGTTTGCATGTCCTTGTATTCAGTACTTTTTATGCTCCATTAGAGCACCTAGATGGATCTCAGAAGGCATAGGTCAAGTCGCAGTTAGATCATACATTTCTTTCTCACAAAAACTTGAATTGCAATGCCAAGTGATGGGCTAACATCACAATAACAGCAATTTATTCCTCTTTTGATAAAAAGCAGCCTATTCTCAGTGTTAGATAAAGACCAGGGGCAATGCAAACCAACCATTTATCCTAGAACTGAGTAGTATGTCTCTCCTATAGCTGGTATGAGTTTCATATTCAAACTCTTGTTGGAAGATACTTGTCTAGTAAGAAATCAAAAGCATTTAGGAGTAATTTAAAATTGCTGTGAAGGTGGCTTTAGTTTAGTTTTGTTTTGTTAGTCCCACAGAGCAGTGCCTTTGTTTTCTCTAAAAATATGTAGAAGGAAATTTTTATAACCAACAAAGGAGTGTGAAAGATAGTGAAATATTAAAATTTGTGAACCTTTTATTTTTGAGAGGGCTTGAGTGTCTGCTGTACAATAAGCTAATAAAGATTGTTAGTTGCCAAAAATTGAACCAGTGGCACTGAAAATTGTGGGTTTAGCTCTAAGAAGAAAACAGTTTTACTCAAATTAGTAGCTGATAATTGCTTTTTATTTCTTTAGTGTCTGTCGTTTGAGTTGAAGGCTTTGCACAGGTGTTGCCATCCCTAAAGTGTGTAATTGATGGCTTGTTTACCAAAGATGCATTTAGGCTTCATCCTGCAAACTCACATTGGAGCTCCACAGGCAGTAAAGTTACTCATCTACATAAGTGTTTGCAGGTTTGGTCCGTGTAGATATTTTTAGAGGTATATAAACAAGCTCTCTTCTTGACTTTTTTTTGTTTTAAAATGGGTATTGAAAATTCACAGATGTAGTATTGACTATATATGAGGCACTAAAAATGTTCTTTTTTTAGAGACATTTCTCGGAATCCCTTGTGTTAGTAGGGACTTGATGAATTGTTTCTGAGCTCTTAACTTTTAATAAAAATACAGTGTTTGTTAATACGTCAAATATCTTCGCTAAGAAAAAGTTAGTCAGTTTATCAAATCATGCTTATAAAATGTATCAGAGCCTTTCACATGATGTGCTTTAACTAGTCTCTGATACTTGGCATATTTTTAATGTGTTCTGTAACAGAATATTGAGCTTAATTACTTTGTGTTTGCAAAGCACTTTGAAGTTGAATGACACCGTGCAAGAGCTATGCTGTCTTCACTGAGAATGGAAATGTTAGGCTGACACTCGTTTTCCTTCACCTATGTTGGTAGTTTTTAGCAACATTGTGTCTTCCTCCTTTCTCAGAGAAAAATTGCAGAAAGAAATGATCCTCTTGTGGACATCCCATTCCCTTGGGCACAGCTCTAATGCAGCTGGTGCCACTGGTGGTGAGTTGTGATCTTCAGAATATAAAAGACCAAGAAAAAAATGTTCTGTATCCTGCTGTGAGATCTGGCAAAGGCTTTCTTAAAATTACAAACTAGTCCTATCTGATAGCATTCTGGAACAATGGGACAGATCTTTCCATTTGGGAAATAAGTTTGATTTGAAATGGAAAATGTCTTAAGGATGTGAGATGAGGCAGGAGAACTTACTACCCCAGGTCCAGCTGCAAAATCCTTATTGGACAAGTCATTCACATTTTGCCTGTGGCTTAATGGCTACATGTTTGCGTGAGGAGGGAAGCAGGATTAAAATTGTTCCCCCCCCTTGAAAAACATCCTTCCATCTTAAGCCTGGCTGCATACAGTTTATCAAGTGTTACATCTCCATTACAACTCTCCTTCCCTGTTCCCTGAACAAAAGAGGATGCAGTGGGTGGAGCTTTTGATCCACCTCTTGATATGGCAGGTGGCACAGCTGATATGGCAGGGGGAAGAGGGGAAAGGCAACAACACATTGCAAGTCAAACAGTGCAGCATTTTATTACCATCTTTCCCCTGCCCTCCCTAATGCAAGAGAGGAATAACCAGGTCCCTGTCTTCTCACAGGGCAAATTATAAATGCATAGTTTAGCCTGAATTTCATTAGGCATGGTTTCCTTCTTTGTTAAATCAGGGAATCAACAGTGATGTCAAACTGTGAATTCCTTTAACTCTCGTGAAATGTTTTGAGACACTGGCAGAAGGTGCTAGGACAGCATGTACTGGCCGTTATATCAAAAATATTTTCTGCGCAGCGTGGTCATCCCATGTTGTTCCCTCAGCAAGAGACAATTTTGTTGCTTTCTATCTTTTTATTCACTTTTTAGATTCTCCTGAGTCTGACTGAGACCGTTTGTCAGGTCTTCGCTGTCACAGATCAGTAGCCTAAAATTGGTTGTAAGCACACCAGCATCTTTTGAAAGATGGTTTTAAAAGCTGATTTTCAATATTATTCTCATCTGCACTGCCAGAGCACACCCAGGCAAAATGAGCACACCTTGATGCGAAACCCCATAAAGCTAAAAGAAAGCCAATACATGATAGTGAATTTGCAGCTGAACATTTAAGTAAAGGGAGGACCACCCCAACTCATGCCCATTCCTCCACAAGGGAACCTGAGGCACAGACAGTATTGCTGTCTCATTTGCCTTGAGGCATTTAGAAAGCAGCCAATATACTCTAGAACTGACCCTAGACCTTGTGAGACCAAGTGCAGCATCTCCTCTGCAAGATCTGTCTCCCTTTCTGACCTGTGGACTCAGTTCAATCAGCTGAATGTAACATACCTAACTTTTCTTTCCCATTTTTAAAGGGTTTATCTTATTAAGGTTCCTTGCTTAGTCAGCAGCTGGCTTGCTGCCAAAAAGCCCAGCATATTGTGGCTGGGTAAAAGCTGGATATTTTCCATCTCTGTCCAACAGCAGTATTGGATCTTCATTGTCTCCCTGTGTGTAAAGTGTGTGGCAAGTAGAGGGAAGATGCACAGAGCAGTAGTCCAGATGGCATTCCACAGCCTGAGAAGAAACATCTTGACCCTCGAATCTGGGTTAAACACAACAGATGCCAAGCCCCCAAAAACAAAGAGCTGTTGTGGCTGATGACAGCAAAGGAGCGATAGGCCTTCAGTAACAGAAAGTATCTTTTATTTTGGATGCATTTCCCTGCAGATAACCAACACAGTGTCACTTGTAGAAGACTGCTTATTAAAAACAAGCAAAAAAATAATGGTACTCTTCATTAGGCACCGTTCCCCTTCAGTTGTAAAATGTTGCCCCTGGGTGATGGGTTATGCTAGCAGAAAAGGATTTGAACATTCAGCCTGTGTTGTCCCCTGCCAGAGTCTGCATGCTAAAAGGCCTGTTATTTTATCCTGACTCTGACTTCAATTAACGTACTTTTAAAATGATTAAACATATCATGCTGTGACTTCTAAAATGTCAACAAGCTTCTAAACTTGGGAGACAGGAATGTAATAAAATAGGTAATAGGAGATTCAATAGTTAATAAAGGCCGTGAAGTGTGAGTGTATACAGTAACTGTATATTGGAAACTGCGAATGAAGATGGCTTAGTATTGCAAACTGAGGAAGAAAATTGTTTTTAATTAGCACCTTCATAAGAACTGCTGATTAATACTGTTTGGTTTGGTGAAAAGCTTTCAGCTGAGTAATTTGTACAGCCATTACAACAGTTTTGTTAGACCAGGACTCCTGTTGTTAAACACAAACAGCAGATGATAATGGTGGAAGATGAGTTTGTCATGTAACAATTTACCTTATTGAAAAAAGCTTTATATAAAACCCAATACAGTAGGTACCAGCAGAAATCACATATTTTAAATCCTTTCAAGATTGCAGTGTGCAATGGTAGTGTGTTTTTTCATGGACTAGAAACAGATTTTATATCATTTATAAAATTATATATACAATTTAAAGGTGTTGTAGCATGGACAAACCACTTTACTGGCAATGCTTTACATCAGGACAGTAAAGTGCTGGTATATTCAAACACTTCCTAAGTATACAAAGTAGCTCTAAAAATTGAAAGGTAATTAAGTAATATTGTTCATATGCAAATATCTGTTTGTGCATTATGCACTGAAATTACATCTGCTGTTTGTGCAATGTCTAGCATTTATACCTAAGGCTTTAAGGAGATTTCTCCCAGGTTAACTACTGTTCATTGCTTTTGCTTACTGTTCTTTTCAGCTGACAACAAAAAATTAAAACCTGTTATCCATGTCTCTATAATACAGGAGCATATGTATTTTAGTGGTCCAGATAGGAAATTTAGTGCGGTCTGTAGAAACAGAGGGATTTTATTAAACATGGTAACAATGAAGGAATATCTGCACTAAATTATGACGCTAACCAAGGATGGTAAGATCTGTAAATTATTGGAGTGCTATAATAGAACATGAGAGTTTTCCTTTAGACAGGCCTTCGGGGTAATAACAAGGGTTGAGACTCACGACAGTGCCAAATAAGCTTTAGACAGCATAATAGTCTGCAAAGAAAAGCCACAGAGCACTAATGTAAAAGAAGAGCTGTCCACCACATGCAGTAAAAATCACCAAAGGTCATTTTATGGTAGCAATTGTGACATAAAATTGGTGGTCATGCTACATGTCTAATACTCAGCACAGCTTTATAAATGATGGGCCCCTAGCGATGGCTGTCATTAAGTGCTTTCATCATAATAAACTTTAAACTGTTGGCTTTATGAATCGCCAGCCAGCTTCAGCTGTTCGTTGGATGGAGCTTGCAGTGCCTTAAGTGTGACAAGGCCTATTAGGAACTGCAACCATGTTTCAAGCGTACTTGGCTTTCCCACTCCTGGGGTGATTGCTGCCTATTAAATGGCATCTGGGAAGATTTTCCTCCAGCAATCTCTGATCAAGAGCTTTTTTGGGCTTTGACCTGCATTTCCTTCAAGACTTTCTCTGAGGAGTTTTATAAGAGCAAAACTCCAGAGGATTTATAGCCACTTCTGATTAATACCTTTTCAGTTTTTCTAGCAACTCTCCCACTGCTACATGGAGAAAAGCTTTCATTGTTCCTAAGGTGCTTATTTGTGACCTTTTCTCTGCTTTCTGATTCCCTCTAACATGTTCTCAGTGAAATCCTTGGTGTGCAACCAAGACAGTTGCTGAAGTTGCTGCAGCTTTGTGTGGAGTGGCTTTGATAGTTAAAAAAATAAATTAATTTAGAAGGAACTCCTCCCATTTTTATTTCAACAGTGGTCTTGCAACTCACCAGTAACAATTAAATGCCAACAGTACCTATTTGCTATCCTAAATAGTGTACACGCTATCTAAGGTAGAGAAACTGCTAATTCCTTTGGACTCCAGCTGAGGGGAATGCAGCTACATAATTACAACAGAAATTTCTTCCTCAAACCGTGCCTCTCAAATCCCTGCACGAAGAAACGGCTTCTGAGTCCGTTCACAGGCGGGGAAGTGAGCTCTGCTGTAGCAGGGCCACATTCTTCCTTCCAGCAGCTTCCTCTGTAAGGAAATTGCCCCAGCCCTGAGTTCATTTGCAGTCCCTCACTGTGTCGAGACAGCATAGGTAGAGGAGCAAAAGCCAAAGTGTTTACAGCTTTAAAAAGGTCATGCCAGCACCCAAAACTCACAGCCATCTCACTGGTGCAGCCGGTCTCAGTGGGAGACCCCTCGGTGTGCAGGCTGCCAGGAGCTGAACTCCTGCACAGCTTGGTGCTGGCTCAGGGTGCAGCCCCAAGGGTGGCACATTCCTGAAGCCTGGAGCACGCCAGGGATAACTATACTGCTGAAATATAAAGTTGCATATAAAGATTTCATGAACTAGATTATATTTTCATCACCCTTATGCATATGAAGTCTTTTAATTTCTATAAATCTTACAGTGAGTTAGAATTAAATTGTATTAGTGTGAATAATAAATGTTTAGGGATCACTCATCTAAGAACTTGTAGTATTTAATTTACAAGGACTATACATTTTTCAAATCTCTTAACAAGGAACTTTAAGCACTTCTTGAGGTTTAAAAAAATAAAAATGGATCTGGAAAGCAAAAATGCTCTGTTTTTTCCCAGGATCCTGAATGAGTGACTCAGGAGGTATTGTAATTGCAAAAGCTGTCTGTGTGTAAGAACCTGGCTAATACTCTTATTAGCTTCTTTTTTAATCCAGGTAACATAATAGTCAAAGTGTCAGATGAATGTCTCAGAAGTGGACCATTAAAAAATAAATTGCTAAACCTTTGAGAGATTAGCATTTGAATCCAGCCAGAAGCTCCTTGAGGTTCTTGGGTGTGGATCAGAGTCCTTAAAGCATAAGTTGCTATCACAAACCACATCAGCCTCCAAGTTACTCTGAATGAGAAGACAGCAGCCACGTTATTAGCCATAGTTCTAGACTTGTTTCCTCTGTGAAGCAAATACACAAAATGAGATTTTAATTTTGAAAAGAGGTTTCATTTTCTGAAACCTTTCAGTTCTAAAGAAGTTTGAAAAACAAACAATAAATAAAGTACATTAAAACAGTACTTTCAGGCTATTTATGTTTTAATTCATAATAATGATAGTTAGCCCTTAAACAGGGTAGTACTTTGCATATTCAACATGCTTTTTAGAGTCATTACTCAAATAGCACCATGGGCTGATACAATAAGAAATGGTTTTCCTTTTCCCACATGAGGAAACTGAGGCAAAGCAGTAAAGTAACACACATAGAAAGATTCCACGGCAGGCAGAACTAGATCTATAATGGAAGTCTCATTCAATGACAGTTCTTAAATAGACCTTCATCCATCCGTCATAATTTATTTTGTGCTAGGTGTTGGCATACCCCAGGAACTGCATTTTTTACATCATCAGATATCATTTGAAATTCCTTGAAGGGGTTATTGTTCTTTCTGATGGATGGTACCAGTACTGGATTTTTCAACAGCAGTACTGAAATACAGATAGGGGCATATGATGTACGAGAAGTATTTTAATTTGTCATCTCCCATCCTCTAATGCATTTTAGCAGCAAGCTCCTCATTTTCAAGGGATGGGTAAGAGCACTAAAGAAAATATGTAGAACTTTGTCATATTTCTACAGGAGAAAAAGGCTCCTTGTTTGGAGGGAGCACTGGTGATTGTTCTTACAACTTTATACTGGTTTACTGTTTCTACTGCTATGCTGCTTTTCAGGGGTTGGGGGGGAGAGTTCTTAGCAGCAGTGGCTCTAGATTAACTCTTTGCTATCTCATCAGAAATCTACAGAAATGGGTTTGGCCATTTTTTGAGACAGATACTTCCACAAGTCTGTAGGCAGTTACTTTGCTACTAGAAGCTTTAGGGATGAGGACCACACTTAAAGCATTTTACAGTGTTAATTTCCAAAGGTCCATGTGAATCACAGCAAAGGCATTAGTACTATGTAAGCATATTCAATAATTGATGCAAGCAGTTAAAACGATGACACAACAGGAAGCAAAGTGGTGATTTAACCTTTCCCAGTACAGGGAATACTGGCAGCTCAGCAGATTAGTATGGAAGGGGCAGGTGTTTTTGTCATGACTCTACAACAGCTTGTGCCAGGTTAGGTGCATCTGTGATTTCCATGCCCACCCTACAGGCAAGGGACTGCATGGGGAACGAAGAAGAATCATGTCACAGGCACCAATACTCTGGGTACATGCCAGCTTATGTAGTGAGGTAGAAATATTAGCAAACACGTAGGCAAAAAGTCCATTATGGAACTAAAGGGCATGGGAGAGCACAGAAGCAACGAGCCATATTTTACAGTGGTTTATGGGCTGTGCAGAAAAGAAATGGGAAGGAAGACACCAAATTCTTCTCATCCGATGGGGAGATACTCACCACAACAAAAATTATTTGGAAAGGTGTTCAGCTCAGTTAAAAGGCAGCCCTTTTGAAGCACTTTCAGAGTTATTTTCAGCTATGAGCAAAGCAGAGGAATATTGCCACCAGGCAGAAATTGCAGCCCAACAATGATCGGTGAAAAGGATGCCTACTGCTGAACCCCAGCCCATTTCAGCTCACTTTCAGCCTGGTCTTTTCTTTGTTGTAAGGCCCCATTATGGCAATAACAACTGCAAAGCATGAGCAGCATCCCAGCCTGGTCCTCCATGCCAGGGCAGCGAGGGTTGGAGGTTTGCCTCTGAGGCCCAAAGGGCTGCTTAACAGCATGGGGCAGGCTTATTGTATCTTGGGTCATGGAGTTCAGAAGACCCTACTTGTGCCCAAAAATTAGGAGTGAGAGCAAAACAGTTTCAGTTAGGTTCATCACAGAAGAGGGACAGCGCATAATCCTACTAGGCATGAAGATCAGTGAGACAGCACACCAGCAGGGAGAAAGGCAGAAGATAGGCCTTGCAGAGGAGCAAGACTGGTGTGGCGAGGAGTGCAGGTAAGACTGAATGCCGTAAAAACTTCTCCAGAGTGAATATTATCTGTACAATTTTGAAACTTTCCTGTGCCAAATAATCACAGGCACAGGAACCTGTAGGTCACAGATCAGTGTACGTTGGGGAGCCCCTCCTTGTAATGCAGTGCATCTGTAGGACTGCACTATGTGTGTGTACTCACCAGGAAAGGTAAAAACTGAAGGAGCAGCAGGGCACACCAAGTGCTGGGAAGCCTCAGCCTTGCAGCATATTTGCTTGCCTGGACTCAAGAGTGCAGTGGAAAGGCAGGGTATGATTGTACATGACCTATGGTTTTACCTTCAGAGCAATCTACCTCATGCTAATGAAGTGATTAGGAATGTGTTCTCCCTAGGTAACCACTCTTGGCAGCAGGCAGGGGGCATTTTGTGGCCATACAGCCATGCTCTTACTGCTGCTGGATGGGATTCCCCTGTCCCAGAGCCACCATCCATTTCACCTGGTACTGCGAAGCACAGCACTTCCCACCTGTGCCAAACAGGGTCAAGCCGAAATGAACTCTTGCATGAACAGTCAGATCATGTTACAAGCAGATATTTGAGCTGCAGAAGCACTGCATATTTTCCTATTGCTATTTAGAGGCTAGTGTGTGCAGCCTTAACAAAAATTTGTATATTCATCCATTCCAGTAACTTTATTCCTGCTGACTTGTATCTAAATGGTGACACAATACACATTTTATGAGCTATAGCACAGTTATGGCTTAAAATTAATCCATATGTACTAGAACTGGGGGGAAAAAAGGATTTTAAAAAATCTTATACAATTAATATTCCCCTTTGCTGATTTCTTACCATTTCATAGCATAGAGAAAAGAATAAATTTAATACTTAATGGTGGTTCTGTGCATATTTTCACTGTAGGGAACAAGGAGAGAAATGGGAATATTAAAATATCTGTGAG
The DNA here is from genome assembly GCA_026212715.1 of Elanus axillaris. Lineage (NCBI taxonomy): Eukaryota > Metazoa > Chordata > Aves > Accipitriformes > Accipitridae > Elanus > Elanus axillaris. The sequence goes on along the minus strand of JANZLQ010000057.1, from coordinate 4,779,433 downwards.
CTGGAGGACAGCTTTTCCCAAAGTGTTGAAAAAGCCCTTTCAAACAATGAAAGAAATTTCACTTTAAATATTTTTTAAATATTGATGTAGCAATGTGGTGCTCTGCAATGCATCTTTTATGCTTGAAGCAGCGTCATTGGTATATTTCCAGATTTCTTTTAAGAGCTGACTTCCAAAGGCAGCTAGTCCTGCAGTAATAGTTCAAAATACTTGTGCTTCCATGAAGTATGTCTGTAGTACTTGAAGCTGCAAGCTGTCTGTGAGCTCAGACAGAACGTGGCTGCATCTGTGTCGACCTAAGCCAAGGAATACTTTCTTAACTATTTGGCCTTCCTGCCTTGGCTCTGGCCATCCATATTATGGCCAGTAAATGTCCTATAGTTTGGCTGCAAATGTCCAGTCCTGGCCTATATGGGCTTTCTTTTGCAGAGAGGAGTAGCCTAAGTGTAGGCTGCTTATAGATCTGAACTTTCCAGTGGGTAGATTCAAGACCTGACGAGCAGGTTGTGTTGCTACATGCTTAGATGGAATGCATGGAAGGTGATGAGCCAGTTCTCCCATGCCATAGACCTGTGCTGAGTAGTAGCTGAACCTTCTCTCTGTGTTCCCTGAAGGTTGTTTCTAGCCTGTGTTTGAACACACATCCTCCCAAGGTGGGCTTGAGTTTGTGTGCAATATACACATACCAGTCACCTGCAGATTCTCCTGTGCTGGACCTGTCGTTTTTCTCTGCTAGTTTAGCTGGGATGTAACTCAGAAACCTCTGCCCTGTACTGGTGTAGTGAAAGGTAATTACCCTTCCTAAAGGAAAACACGACTGCACAAACCTCCATTTAGCTCTTAAAAGCTGCTCTGATAATTGTCTTAAAACCAACCTGAAAATGTGAAGCATTAGAAAGCATTACACCAGAGCCCATTCGTGCTGCTTATATAGTAAAAGTTTATTTGTACAAGCAATTGCAGTGTCTATCTCATTTAGACCCCATAGGACCTTCCTATATGGCTCTCTGACTTCGTGAGAATAGAGGCAATTCTCTCTGGGCAGTTATGTATTACAAAGGAAGCCCCCACCACTGTGAGTAACATTATCTTAACAAAAATATCCCTGCTGTTGCCCAAACCTTGACCTACTGTATAGTTCTTTTTCTGTTAATATAACTCACTTGACATCTTTACCTTTGTATACCACTTTGCTGTGCTTCCCTATGACCCTTTTAAAGATCTATAGTGGTGGTAGAGCTTCATTGCAAAGATGAACTGCAAAGCATAGCCAAATTTGGAGGGCCTGGAGGGAAGGAGAAAGGGTTGTTTGTTACTATTTCATATATAGCCTGCCCCAAAGAAATAACAGTAAAAGATGCATGGCAGTAAAGACAGTGTATACCCTCTGTCCTCTATTGGATAATTAAAGTGGGGTGTTCCACACAGATCTGTCCTTTCTGAAATTTCACTGGTTAGTTTTACTGCAACAGGGAAAGTAAAACAGCAACAATAAAAATTGTTTGATGTTTCTGTCCTTGTACCATTAAAAAACAGCTGCTTTTCTCTCTTTTTTCTGAAGGATCTAGGAAGGTCTGAAGCTCCCAAGTCCAGGCCATGGTCTGACATGCATGGTATCACTATTCAGTTTTCTAGGGTCTTGTCAGGGCCCAAGAAATATTAAAGCAGAAAAGTATCATGTGCTACATTTCCCCTCCTTTTTTCTTCCTGGTTATAGTTGTGATGGTTTGGCTTTCAGATGGTCTGCTCCACCTCTGTGGCCTAGTTCCTTGCATTCCTCAAGGACTATGTGCTTTTATGCTCTGCATCAACAAGAGGAGACAGAAGAGTGGTTTCTAGGGATGCAGGATGGTGGTGCACAAGCAAGACCAATTTACAGGACGTTGTGCTATATCTCTTCTCAAAGCACAAGAGGTGGATTTTTTTTTTTCTGAAGTGAAATCAGAAACATAGAGATTCTCAGAGTTTCTCACTTTGCTGCCTCCTCAGTCAACTCAAGAGCAGTGAGGAAAGTTGCATCTCCTCCTTTCAGTAGGATAACAGAAGTGAGGTTATCCACACTGACCTGCCCCTTCTGACTTTTCAGTCAACTGGCGAGCTTTATTCCATCAAATGAAGCATGGTTTGTTTTACTTTCCTGCTGTTCACTGGTACTTAGATAGCTGGATAACTTAAAGACTTTGGAGCCCAACAGGAATTACAACGTTGATGGTGAGTATGGAAAACCTGCACACATGCTGAGGTTTTGTTTTCCAAACCCATCAGGCGCTCATGTGAAAGATCTTGAGTAATGAGTTGTTTGCTGTCACCAGCTACTTCACTTGTCCTTTTACACAAACTCCTGAGCAGTACTGAGACAGTACGCACACTCTCCTTGGGACCTACCATACCTTTAGGATTCTCCACCCTACTGAAGAAAGGCCTAGCCTGAAAAAAGGGCACATCTCAGGCTCACTGCAATGTCAAGTGTGGATGCAGAGCCCTCCTCTGGAAATCACTGTGGCGACACTAACCAGCCAGTTCTCAGAGGGCCTCCCAAGTTATGTGAGTAACTGTTTTAATTGGACAGGAAGAAGTTTCTGACAAATTTGCCCTATGTTGTTGAGTCAGTGAGATGAGCTGAGGAGCTTCTGGCTTGAGATTGGCGCCTGATCAACCACACAGGTTTGCCCGTTTGCAGAGTGGGTTCCAACTCCCTCAGGGCTCTCTGTGTGCTTCGACTCTGTAGGCACAGGAGTGCCACTGGCTCGCACACGCTAGGAGTTGAAGACTGTGTCCTGTGCCCTGCAGCAGCAGATGGGTAGGTCACATGCATTGCCCCAAATGCATGTTCTGATTGTCCGGACTCTGTGCTTTGCTGAGAACGGGAAGGGTACAACACTTTCTGCCCTTACTGTAGGCCACAGAGCCCTCCTGCACCACGGTCCCTAAAAGACGGCTCCTCGGGATGCAAAACCTATGCCGGGGCCTAGTGCTGCGGTGTGGTGAGGGCTCAGATGTCAGGAGGAGTGTTTAGCCCTCCTGCAGGCAACATTGTTCCCACCCCATCTATCCCTAGCGCAGGCCTTTGTTTGCACCCCATGGGAGGAAAATAATCCCCTTGCCTCTGACCACACCTGGATTCAGCCTCCAATTTGGCACCTTGAAAAGTGGGCCAATTCTCTAACGCTCTTGCCAGGACTAAAGCCAGGGTGAATGCAGCTAATTCTCACCACCCTAATTAGGTGGTGAGTTAGCAAGGGGAGACCTCACCTATTAGAAAAACTAGGAAAAGAGAGAGAAAGAAAGAAAGAAGGCAGGCAGAAAGACAGGAAGAAAGGGAGAAAAGAGAAAGAAAGAAACAAATGTACTCTCTGAAAAACAAAAAAGAAACACTGAGCACTTGATCGCTGTAACCAGGAGGGAGGCTGGGAACAATCCCTTTCCTTGCAGGTGCAGGACAGGAAAGGCTGTCTTATACAGGTCTGAGGTCTGAGCACTGAAGGAGCACTGGGGGCCTGGGAGGCAGCCCCAGAGCGAATGCCTTCCTACATTTTCTGGCTTGCTTTGGCCATAGGTCTCTGGGGAAGCCTTTACGGGAGAAATCAGACAAAAGTGTTCCTGTTGTTACTCATGGGAATTCATCGGTTCAGAGAAATGCCCTGAAAATATGTTGAAATCCAGCTACGCAGTCTCAGACAAACAAACAAACAAAATCTCCAGTAGCGCTCCACCAGCCCTGGCCAAAAATCAGCATTTTCCTCAGCTTATTTAATAATCAGGTGCCTTTCTCCCCATCCCCCCCAAAAGAAAAAAAAAATCTGCTCTAGATTACTTGAAATAAAGGGGGCCAGAACCTGTATGTATGGTTTTCTTAGCTTCTCCTACACAGAGAGCCAGGGCCATGGAAACACCAGACTAAGAGGCTTAAAGTAAATCCTGGCAGTCTCAGTGCTAGAAACTCTTCCACTGATAAACAAAGCCTAATAAATAAGTTTGAGAGAAAGACTAAATGAAAGTGCGTCATTGTTGAGCAGTTAATTAGGATCCCTCTAAGCATTCGTGCTTAGAAACGAACAAGAAAATTAAAAAGTACAAAAACATATGATGGCGAGAGTGAGAACATACTAAAAGTAAACACTGCTGTTATTAGTAGTAAAAATAATATTAATTACTTGTATTACAGTAGCACCTAGTGGTGCTACTGGATCTCATCCCCAGATGAGATCAGGGTCCCCAAAACAAAAAGGTCTTAAATAAAAGTTGCATGTAAGTGCATTCATGTGCATACATATATAACATAGATATATAGATGTGTGTACATAACATACAGATAGGCATGCAATTCAAATGAAGAAACCCCAGTAAATGGAAATCAGGCTACAGAATATTTCGTAATTTGGCTTCTCTTGTTCCAAATTGTTAATGTTGCTGCAGTGCAGCTGTTTGCAATTGTTATTTATGATACAGAGAATACAGGACTGCAGTTGTAGTGCAGGAGTCAGAGTATATACATATGTGTGTGTATTCATAGATGTATACATATGTATGTGTATATATATCTGTGTATATACACACACACATGCATGCACATTCACACACATATGAAGTCATTTTTCTCCTACCTTGGATCAGGACAACACAGAAATCTTGACTGAAGACAGAACAAATACTACCTTCAAAGCCTCCATTTACTCACCAAGCACCATTTCTTCACTGCAAGTGAAACTGCCGCTGTCCATTTTGTGCATGCACAGACACATTTTGGAGAGTGGTGTCTCTCCCCACCTTGCACTGTAAAATCCTCCCATAAGAAAGTCATAGCTGAATACTGCCCTCAGCTAAGTCAATAGAGCTTTGTCTCAAAGGGTACAGAACTGCAAGTTTCAGTTGCTTCAGTTGCTGCTGAGTTCTACTAAACCAATCCAAATAAATTAAAAAAACCCACCTTTCCTTTTCTGACGTGAATTTGCATGCCACAACAAGGATAGGGTATAAGGACCCAGATGACACACAGTTAACTGTAACTCCAGATTCTTTAACACATGGTAACTAATTTAATTGTTTTAGTGCCTAGGTTTCCTAAGAAAATGAGCCCTTGCAGATTATCTGGGTTCCTGTTTCAAACAGAACCCTGATGAGATTTTTTTAGAAAAAAACACTTGTTTTACTTTTTTACTTTAAAATAACAACAGCAGAGGCACTGGAGTCTTGAGATTTCCAATGCAGAAATTGCACGGCAGGTTAAGGCATCAATTTAATGTTCGGAGACATGCTTCGTTTGAATGATAATTTCATTAGATTAGTTTGTAAACTTTTAATGCAGGTTGTATTATATGTCTAAGAAGAAACAATTTGTGTGACAGACTATCCTTCATAATCCCCCTCTTCAGCCTTCTGCTAACAAAAGACCCTTAATACTGAAGATGTTTTGTGGGAGGAGAAACATTTTCTAAACAAGTAGTTTCTCTATTCCAGCTCAGGTAACAAAGAGGCCTTAGGAATTTCTGTGGGCCTTGTCAGGAATGGCCCATTGGTCTTAAAGCCACCTGCTGCTTAAGCCATTGGTCAATAGATTAACTGCTGCTATTACTAAGTGTTTAGAAAAGTAAGTTATGTGGCAGAGCAAACAAAATCAACCTCCTTAACACATGTTAATTCAAAATTTAATAAATCTGCACT
>JANZLQ010000057.1:4755292-4765396 GCA_026212715.1 Elanus axillaris | reverse complement strand
GAAATAATAAACTTTTATCTAATCTTACAGATAATATCTTTTTGCTGCTAGTGAAAAGGAACTGAAAGACAGAGGAGGAAAATAAGACCTTTGTGTAGGTATATAGGTAGCTTCCCAAATTCATTTTAAAAAGCCCTCATGAATTAGCGCAAACACACTGCTGGGGGTTGTGCTGTTTTGATTCAGCAGATCAATTATCTGTTGTGCTATTTCAGTGATGAAGAAGGATGATAATTTTGACTGATTAAAGACACTGCAATACAGTTTCCATTTTATTTCATTAAAATAAACATAGAGCGAGAACTTGCACGAAAGAGCCTGGTGGTTCACTTTTGCTGGTTTATTTTATCTTGCCCAGCCCTTGCCCAGCGCAGCATCCCACTTGGACCACTGCAAGTCCATCACACGCAGCAAGGAACCAGCTGAGGAGCAGAATCATTTCCAAATCTGGTGCTTGAAAACTGTGCCTTGTGGGGTTTCACCTATGAAAGAGCACAATTTAATTCACAGTTGTTTCCCCTGCAATGATGCTGCTCTGCTCCTCAATGCAGTCTTCTGTGTGTTTCTTGGTGCAAAGTGTTTTGCGATAGCACACTGCAGTTAGGACACACATCATCTCTCTAATATATTGGGTTTGTGCAGGTTAGTGTCAACAAGTGGACACTAATGATTTTTTAAGCATCAGAAGTCCTGTGGTCTGATGCCTGTACTTCCCAGGGTAGGCCTATGTACAGAATTTAATTTTCTGCCCCATCCTGCCTTGGCAAGCCAAGAGCTTCTATGCCCATTCGGGAAAAAATATATGAAAAAAACTGATGACAGAAATTCCTCAAAGACAGCCTCTTTTTTACAAAGCTGAAGAGATGCCCGTATAACAGGCATATTTAAAATACCAAATTTCTTCTCCTTCAAGCTAACAATACATTAGGCCCAATCCTGCTCACATTAAAGAACCAGTTCCATTATCTCCTGCCTGCTTTAATCTGTTTTCCCCATATAGGTGCCTAAGGAAGCAAATAGTAGTTCAGGTTAGAAATGTGCTGAGCTATAGATATGCTAAATCTTAGAAACCCTGCTCTTGTACAGAGACTTCTGTTTGTACACAAATTTTCTCTTTCTGCTCCTGGAGAATATAAACTACATATTAGTGTTTTTTTAGAAAGACTTCTTTAAAATTTAGGATATAGGTTTATTCTTGTGGCGTAGATAATGAATTCTGTTTGCTGGCTCAAGAGAAAACCCTGTTAAGTAGCTGGAATATATTTTCTATTACAGCTAACACAACATTTTATCATTTGAACCATTTGATAATTACAAAGAAAGTTGCAGGCAACTTTTCAAGTGTTCTTAGGTCTTATTTTATATTTTGGTCCTAGTGAGAGCAGTCATTAGAAGGGTGCTTTTTCAATGAGGTAAAATGGTTTTGATTCTTTTTTTTTTTTTAATCTCAGTATGTTTTTATATAAAGAGCTATTACCAAAATAACTTAAACCATTTTCAGTTAAGAGAATAATTATTACTAAAACCAATGAAAAACAATTTATAAAAAAAATCCATTTAAAAAATAAAATATAAATCTTCAGCCTCTTCTGGTTTAATTTTTTTTCATAGACTGTTGAAAAATACTTGTAAAATATAACTGAACAATTAATGAAATAATCTGCCTACAAATCATTAAGGAGAAATCAAATTAGCTTTGTTTTCCTGCTTGTAGACATGTCTGAGGAAAGACAAGAACTTCCAATATTTATTAAATAGATCTCAGCCTAAAAAAAGATATTTTACTGAGGTGGGTAAAAGAAAGTGAAGAAAATTGACACTTCAGCTGTGTTTCTCCATCTATTTTTGCATGTGTATGGGATAGAGGCATTACAGTATTATATTTGAAAATAGCATCTCTCAGACAGATTGTTTCCAAGAGGAGTTTGCTCCCTGAAATAGTTCATGTTGCATGTGTGTGTTTCTCTCTCTAATGTGTGTATACACAACTCTATCATAGGCATTGATGAATGTATATGTATGTGTGGATATGGATGAACATAACTGTATTTATATGAATACAATTTCTATATGGGTGTATGTATATGCATATATATTAATTTGAATCCTTTGGCAAATTTATATTGCTTGATATATATTATGTGCCAGATGTATTGTTCATTACAATCTTTCCGGGTCTGCATAAAAATATAACAGATCCAGTAATAATTTAAAAATTATTTTACTTTGAGATGGAGGACTTTCTGTAGCACTGTTTCCATTTTTTCTGCTTTGCCACCCTGCTGCCATAAAAATAGTAGAAAATTTTTAGAAACCCTTGCCAAATCTTTTGTCTTAGGAATTATGCACTGAATTTTCACCTGTGATTAATGATTACTGTGTTCCACTTGTTCTGTGATTAACCACCTCTTCTTTGAGAGTAATTCGGAACAGTTCAAATTTGAACAGTACCTGTGTTTTGCTAAACAAACCATTGAATGAAATATAGTTCAAAGAATAGTTTCTGCTTTTCTTATTCTCTGAAGGATAAAACTACACAGCTGCAGTTGTGTGCCAGGCATGTCTAGGGCTTATGAGAAGATTTCAGTGTGAACACAGGATGGTTTTTTTTCTGGTTTATATGCCAGGTGGTTTTGACTAACCAATATATGGTGAATATTGTTAAGAAACCTATGAGTTTGCATTTCCCTGTGTCCTCTACAGTATGTCCTAAAATTGTAATCTTACTCAGCTGCTAAGTCTACCTCCTGTTCTCTGTGGATTAGTTATTTAGCTTAGGTATTAAGTATATCAGAAAAACTTAATCTAAGAGTCATTATATGTGTTTTAATATTAAAATTTTTCATTGCCAAATAAAATTTTAATATTCTAAAATATGTTCATCCCCTTTAATAGCATGATTAGTAAATGTTTTGCAGGGAAAATAGATGGAGAAGTTCAGTACATGGTTTTCACATAACATGTTATTCTGTCCTGCTGGAAATAAAATAGTAAAATGCTCAGGGCTTTTTTTATTGTTGTGAAATATTTTTTAAAGGATTAGGCCTACATTTCTGAAGAATCTTGTATAGGCTAGAGAGGCTGTCACTAAGGATCCATGGGTTTTTTTGGCTAAAGAAATTAGCCTTCTTCAAACTCCATAGTGTGCTGCTGGTACACAAATTAGCAAACATAGTTAGACTCCAGTGAAGTAATTTTTCCTGCAAGTTATTTCCTGCAAAGTTAATGTTACAACTTTTTTATTATAGATGATCAGAAATTCTTGGCCATAAAAGCTTGCAGGCATCAACTGAGGGAAGCAGTCAGCTTGTGCACAGGGGTACTTTGGCCATCTGGAAAGTACTCTTGTGAAATCCTCTGGGGACTCCTGGATAAGCACAGGTAGGCATCTGAATGGGCTACAGTCAGTTCTTTTATAAAAGACACAGGAGACAGAGAATTAAATGAGCCTAGCAGATTACATGCCTAATTGATCACAAAAGTGTGGAGAAGCCCTTTTTTACTCCATTTATCTGGCTTTAAAATTATTGTAATGGTCTCTTTCTGTGCAATGCATGAATTGTAAAAAATGGTAGAAGCTGCTTATTTTATTTACTGTCACTGTAAACAACAACTATTCCCTCTACCAGATCAAAAGTATTTGTCCCTCCATAGTGTATGTCTGCTAGGCAGGGCTACAAACTTTAAACTAAACAGCTCGGGTACAGCACAGAATCTGTGCTAAGCACAACAACCTGGCCCACTTGGGACTTTGATGTCCTGGGGCAAGACCGCTTCTAGAAGCTAAGTCAACATGTTGCTCCACAGCACTGCAATCTTCAGTGCAGACATAACCTCAGACAAAGAGTCATCATGTAGCCAGAAATGAAAGAATCCTGTATTGAAGAAGCTCTGTTCTCTCTTCCTTTCCTGCTTTTGCTGCACTTCACATATATTTAGCTTCTGTGGTTTTGGGGTCCAGTCTGAGAAGGCTTGGGACTCCAATTCTTGGAGTCAGGCAATGCAGAGCATGAATGCTGTTATTCATCACGTGGGCTGCTGTTTGCTATCTCACAATCTATGTTATCAAACTGTAATTCTAAATAGACCCTGAAAAATACAGACTATTTGAGTACACTGATTAATTCTAAGTATAGAGTTAATATAATTTAATTTTCTGAAGAGTCTCAGCTCTTCTGATACACTCCTGCATCATGTTGTTCCTCCTTTTTCTTGCCTTTTTATGAAGAACTGGAGTGTGGAAAATAATAATGATGGTCAAAAGGGGCTCAAGGCTACTTGAGTGAAGGCAGAGGCCAGGGACACTGTTTCTGAAGTAGAAAAAAAAACCTCAGATGCTACTTAGGGTCCAGTGTAGGAGAAACAAGTCAAGGGAACTGTATGACATTAGACAAGAGAGTGGATTCAGGCAGAATAAGTGGAAGAAAATGAGACGAGAAATGCTGGTAAGTATGCAGAAATTTTAGTGCACTACGAACAGGGATGATGAGTTGAAAGGGCATACAGTAAGAGAGGGAGCCAAAGGAAAGAATAAAAATGTCCATGATGTTGGTTGGAAGAAGGAGAAAGAAAATTGACTTAGGGGTCAATACAGAATGTTTTTAAGAATACACTTGAGTGTAAGTACCTAAATAGCTTCACAGAAATCAAGCGGTTGACTTGTAGTGAAAGCCATGTGTGCACTCATATACCCTGCTGAACTGGAGCTTTTAATGATAGCCTTTACACAGATGTGAGTGAGGGTGGAGTTGGACAAGAAAAGGTTACAATAAGCAAGACACATGGCCAGCAAACAGAAAAAGGCTAATGCAAACTGAGTGCTAAATGTAACATATTTCTCTTTATGTTCCAGAGCTTCCTACCAACTTTTGTTCCACACCCTCTGTATTACTTTTACATTGGACTGACAGCATTCAACATTAACCTAAAAACTTCAGGTCTCCTAAGGTCCAGCTCTGAGGATGTGCAATGTTGTAGCTGTAATACACAACCCTTTCACTCCTGACTTGCACTGGTTCAAATTTACTTGAAAGATTCTTGAACAGGGAGAGGTCTTCTGGCTCTGGTAGGTCTGTGGGTACAGCATAATATTCAAGTGTACAACCCAGACACAGATCTTGGTGGAGCTATAGTTCTAGGTCTTTTTTGTTATTTCCAGTTGGAATGGCATCCTACAGACAGTTAGCAAACTCATTTTAAATTCTGCAGTTTCCTTTTCACAGCATATGATGAATACCTTTTTCCCCCACCCTTCCAATTTTGTCCTGCTACCATCTCTATATTTACTGTGCAACAAACATGTAGTTGTGCTTTACGTTCAAAAGTAGAGTGTGCCTAAAGACAAAAGTTTTAAGTCCTGACACAAACACTTGCCTCCACTCCCTTGAGATGTATGTCAGCAGTGGATCTACCAAGATTCTTTACATTAGTGAAATTAAGCACTTAAATAAGTGTTTGGGGAATCTGGGCATGGGCAAAGACCTAGAAGAAGTGAGGCAAATGCCATAGCAAGACCTTGAAGTAGTGGAGTTATATGGTTTTAAACACCTTTTCTGTCATAAAGCTTCAATTATTAATGTAATGATAATACTCATATTTTCTAGTTCCAGGCTTTACTATTGACTTCCTATTGTCTCTGTAGCCCCCTTGGTTCTCATGGCAGCATCACTTTGCTTTTTCTGTCTCCCTTTCCTTTTTATACATCAGTCAGTGCCTGTGAGAGGAGTAAAAATTCAGGAAAGATGGTCTCTAGTGATGCTGATGAAGTGTGGTGTTTGTGATGGTGTTAAAAGATGTTCCTTCTATTGTCATGCAGCCCTTTCCTTCCCAAGAAACACTGCTGGTTTATTAGCTCAGTAGACACTGGTAGGTATTTGATGTAACCACAACCATGGTTGTTGGATAACTCTTTTTTTTTTTTTTTTAATTCCTTTAAAATTGTTACATTTTGCTCATGAAGCAGATATACCAGCAAAGAGATGCTATTGCTAGGTGAAACTCCAGTTCCCTGCAATTCTAGCAATACCTGAGCACGATAAAATCTATGGAAAATATTGGCTTACTTCAGTAAGGCCAGGACTTTACTATCACTGTCCAATTTTTATTGTAGTTATGGTCCTCCTTACAAATGTGCTTCCTCTGTGGAAGAGGCTTTTTGAAAAGCTTTCAGACAAGCCTTTCCATCACCAGTGGCCACAGATCAGAAGCTTGCACTGCTCTATGTCATAGATTTACACAATAATATAATGAGACCTGTGTTCTGCATCTGGAAATTCAACTGAGAGACGCAATTAAATAGTGCTGAGCTCTGTTGTTAAAGAAAATGCCAGCCCTTCCCCAAGCCCCAGGAAGGCAAATAAATACAAAAGCCAGAGCTGGTCCAAAATTGTAGAAATATTTTTTTTCTGAAAATGTCATTAATTAAAAAAAAAAAAAAGAAGAACATCATTTTGGTCTGATTTAGTAAGAGCACTGAGCACTACACATTCCTTAATCTCCTGATTTCCTGCATCCCAGCTCCCACCCAGCCAGGGCTCCCTTTTCACAGGAGCTTTTTTCCCAGCATGTTTTATACAGGGCTGATCTTTTCTATTTGACAGAGAAGGGTAACTGTAGCCATAAACAACCATTTTACATTTTGTAGCTGCTTTCTGAATTACCTTTTGTAGGGTGGGTAAGTTACTCTCATGTTTTTCTTCCTTAAAACAAAAGAATAAGCTTCCTATAAGCCAGGAAAAACAAAAGGCAAAAGTCAGACCTCAAATTTCCAGTGTTCCCATAGTGGACAAGTGGACTCTACTACAAAAAGACTTTTCAGTTCTTTTAGAAATACTCAAATTTAAAAGATGGGAAACAAAACTTTCGCCATGCCAGAGCTGGTGTGGCACCTGTAGTCAGATGCTAAGATTACTTTTGCATTATTGTTGAGTTAGTATTAAAAATACCTGCAAATCCAATAAACAGACTCTCTGAGTCAACTAAGGCTCTGTATACCAAGTCCAAATTTGGTACTGTGACAAAAAAAAACCCTAGTGACACTGCTGAGTATCTAAAAACAAAGCAGCAGGACTGAGTGCAAAAGTGAGCATAAGTGAGACCTCATTAAAATACCTTGTCCCTTTGGCTTCCTTCTGATTGTCAGTCTTCATCACTGGGAAAACTGCCTTTTCCTAATTTTGCTTACTAGAGCTCCGAACCTCTTGTTTCAGTGTCAGTGCTAAATATTCAGAGCCTCACCCTGGTGGCAACACAAAGTGAAATTAATATGAGAGTTGTGTGGATTAGAACTCTTTAAAGAATATGTCCCTTGACGCTGCCCATCAAAATCAACAAGAAAGGACATCCTAGGGAACTGCGTACAGAAAATTCTATTAAAAAACTGTTATTCAGATGGAAATCTGAAATTAGGATTTTTAGTGAAACCTCCAACTTAAATTTGGCCTCTGTATTAGGCAAGCTTTATGATGCCTGGATTTAGTTGTTTTTCACAGGACTGATGCTTGCTTCCATTTATGTGATTGATACATACATGAAGAGGAAAGGGTGAAGAGTAACATTGCAGAGGTAACCATAAATCTTAGTAAATCTTAGTAAATTTTAGCTGACAACATTTTTAATATTCCACCAAAACTAAGCAAACAGTATATCATTTATGCATATGTACATATATTTCTAACCAGGTGCAACACCTGCTCTGTTCTTCAAATTGCCAGCGTGTTTTTGTTATCGACCCTGGGCACTTTCCCTCTGCTTTTGTACCTGCTCATACTATGTCAGTTGTCAGTATTTGGAGTGTTTGACATTGCTGCTGCCATTGTAAATTGAAAGATGGAACCATGGGCCAGATTGCTTTTATCTGATATCCAGTTTTGATCTTTTCATCTGCTCTTTGCCAAGTAATGTCAGCCATGATTATTTCTAACTTGCCAAAATTCTGAATGGCTTTTAAACAGGTGACATTTTCCTATAAAAAGACTCTACCACAAGCATGTTTCTTTTTCCAGCCCTGAATGTCACCTTTTCTCCCATAATTACAGTGGTCTAAGTGACATATTTCTGGACTACTGACAGTTTTAAAGATTTGCTGTTTGTGGGTATTGCAATTACTGTGCATTACCTTCTCCCTTCTGAGAGGAGTGAAATTATTTCCATAGATGTTGCTGCCTTCACAGTTTTGCCTTTGATTTTGCACAGTTGGCTCTGGACTAGATCTAGATTTGGAAATATCTGGGAATAACTTAGTGTCAGGCAAATAAATAACTTCAGACTTAGCTCCTGTTATCACTTAGATGAAATCTTTCCTGAACTTTTTCCTTCTTGCCTAGAAGCATTTACAAAAGGTTGTACCCTGGGTAGAGTTTGTGTGCAAATATTTTTGTGCCTAAGGTCACTTATGGGTGTTAATGACACCTATCATTACAATTATTCTCTTGTGTGGGTACATCTTTTGCAAGTGGCTGCCCCATCTAAGTGCAACCTTGTATGATGATACTGTATTTAGCCCATGGGCTGCTGATGATACATGGGGGTCCGTATATTTCTGCTGGCATTCCACCAGTTCATGCAGAGAAAGAGTAGGCTGAAAATTAAGTAAGTAAGCTGACTGGGCAAGTCTAAGTTCATCATTTACTTGGTCTGTGTTCTGGCTTTCTGTTTAACACCACAAATAAAACACCGTTTATCAACAGACATCACTGACCTAGATATTGTGTGATTTAAGTGACATGTACTGTAAAAAAATCTAATAGCTCCTTGTCTCCTCTTCTGTTTCAAAATAAAACCCTGGGAAACACCAGAGACATAAACCAGAGATCTATCTGTGGGATCCTCATCTTTTAGTCTATGTATCATAGCAAACTCTTCCAGGGCAGACTTACCCAAGTCTTCTACAAACTCTAGAAGGGGGATTCTCACAACTGTATTTGAACATTAGCTACGAATTTTAATATTTCAGATTTGAATAGCAAGCTACATAAATCTATTAATCTGCACTGCAGATCTCTGGAACTAAAAGGAGAACTATACATGAATTTGTAAAAGAATCAACTCCTTTATTGATGACTTTTGGACAATTGTTTTTTAATTTATGCATATCTGCACAATTATATCCAAAATTTACCTATATAAATTAGGACCCTGAAACAGGAATTTAAAGAATGGAAAGAACAAGAGCAACAATAGACTTCACAGTCAGTCTCCTTTAAGTCGTTATATAGTCATGAAGTTAAGATACAAAAGCATTTGCAACAACAACATAGTGGGCACAGAGTATAAAAGAGAGGCCATGCAGCCATTAAAGCAATTAAGAAAGATTAAGATTGCTTGTGGTGGAAAGACCCATTAATCAATAGGCCAGAAATCACAGCATGTTGTAGAATATACTCCACAAAAAAAAAGAACAAACAGGCTAAATATATCCCATACCAAAGGTTACAGTGTTCTCATTAATGAGAAATCATATTAATCCCTCAGATACTGTTGGCTCCATAGTTAGGTTTTCCATTTGCACACATAGGAGCAACGCCAGTGGAATGCATCCTAACTGATGCACAACCACTGTTGAAAAAATACCTGTCCACAGTTGGCTCCATAGATAGATCCAGCAATATCTGTGGAGGGAAAGCAGAGCTGACTCAAGAGGGCATGGGTGGGTGCTGCTCAGCGTTCTGCAGGAGAGGGATAGTTATTTCAGTTATTCATTGCTAGCAACATTGATGCACAAGCCCCCATTCACGAACCTAAAGCTTCTGTACAAAGATGAAACGATGCCTGTCAGAAGGATGGGTAATTGAAAATCCTTACATTTGCAAAATGCCTGTGGGCATCTAATGCAAGTCTTCATATGGTAGTGAGGAGAGGAAACAGAGTGTGAGGGCTACTGCACATGTTAAAACTTGCACCTGAAATAATTGAAAATTGGCTTAGACGGGCACGTAACCAGGCTGAAACCAGCTCTAGGGCACTGAGCTTCATCTTCAGCAGCAAGGTCATCACCCAGTTCCAGGTCTATGCATGTTGTCTGGAGGAGCAGCTACATGTGGGCAGAAACTGATTTGCTAACTGGTTTTGCAGAAGTAGCTATGGCTGGTTTGGGGGGGTGGGAGG
>JANZLQ010000057.1:4717386-4755192 GCA_026212715.1 Elanus axillaris | reverse complement strand
GGGGGGTGGGAGGGGGTTGGATATTGGTTTGTGGTTTTTGTTACACAAACTGAAAAGCAGAGGTGGGAACAAGTGGTTTTTTCAGGAAGGGCTTGGTTTCAGTAATTTTTTAATCTGAAACTAACTCCTAGAACTGTTCCTCAGGAATTTTCTGCTTCTTGACTCAGACGGGATTTTTATTCACTGGTTTGAGCCAATAATATAGAAAAATAATTTTAAATTATCAAAACAACTGAAATGAAATATTTTAATTGCCTAAACCATGCTGTTTTGGTTTATTGGTTTGCAAGCGTTCTTGAGATGCGTTGTTGTTTCAGGGAGGGATTTATTTATTACTTTTAAGTTTTCTAACTGCCATTCAGGTGAGGAAAATGCTTTCTTACAAAGCTGAAGATGATTCTGGAGTATACAGAAACAATGGGTGAGGCATCTGAAGTCGTCTTCCGCATTCATGAGTTAAATCATCACTCTGAGGTTTTTTTTAATATAGTCAAGATATAATTCTTTGGTTAACATTACTAGAAGATATTGTCAGAGGCATTGTAAGAGCCAGGATGTTTTAAGAAAAGAAGGTTGGTGTCATGCTTACCTCACAGTAGTTTTGCTGTTGGGTGTATAATGATAAATATGGGATAAAAACCTATTCTACTGCAGGTATTCTAGGCAATATTAGACAGCTGTTTTCCCTGATTTCCAGAGAAGTATCCACAGTGTCTCCTTAATTTCAAGCAAGGCTACAGGCATCTGGAATTTTTTAACTTCTATATACTTAATTTCTTTGTTTTAGTACAGAACAGCTCACACAATTCCCAGAAAAGCAAGAAGACTTTAACAAATCTTCCTGAAGCAGTTGATTTTAGGATCCTGCATCACTGTGAAACAACATGATCTGATATAAAGCACCTCTGCTCCATCTTCTGCTGAGAAATAGTTTCTTTACACGGGTTCTTCATAGTTAACAAAATGCACCATGGTAGCTTTTGGCTGAAGAAGCAAGCCTGAAGTGTTGGCTATCTCCTTGACTGCAGAAAGAAATAGCCTTTTCCTATATGGCAGTCGCATTGTTCTTTTGAAGATCTCGGAGTCTATTTAGATACCAAGTTCATGTTATTGTTTTGGGAGGCAAAGGCACTCAGCAGATGTCTGGTTTCTGCAATGATAGAGAAGCCTAGGGTTTCCAGGTTTCTTGATCTTGGTGCTATTTGTGTTCTAGTAAACAAATATTTTATTGTTGATGTGTGGGTGTTCAGCTGTCACAATAGCGTCTGAGAATATTAGCCAGCTTTTAGCTGCTATATGTCTGTTGTCTGCCGTTTCTGTTCTATATACAATCACCTCACACTTCTCCTACTGCAGCTTCTCAATTTTACTACATAAACACATCTTCTATCATATTGTTTATCCATGCATGGAGCAAGAAAATAATCTGACTGCACCATTCTGGACCTCTTGACATTTAGAGAGAGTTGGGATTTAGACAGACCGTAGAAGGAATTGCACTATTCAAGATGTGAAGTGATTAAGACGTGAACAAGGATTTCAGCAGAAGCAAGGTCAAGGTAAAGATGAACTCAAGCAGAATTTCAGAGGTGGGAATAAGGAGAGTGGGAAAGGTAGTTGGATGCTATGAAAAAGCAGTTTATTGTTTTCAATTTTCCACTGCTGGGATGGAAATATAAAGGCCTTTAATATCCTTTAATTATGCCATGCTAGTCAGAGCACAGAGGTGCCGAACACTTAGTGTCACACTGCTGTAGTTTCCTTTGCCTCCCTCTAATTTCTTTACTTCTCTCTCCTCCTGATGCTTTTCCCTATATTCTTTTGCTAGATGCTTGATTTGAATATTTTATGTATAGAAATCTCGTTGTTATAACTGGGTTTTATGATTTTAATTTGCTTCTCAGGAATTCAAGAAATCTTCCTGGTGTTGAAGAAGTTACCACAGCTCTTACTCCCAATGTCTGATACCAGGGAGAAACAACATTTCCATGAAAATAACGTGCAGTTTCCAGGTCAGATTTGTTTTGCTTTTCCCATTAGTGGCTCTTTCATATGCTGAATAGCTTGTAGGTATTAGGTCTGCTGATGGAAAAACTCTGGTCCCAGCCACAGGGAGAATCCCCAGCCCCTCCAACGTACTCATGCTATGCAGAGGAAATTAGAAAGAGAAATGACAACAAGGGAAGGGTGAAGTGCAAATCTTCGGAAGGGGATATCAAGGCTGATGGACCTGTCATAGTTTGACAGTGCCAGCTTCAGTAAGGTTTTTTTTTTTGGTTAAAAATCTCAGTGCAATGCTTTTTGATGCTTACATGTTAATTTCAATGTGCACATGTAGATATTAGCCAAACTATTTGGCTTTTCATACTAGAGAAGCATAAACAGGTATGCAGTGAGATAGATAGCCCACCACTGACATTTGCCAAATGTTTTCATTCCATGTGTTTCACCATAATGTTCTACTTTTTCCGGTTCCCTCCTACCACTTTCTATGGCACACTTCCTTGCACTTATCTAGAAATGAGCTGTACTTCTGATAATGAAATAGGTTTAAATAAACGAACATTTTATTTTATAAGTATGCATCTTTCCATCTTTCTGTCCATTCTTTGTATTTTATTACTAAAGTAAATGCAATTAGTGAAAATCAAAATGCAATCATGTCAATTCCTTGAAACATAATTTGGGAGAAAACTTTTGGTTAAAATGTCCTGGCATTGTCAAAACATCTTGTTTTGATGTCTTTGAGAATAAAGTCTTTTTACCTTCCTCTTTCCAAACTTTTTTCTGTTGAATGTCTTTAAACGTTGTCTTAGGAACTATAGCATGATGTAAAAATTAAAGTTAATGTTTAATGAGGCATCTTAACTAACTGAAAGTAGAACTTACCTTTTTTTTATTTTTGGTGCCCCAAATCTTAAAAATGGCTGGGCGTTTTGCTCTTGGTTGGAGTCTGAAAACCCCTCATAATATGAGACCTCTAAAACTTCTGCAAAATGGATTATTCATTTTCTTTGTGGCTTTTATTGGCTATGGGCATTTGCATCAAGAGGGAAATAATTTTTGAGTCCAAGTTCCTGATTAAGCACCCTCACTGATTACCACTGCTCCATTTAAACAGGAGGGAGGCAACCTCTTCACAAGCCAAATACCATTCAGGGCTCTGTAGATGCAGTCACTGCATTGATGAAAGGCAGTGGGGGCAGCACCAAGTTACCCTTTACAGATGTTATCGAGCATGTACTGTCCTGAATCTTGTTAACTGTGGGAGAAAGGTACCTCCCACCCAACTCCCTCCCCTGCTGATAAATTGCCAGCACAGCTTTAAGTCAACAACCTTAAATTCCATCAGGAAACCAGTTGGTGGCCAGCATAGAACCCAGTGAGACAAACTATTTTGCAAACCTGTCACACTGCAACAGTTTCAGTTTCTGACTGGTTAGGCTACTTTAAATTAGAGCTGATGAAATCATACAGATTTCCACTAGCTTAAAACCTAACCACACAGCCAGGCTGCCAACACAAATAACAAAGGGCTCATCTTTTTTGACAAAGAGCAAGCCAAGCCATACTTCTCATTCCTTTCCATAATATCTAACTCTTCCTCACCTACATGAAGTTCAGCCAGTGTGCTGTTATGCATGCACAGTCTTCCTCTGGCTGCCAGGTAAAATATTCCACTCCTTCAACCAGAATGGAAATGGAGCTGGACGTGAGAAGTGCTTCAACAAACTATGAATTTCCCTTTTACCTATTAGATAGGAAACAAGGGGCAGGTACTTCTATTACATCTGTGAGAAATCCTGCAAAGAAAATGAGCTATTGCTCCGAACGGCACCTTAGTGACATTAACCAGGAATACCTGGTGAATGGGCCTGCTCATTTTCATTGTATTTTTCCAAAATAGACAGATTATTTTACTATGGCAATTGTAACCATCTTGAATGTAAATGTCACCTCCTCCTCCCAGACATTGAACCTAGTGGCAGGCTTTACCACTGACTTGGTCAGTAACAGC
This sequence comes from Elanus axillaris, assembly GCA_026212715.1. NCBI lineage: Eukaryota > Metazoa > Chordata > Aves > Accipitriformes > Accipitridae > Elanus > Elanus axillaris. The sequence continues at coordinate 4,751,174 of JANZLQ010000057.1, read as the reverse complement.
AGCCAAAATTTGGTATCACTCTGTCTTCTGTCATATAAAAAAGGTCATTCCCATTCTAATTATTTTTGCTAGTTTATAGTGCCAGAAAATACTGATAAATCTCTTTGGGGGGTTGTTTAATGGGATGACCTTAACAAGAATAAAGTAGCTGGATATGAGCGCTTTTTTAACATTGTATTTCCTTCCAAAAACATAAAAATTACCTCTTCTGAATTGTACTTTTTTTTTGTGTGTTATGTCTGTGGGTTTTCCATAAATCAGTTAAATTTATTCACTTAAACTTTAGACTTTGTATTAAGCCTCTCATAGAAGAGGTGACAGATGTAGTGGACTTTCAAAAATTTAAACAATCCCCACCACCTTCTCACACATTTACATCTCCAGTTCAGAAGGTGCTCTAGGTAAAGGCGAACAGAAGAGCAGTCCTACTGATGTGCTTGATGTTAGACATGTCTTGAAACAGAGAACATCAGATTTATTCATGTTTGAAGTTTTTGTGAAACTTTCAAATTTACTATAGTAAATTTCTGGCTTTCTAATGATTAAAGTATGGATAAATAATTATGCAAATACAATTCAGTAAATAAATTGATGGTATGGATGTAAGCAAGCATTATGAAAGTTAAGATACATGGGAAATGAAAACAAACCTAAAAAGAAAGTTCAGTCTTGGTTATACAATGAAAAATGTCTAGTTATTCATTGTTCATTGACCAATATTTGTATAGCAAATGAGGCATAAAGAAATTGTGCGCAAGAACAGGTCGGGGGGGGAGAATAAAAAGAATCCCTCACTAGATGTGACATTGTGAAAAACAGTAGCTTTTTGAGCTCCATGTGCATATTTATCTGACTACTGTTTGTATAACTTAAAACATCAAAGAAGAAAAGGTTGATATGCACAGCAGAGGTAGCTTTTCTGAGATGTTTTACCTCTTGATACACAGGCAATCTAAATATTAATATTCATCATGTTCTAATTTCCTTATTCCTATGCCAAGCTCAAAACCACTTAGAATTAAAGCTCTTCTATTTTGCTGCTGTTACATATGGTTTTGTCTGATTTCACTTCAGCTTGTATAGTTCCACCTAAATAAGCAACTCTGCATGATTGCTTTCCAGCCTCAAACTGTGATGTGTGGAGAAAATAAAATTCTCATCGCCTTTCTGGTAAAAGGTGATGTCTGTATGTCCATTTTAACATATGATTGGAAATTTATGACCCAAAAATCCCGGTCTTGCAATAAGATCTGTGTAATTCCTGTTGCCCTTTTTCTGTGTCTTTTTAAAACCTTCTATAAGGCATCCTGACCCCTTGATGCAAGTTATGTCTTCAACATATCCCAGTTTTTATTTGCTCTGTTTATGTAGATCCTTCCTTTCTTTTTTCTTTTTTTTTTTCTGTTCAGCATCTTGGTTTCCAGAGATATATAAATTCTTATCTTTCCATGTAGAATCTGTGGAACAGAATTTGTTGTAGGCAGTGAGAAAATCAAACTTGATAATCACTGAGAGATTCAAAGTATTTCCATAACTCTTTATGCTTCTCCAAAGGATTTCACTGATGAAGGGGGCTGAAGCTCCATCTGGACAGACAGCGTTAAAATCATGTCATTATAAAAAGATATAATTCAAAGAAATATTACAAAGCAGCAATACCGCTGTAAGACTTACAACAAAATTGCCCATGTCTGGATGAGCCCAGAGTCTGGATCTAAAGACCTTAGAAACCAATCGTATTCTGGTAAAGGTTGCGAGGCCATGAACAGAACTATTTTGCCTAAAATCTCTTGGGACTTCAGACTCAGGAATTCTTGCTATTGAATCCTTTTTTAGGGGGATGGTGCAGAGACCTGTTTCAAATGCCTTCTTAATGGTGTTTTTTACCAGAGTCTGTAGCACAAGTTGGTTAACATGTTTTTCAGGATGAAAAAAAATCCTTATCTGTGTAGAAAACAAAATCCTGCAAAGTTCTTAATGATAGCAAAATGAATCTTCTATGTCTGGTGTTTCATATACAGGTACTCACAATTTTTTTCTTCTTTTTTACTTTCTCTTTTCTCTTTTTTCTTTCCCCTCTTTCCCCTCTTTCCCCTCTTTCCCCTCTTTCCTCTCTTTCCTCTCTTTCTTCCCTTTCTTCTCTTTCTTCCCTTTCTTCCCTTTCTTCCCTCTTTTCCCTCTTTTCCCTCTTTTCACTCTTCCTTATTCTTTTTTCTCTTATTCTTCTCTTTTTTTTGCAGTTAATTTTCCAAATCTGAAACAATAAAGAGAAAAGGAATTTTGCTGCTGAATTAAAGCACAACCGGCTGTTATCCAGAGGCTAAATTCTTTTCCTGCTTAACATAAGAACATAATAAGAGCATAAGAGGCATACTGGTTCAGAACAAAGGTCAGTGTAGCCCAATATCCTGGCTCCAACAATAGACATAAGTGGGTATGCAGGGAAGAGTAGAGAACCAGCCTTGCATATCTGATGCCTCCCCCTAAGTATTCTCCCAGCTCTCAGCTACTCGTGGCTGAAGAATTTCCTGAAATGGGTGTAACTCCGAAGTATTTAAAAAACCTCTGTACATTTCTGTTCTGTGGTCTTGCCCAGTCTCCCCTCAGGCTATGTAAACTTACAGTATCTACTAGCTGATGCCGAATGGGAGTTAGGCACCTGGCTTTTGTGGCAAAAAGTGATTAATGTCATTAGGGACTCAAGGATAATACTTCATCTTCATTAATACAGTAGTTCTAGAAGAAACCCGGTGATTTACAGGTATATGATGAGAAGTGAGGATATGTTTAAAATATTACCATGTTTTCTTCAAAATATCTATGCAGGCATTGTGATCTGAAACAAAAAAACAAGAGTGGGTTCTGGCAGGGTAGGACACTAATAAACGGTTGATAAAAGAGTAGCCTGTGGGCTGAATGAGGAGATACTCAAACTGTTTAGGCAGGGTCCTAGAGGCAAAGAAATAGATGATTACCTTTGAATTATGCAGTTCTGAATAAGAGAAGAATAACTGACAGAAGCCCATGGACATTTTTGAACCTTGCCGAGGAGTGGGCGGACATGAAATAATATACCTGTTCAGTGGCAAATTCCATTAGTTTGCTCTCAGACCAGATTAAAATAGATTCTTGCATCTGTCTTCCTCAATTTTTCAAACGTTTCCTTTTCCTTTTTTTTTTTCAGTGAAATTTATCCATTGTTTATAATGGTATAGATTAACCTTCTGAAATCATGCCACTAATTTACATTTCACCATATTTGGCAAATATGCAAAATGAACCAAACACAAAGATATATACAACAAGCCTTCCTGACTGTAAATGCTTGCAAACAATATTCTGATAACAGGGCTTGTGTAAGGACCTATGTGGCTAGACAGAGCAATATTTTATTTTCTGTGCCTACTATAACCAGCCATATCTCCTGCTGTTCTGAATCACTAGGTTCAAATCATTGGCTTCCAAGAATCCTGCAGTTGGAATGTTGAAGAAAGAAAAACTCTAATGGGTCATTTTGGACAGCCTCCTGCCAGGACATGATTATTCCCTCCAGAGCTGTGTTAGCGCCTGATGAACAGCAACACTATCCGCAAATGAGGCAATGTTACCCACAAACAGAGGCGAGCAGAAGAAGATACCGGTGAATGTGGTCAACGGATACCTTCCCCTGTAGCCTGTGCTTTTATTCTGTGTTGTCTTTGATTTTATTCCTTGCATTGGAAAGGCAGGAAAAGGCAGATTGTTTGAAAAGCTCCAGGAGAAACCAATCTGCTGAATTTATGAATCTGTGTTGGTTTCATTGTGTTTGAGTAGTGAGGAGTACTCCAAGGTAACCACAATCAAAGGCTTCTCAGTTATCTGCATGTTTTCTCTAGCATGTTGTGGGGGTTTTTCTATGAATGTATGTGTGGATTTTGTAGGGTGGGAGATGTTTTGTTATGTATTAGTAGGTTTGATAAGTCTCTCAAAGGATATCTCATTTGATCAACAGATTGCTCCTGGTGCCTGATAACTTATGAATCCTCACTGACATCATCTGATCACACAGCTGGCTATTTTTCTGATGAGAAGTTTTAATAAGATTGTTTCAGTGAGGGTGAGGTCTATAATCTTAATTTCTGGGGGCAGTAGAGTAATTTTTTGGAGTGATGGCAAATGTCTTTGTTACCTGAACAGTGTCAAACATGCCAAAGGAATTTTTAAACCAACCTGTAAGAGCGTGCTGGACCCCCTCCATAGCTGGTAAAATCTTCTGATGGGGTTAGACCCACATGAAGGAAGGGGATTGTCAGTGCTAGCCTTTAGTGTTCACTTTTAATGAAATTTTCCAAGCTTTTAGTATCAACATTTTTGATCTGCAAGTCCTTTAGAGTCCTTAATGGTTTCTGCCTATGCCCATGGCAGTAGCTATGAATGTTTTTATCTAATCTACTTGGTGATGAAGCTGTATTCAATTTCATCTTGTGATTAGATCTCTGCAATGCACCTACATCCAGTTACACCATGAGACCAGAGCCAAACTTCAGTGGTGGTTTATTTGTTAAGGGATGTTTTATGAGCAGCCTGCAATGTCTCCACTCTGTTACTTGAAAATAATTTTTTACTGTGGTTTTCCCCTTAAATAGTTATGATCCTTGCTATAGAAACCATCTCCCTTTTTGTATGATTCTGTGTCAGTGAAGATGAGCTCATGTGCCTTGAGGGATCAGGTATGTGTCAACCTTGACTCTGATAGATGGCTCCTTGGCTGGTGGAGCTATGCAACTTATAGTCTCTGCAGAGCTGTAGGCTCTCAGGTGACACTGTAAAGCTCAAGTTTAGCCAGGCTTAGGTAAGAGGGGTGAGATGCCAATAGGGTGTGATGACAACAAGGAATTTTTATGTTTTGAACTGTGAGGATTTGAAAGTACCTTTGCTCTGATGACAGTCACTGATGAGTGAACATGAGTCTAGATAGCTGTATTTTTATATTGTGAAATAATAAGTGAGAGACACTCTCTGCCCAACCACAAATCCTTCTCAAAAGCCAATGTCTCCATTCTACCCATGTTACATCTAACATGCTTGGACTTATACTTTCATGTATGTAAATAAATTATTCTTAAAGAAAATCAAAATATATGTGTGTAAAAGATGGTGGTTTCTGTTGCTATCTAGCAAGGTTTTGTAGTTCTCCAGTTCCAGTTTCAAACATTTATTGTAGGTAATATTTAAGACTGAGTGGTCTATTTTCTACATCTTTTCTGTGGTTCTTTTGCTGCTTCCCCAGCAAAGCACAACAGAGATACATGGTGCTCTATGGGCTCATGGCCAAAGAAAAGTTTCTCTATAAAAAGACTTCTTCCTCTGTGGCGGTCTCAGAAGGAATCAGATTTTCTATGGCTGGTTAAAGAGCTACATGTCTCACACTGAAACATCTCAGTTCAGGACATTCTGCTTCCCCCTCCTGAACTGAACTTCGATATGAATGGGACTTAGGTACTTGGTGTCCTGAAATGAAATACTTTCCTCAGTTGGAGCCCAGGTGGAGTGGAGTAACAGATGGATGGGGCAAAGGTTTAATGTGCTGGTTACTTGGGAGGTGTGCAGAGACTACAGCCAGCCTGGATAATTTTACCAAGAGAATCTACAGAGCCTAACTAGAGCCCACTGCTGTTGGTAGCAGAAGCCCCCACACATTCAGCAGGAGCAGACTCAGGCCCAACATTTGTAAAATGTAGGCTTATTATCCCCAGGTTTCTTACACAAAGATGATTACTGTAATATTTTATGTGACTTTTCTCTGAACTGACTATTCTTCTTATTTGTCGAGCAGAATTGCCCGTTTTTCTCCTTGATGCATTTACACAAAGTACCTTTTCTTTTTCTTGTCTTTTTAGGTAAGATTTTCTGTCAGCATGTTTTATTTGGGAAATAGCATGTGACACTGATGGATCTTCCCCTTTCCTTTCTTCTTCTGATGGAAAACAGCTGCAGCATAGAACAGCCTTGGAAAAGTCAAGTAGGAGCCTGTGTGCTGCGATGTGTTGTAGTAAATATATTCTAGTGTACACAGAGTAGCATAAATATGTAAATATTTTACAACATGTGTACTTACATATCCCACTTTTTTTTTTTTTTGTCTTGCAGAGCATACACTTAAAATATGCACATCAAGTTACATATGTCCGGCATAGTGGCAGCAGAGTCTGCTCTGTTAATAATAATACTGAATATGTAAATCCCTCCATTTTTTATAACCGATGCTTTAGGTTGCATTTACTGTAAACAAAGATGTATTTTGGGGGGCAGTTGGTTTGAGTTTATTGTTTATGTAAATCTCTCAGAATGTGACATAGCCAGATAGCTTCCTATGTTGTGCTGATCCACATTTTAGGCCAGCAGCCAAAGTATTTTATCTTTTACTTCATTATAGTGATCTTCCAATTAGCTGTGGTCTGTAATACCCTGATTTTGGTGGCAGTGGTTTGGGGAGGATTGTTTGATAGTTCTGCTCGAGAGGCAAAATGAGGGGCCTTATTATAGAAAGTGCAGAGGTTGTGCAGTAGCTGAGTTCTGTTGCAAAGTTTGCCGATAAGGGAAAACTGGCCCTTGAGCATCCATTCTATTCTGTATATTAACACTTCTAATCTGCACTGCTGATAAAACTGCAAGCCATTTGCCTTTGGAGGAATTAGTTCTGCCTCACTTGTGTAACCAGGCGATGGTGATTAACCTTTAAACTGTCCAATATTCTCAGCAGACTCCTGCTCCAGATTAGAAACTATTTAGTTATGACCAACTAAATTAACAACATTCCCTCCTCTGAAGAATAAGATTTGGAAGGTATGCATTTTAAGGTGGAATGTGGATAATGTCCTAATTTATTCACCACTTTTGCTACATAAACTGTATTTGTCATTTAAGAAGAAAAAGAAAGGAGAGAGGGAGAAGGATTTTAGATTGAAACAACCTACAATTAGTTATGTACCAGGAGGTGATTTGGTTGAATTTGGCTTGGGGTGCTGATTTAGATGTCTGAGACCTGTTTCTGACTTTTCACTCTTAAATAAAACTTACAGTGCTGGGGATGAAATTGGCAGGATGGTGCTCTGGTAGGGGTAGCAGTTTAGGAAAAAGATTTCCTTCCTTTTAAAGGAAAGGCAATTATCTCCATTCTTCAGGAGAGTAATTTTTGGAAGTTTACTAACCTTCCTGTCACAATCAGGCAAAACAAAAGGGTTTGTACATGGTGGTTACGGACCGACATATCCAATGGACTTTAGCTGCTGTGATAACCTAGTACTGTACCATTGTATCTACATATTTTAAATGTGTAATTTATCAATTGAAACATACCCTTCAATACATGTGCCATAAAAGAAAAGAGCAAGGGCAATTATGTAATAGTATAGTGTTTGTCTGACATGCCTTAAATCCCCATATTGTTATTCCTCACTGAATAACAAATACAAAATCCCTGTTAGCAATGTTTTCCGTTTTACCAGTTTTATATTAGCTGCCTCCTTAAAAATTGCTAATCTAGATACTACATTAGTAGGATGTCAGTCAAACTGCAATCCACAGTGAAGCCTTCTTCATATACCAATTTAAATCATTCATGGTCCTTTCTTTGGCATTATTCAAAAGATCATAATAATTTTCTTGTGCCCACAGCACAAAAAAATCAATTATTTCCCCACAAAGACTTGAAAGTACTTAGCGAGTGCTGTAAGAAAAGCTGAGGGTTATATCAAATTGAAATTGCACTCATTACACACAACACAATTAGTTGCCACTAGTCTGGCCGGTGCTTTAATTCTGAATGGCATATCTTTATTATTACAGAAACAAGCATGCAAATGGCATTGTTCAGGATTTGCAGAAATCAATAGGATATAGTGCTGTGTGTTTGGTGGCCACTGTCACTCAGTCTGCTGTGGATTTGAGATAATGTGTGTATTTGAATTAATGAAGGGAACGTGAGACATCATAAGTGACACCCAAATAAAAGAAATGGGTACATGATATTTGTAATTATTCTACTTGTGTTTTTGTTGTAAATACTTGTGCTTTTTGTTTTTTAATCAAAGGATTAATTGCATTTTAATAAGGCATTATGATTTTCAGAGCTTTAGTTAATTAAAACTTGTAGTATATAATTATGAAGTGATGCTGAGATTTGTCTAAAGATCACCCATACATTTAGAATATGTATATTTTTCCTTGTTAAGCAGTTGCTACATTTGGGGGGGGAGGATGAATTATATTGAATGTTTGAAAGATGATGGCAGTTCCAAATGGATTTCTATAAATGGCAGCTAGGAATGTAGATTATGTTGTTGGACAAATTAAACTGGAGGTACTACTGGGGTTGAAAAGACTTTTTGGCTGTAGTGCTGGAACATTGATTTGCACAAATGTTAGCTTTCAGCCACAGGAGTAAGAACAGATGTATTTGTTCAATGTATCATATCATTCTGCCCATTAGGTCCCAGTGAAATTGCTGCAGTTTGAAATTCTGAGTACAGGCCATAAATACTCACTGGTGGTGTGTGGTAAAGATTATTTTCCATGTGACAAAAGGGTTTTAAAAGGAGGGAGAAAGTAGGTGTTCGTGTGTGTGTGTGTGTACAGACAACATTATGTATTGACTTGTTTCCCCAATAGATATGAATATTCCTGGCACAAAGCTTTAATCACTCACAATCTAACCTTGGACATACATCTATACATAAAAAGACTGTTTCCTGTGGGAGTATATTATATACAGATTGATAGACTAATTACTAGATAGATAAAACAGAGTAAAACAGTATTAGAAAGTTCAAATCTTAATGTTACAAATGAAGCTTTCCTTTGACAGTATTTTTTAAAAAAAATCACCTCTTAGATTTATTCTATTCCTTTTGCAAGTGTATATTGGAAATAAAAATTAATTTTGCTCTGTTATTTTAAATATAGAGAGGGAAAACTATTGCTTTGCTGTTGAATGGTGAGGGGTTTTTTTTATATCCTGTCAACTATAAAATTAAATACATGTTTATGCAGAATAGTCCAGCACAGTCATATATTCCTATCACATAGCCCCATGAATGAGAAAAGGTTCCTAATGTTCTCTCTTGAAGGAAGGGTCTTAAATTAGACCCCAGTTTTTTCCTACTTGGAAGTTTGGCTCTTGCAATGCCTGAATATTTATTTATTTATTTATTTATTTATTTATTTATTTATTTATTTATTTATTACACTCTAGCTTGCAGATACTTTTTGAGACAAACCCACTTGAGAGCTTAAAATGTTCCAAGAGAGGTGGGGAGACGAAGCCTTCAGAGAGGGCAAAAGAAAGAACAATAATTCTCAAAAATTTACGTTGACTTCAGCACTCAAAACAGGATTTTATTAGGTATCTATAAATGGATTTTAAGTAGGATTTTTCCCATGTTTTCTCCCAAAGCTGATTTAAAATCTAATATTATTAGATTGGTCACAGCTTTCATATTTTAACTGTCAAACCCAAAGCCTGAAAGGTGATTCATTCAAAGCTTGCTAAAATATTTGCTCAGCAGCACAATAGTGTGTGATGGAAAATAAACTCCTCTAGAGCATCTCACCCTATCAGCCATGGCCTGCAGCAGGAAAAGAATGAGGGAAGGTCAGTCAATTATGTGTGGTAATCACCGTAAGCATATTATCTGAGACACAGATGTCTTCCCTGACCCCACACGACATAGCTATTAACCCCACAGTAGTATAAAAATGGGGAGGAGGAGGAGCCGGTCCCCTAGGTAAACCAGACCTTTTCAGTCAAGGCTTGTCCAGCAGCTGGGCGAAGTTGCGGCGGCAAGGGTGCTGTCGTGGGGAGCTGGCCCTTCGCGCGGCAGGCGGCGCGGCCGCCTCTCCTCTTCGGGGACCTCTCTATAGACCTAGTCATGTGAGATAAATAGTTGCATCATCGGAAAAATGAGACTGGCAAATTGACTCGTGAGGTATTTGGGGAGCGTGAAGAGCCCTGGAATGCCAGGCACTGCCCATGTTTTTACAGGAAAAACTTTTGTGTTCCTGAGTGCACTTACATAGTTGATGTATTAGTGCTGATAAAGTATAATACCACTGTCATGCAATCGCCTAATGCTTCTAGAAAACAGAGATGATTTTCTCATTACACTGAGTAATGTGCTGATTACCACATATGGCTCCTTTTGAGTTCAAGTTCCTTCTATATTTACTTCAGAAAAATGATCGGCTGTTTATTCAAGTGAAAGGGATTTTTTTCAGTGCAATTGTTCAAACACATCAAGTAAGCAAAGCAGATTTTTAAACTGGCTATTTAAACTGTTGAAGTTGAAGGCTCATTTAAAAGTTCGCATGTAAAATTTGGTTGCTGTGTAGGAAACACACATTAGTAAGAGATGCAGTATCCCTCACCAGCTCTAAGCTTTCTAACACCAGGCATTAACTCTGAAAGTAGGTCTGTTTATTTCTTGTAGTCTTTGGAAAATCTTTTCTTTAGGTGATGCTTTGTTACCTTTTGGAAGGCCATTTTGTATTTTTCTACCAAAAAGATGAATGACCAGTAAGCGATGTAAGCTATTGTGGTGCTGCACAACATACAGCGCAAAAGAGTCCATGACTGACCAGATTTGTGGTTTTTCTCCTTTTAAAATAATTGATTATAATGGCATTCCAGTCTTCTGGCATCCTTGTAACTGAGGTCAGACTGGGCCCGGTGAATACCAGAGCATGAAGGGAACACTTTGCTTGTCAGATTTGCTACAGAATATAGCAGAGGAATCCCTGGGTTTCCTTTCTGATGAAAACAATTATTAAAAGATACTCTCTTTGATACTGTCTCCTTTCCCAGGGTTAATCACTGTGTGAGTGAACATTTGCATGCATTGCTGAGTGACAAGTTACAGCAAGGAAAGTGGTGGATTTAGAACTTGGATAAGCCTGACCACCGGACTTCCAGGAAAGGAAAATCTATTAGAGATAGGGGATTTTGACATGATGCAGCATGAACACAGGTTGCCTCTGCCACTGACCTCAGGAATGACCTGAAAGTGGATGAAAAGGATGGTGGAGAGGACTCACTAGGATAGCTGGGCTGAAGGGGGTGTTGCAGGTTCCCATCACAGCCACTGCTGAGATTTGGGCTATCATCCCCATGAGTAAATCCCCTGTCGGAGTCTCGGCTATGTGGAAAGATACCATTTTGGCTTCCTCCTGTTACTGTGGTCAGTCTTGAATTCTGGTCCTCTTGTATTCCCTTATTAAACTTCCATCTTATTGTCATTTTAGTCCTATGTCTAAATGTTGCTAAGTAACCTCCTGTGTCAAATACTTTTTTCTGCCAGGAAAGAATCTTGCATCAGTCACCTATTGTGACTGCCAGATTAGATACCATAATGTGCTCGACATGGGACTGCGCTTTACTTCTATCTGGAAACTGCAGCTGATACAGGATTTGGCAGACTACTTGTTAATCAGCATCTTTTCCTTGAGCATATTAAAGCAGCCCTGAACAACTTGTACAGTTTGTTTACTGGTCCCTGGGCTGATTTTTAAATGTTGGAGATTTAGGGGTTTTTTTTCTATATTACCTTTTAGCTCTAAATCCTACCTGTTTGAGTGAGCAACTCTGGTGAAGAACAGATTGCTCCATTTGCAAACAGTGAAACCTGTAAGACCTTACCTCTGAAAGAGAGCAAGCAGCGCATACCTGGAGCTTGAGCAAGCTGTGGTTTCTACAAGGCTCTTTTATCATGTTTTCTGTGGGGCCAAATAAAAGCTAAATTCTGACGATCACTTGTGTAAGTAGAAATCAGGAGTAATGCTATTTAAATAATATGTAATTAAGCTAGAGTGAATGAGAATGGAACTTGGTCCCAATTGATTATATATTTCAGGTCAGCTGAAATAATGGAACAGCCTTTTCTGTCTCAGCTTAATGCAGTGGTTCTGAAGAGTTCATCACCTGCTCTTGGCTCTCTTTCCTATTTCCAGCTGATAAATCATCTTTAATGTGTTTCCTAATATTACTTTTCCATGTAAGCACTGGTTATAGTTCTATGTGACAGCAATGGGAGGGGAGGGGGGAGCAGGCAATAATTTCACTGACACAGAAATTACTCTAAAAATGCATTAATGTGTTTTAAGTATAACTGACATACTTTGAAATATATATTGCTTATAGGCAAAATTAAATCTTACTAACCAAAACCAGAGCTAGGCAGAACTTCTGTAGCATCATTCCTGGATACACATTCAATAGTAGTGATGCTTTGCATCCATATATTTGCAAAATATTATCAAATTTCACATGTAGAAGTCACATGTCTTATTCAGTCATGTTTTGTCAGTTAACCTTTTTCTTATGTGGTAGTTTATTTTTATAGAGGAAATATTTGATAAAACCAGTAGTAATTTTAAATACATGATTTACCACGTTAATATTTGTCACTCATCACATGTTCTTCAGTTCCTCCTTTTTGATATGCTGTTAACCTTATATGTCACAGCAAAAGCAAAGCATTTTCCATAAAGCTGTGGGAAGTCAGAATTTAAATTGGCTTTTCTTCTCTAAATTTTGTCCTAATTATAAATAATCATGGCTGGCAAAATATTTTTTTTAAAAAACCCATCTTGCACTACAGTTTTATCATTTGCCTAAAACCCTCTCCTGAATTATGAGAGCAATCTGTAATTGTTGAGTTTTATTCACCCAAATAAACCTGTAACTGTTTTAGATGCCAAGGAGCCCAAAAGTACTGATTTCTCCATTGTACTGAAGGAAAATAGATCTCAGTGTACTTGATAAGTATACTGGTTGCAGGGAAACTAATCACTCACATGTGATGACGTAAGCATGAGAAAATGCACATAAGAATTGCATTTGGTACGCGTTTGACTACTTCACCTGCACACTGCAAGCCACTCCATCTGCAGCAATGTTAGACTTGCTGAGAAGTTTTAAATAGCTGCAGCTGAAAAATAAAATATGAAACATGGTGTCCTGCCATTCTCACCCATTGCACTAGTTTGAAGTTTGGGAAATGCATGGATAATTACTAAACACGGAGATCTGTATATAGACAAGGTTAAATATAGGTGTAAACTCAAAAATATGTCTTTGCACCAACCCAAATTTTCTCTGTATTAAACATTTCTGCCTGCATCTGTCAAATTATTTGAGTCAAAATGTATTTTCAATATGCCTTTAAGGTAAAGGGTAAAAGGGTTAAGTTGCTGTCATACCAGCTATGTGCTGCCCCTTCCATTTTTATCAGAACATCTCACCTCTGTTCTTGTCTACAAACATCTATTTTAGGAAGAAAAGTATGGCTTGGGTATAAGAACTAGGAGTAATTTTTTACCTCCTACTGATCTGTAATCAAGCATAGTAAATACAAACAAATGGTCCAAACGTCCTGTGACATTTAATAAGATTCTGACTGTAAGTCAGACTCAAAGTACCCAATTTTTTTCTGTGAAAGTATTGTTCCACTGTTAGCAAATAGAGCATTTCAAATTAAGTGGATACAAAGTATACTTCACTCTAAAAAAAAAAAAAGTCAGGTTTTTGACATGGTTCATTTGGGTTTTAAGGAACATATTGACAGAAGAAATTGTACTGTTCTGTCTAGTAAGAAGTAGGGACTGGAGTATCTCCAATTAATAACTGACCTTAGAGATTTCAGGTAATTTTCTTCTTTGCCTGCTAAAAGTTAGGCAGAAACAATGAACTGGGAAAATTCAAGTTCTAACAAAATATGAGAGAAGAAAAACAAAATACTTCTGGGACTGTTCAGTGCCCAGTGACAGCAGAGGCTGTTTACTGCTTTTGAAGAGGTCTTTCAGTATTAGTTACTGAAAGTCTGAAAAAGAAAGCTTAGAAAGAAGAATCATGGTTTTGCTCTGCTGTTTCCTCTCTGATGCTGTCGAAGAAACAGTGGATTGGATGCCAGTCCTGCAAGCTCCTGAGTGAAGCTAAGAAGTGTACAAAGAGACTGGCTTTGGACTTTGATTTAGGGTCCAAACTGTTAAGGTACTGAGCATTTTGTGGAACATCCCCAATATGTTTTACTGACCTCTGTTGTACTCAATATCTTGCAGAATACTGCTCCCAGAGCTCGTAGTGACTTAGTCCATCACAAATGTTGCTTGTTGCTGTCATCTAGGCCTGTTTAAATCCATCGTGTCATGTTTTTTTGCACTAGTGTTGCACATCTGCTAGGCTTAATATACTGTAAGGTATGGGTGCCAGTGCTGTGCTCCTGCAAGTTAGCTTATTGGCCATCTTGTTGTCCTGTCATGGATTCTCACCTTGTCATGCTCAGTCACTGCATCCTTGAGTGTTACTTTACCTTCCCACTACCTTCTTCTCTCATTCCCCTTCCTTGCCCCCAGCTGCATCAGCTGTTCCTCTCCACCAGGCATTCAGACTCTGACCTCAGTCTTTCCACATTTCTCTTCCAGATCCTTTGCGCATACTGAAGACAACTTAGAAGAGTGTTACTGATTCACAACTTCCATGCACATGCCTTCCTGATATTTGTCCTGTACATCCAGTCACATATGTAGATGCAACTTGTGCAACTGCTTCCTCCTCTCTGGATGCCTTTCCTTCTCTATCATTTTAGCCTGACTCAGCTGCAAAGGCATGCAGCAAAGCAGCTAGTTGGCTTTTTTCTCCTCTGCCTTTAGCAAACCCTGGATCAAGTCTCCTAATCCCTACAAAGGTTACATCCTTTACCCTTTTCCCACAGAGCACTACTCCTTTCTGACCTCTCACTTTCTACATTCCCCTCTATGACAAGCACCTCATCTTGTTAACAGCTTTAAGCAAAAATAGTCTTTCTGCCTTGAGGGGAAAAAAAAATCAAACCAAACCTGGAGAAAAAAAATGCAGAGAGCTCTGTTCAAAATATTTTTATGCTAGAAATTTGCAAATTTACTTTTCCATTCCTGGCATATTTCCTTCAATCATTGCCACATTTTAGCTTATCTGCCTGTACTGTCTTTTGAAGATGCTTTATCTTCAGCTTTGAGTTAGCACGGCCAAAACTGAGCTCTTCTGCTTCCCTCCTGTACCCTGACTACTTTGACTCCTGTTCTTGGTTATGCTGACCAACATTATTGTCATTCCTGTGATCTTAGACATTTTAACCTGCCATTTTGTCCCTCCAAGATGGTGGCCAAACCCATCTTTCTTTTGGTAGTAAATACAAGTGAACCTCCCATCTAACCCTTTGTAGTCTTTTGCACCTCTTTCTCTGTGGTCTTTCCTGCTCTTAAACGTACATCATCTCTCTTTGATACACCCAGAAAACCATCCCTAGTCATGCTCATTACTCCAAATACTACGTTCTGAGGAGTCAGTCCTCTCTTATGCCTTCCTATTGCTCTCACCTTCAGGTCTACCAAGCAGCTGCCTTGCCTCCTAGCTGTCATCAGCCTGTACCTTGATCTTGGTTATTAGCTTGTAAGAACATCACCATTTCTTTTTAACACAAATAACACCCAATGGGCTTATTTGTAAGGCGCTCTCATTCTTTAGCCATTTCTTCAAAAGCTACACCTCCTGCAGCAATGACTGGTGAAAACACCCTGGGGTCATGGGTGGCACATAAGGTTTTAATACTGTTTGGAAAGGGAGAGGGGCAGGAAGGTATGCAGATGCCTACAATGAGATTGAGCACGCATCTTTTTGATTTTATAGTTTTTGTTTTCCAACTTCTGTGTATTATCTGAATTATTTGACTATAAACTCTCTGGGGCAGGGATGCTCTGCCTTAAGCTATATGCAGCACTACCTCTGTGGGCTCCTAATCCCAGTTGAAGCCTCTGTGTGTCACTGCAGCAACCTCACTGGCTTATAGCCCCATTCAGAGTGGTGTGCATTATGGAAATCCTCTGTGTTTGCATCTGTACTCCTCACCCTCTTTCACATACTTAATGACATATCTTTCTCAAGTAAGCACAAGATGAGGGGCTCCATTAAATGCATCAACCTGCAAAAGGCTTATGTTCAAGATTTATATGTCACATATGTTTTGTGGAACTTTCACAGTCATTATGTTTATCTTAATTTAGTGATCTATTTTCCCTCAGGAAAACAGGAGCTCCACAGCAGAGACAGACTCTGGCAGCTGTAAGGAATGATTACTTTCCAGTTTGGCTAATGATATAATCTACTGTGGTTGCAAGTCTTGCTTTCCTTTTTAGATGATGTCAACATTTCCATGAGCTACATGTGTTGTATTCATAAGTGGTACTTAGAAATATGTGTTCTGTAATCTCCTCTTATGCCTGACACTTTACACATGTGTTTATCTACAAGGAGTGGTGACATTAGCTTGCTAATTTTGCCAGTGTACTGTACCAGTGAGGGTGTGAGAGACTCAGAGGGATATTTAAACTGGCAAAGAGAGAATTATTGACATTAGCTATGAGTACTTTGTAAGACTCTGTTTTGGAATGTCATTTGTTAGAAAATCTTTGCTGCTGAAAGTCATCCATCTTTCCCAGATGGACCTGAAAGCCTTACAGAAACCTCTCTTCCCAAATCCCACTCATTGCCAGTGGACAAAAGTACTCGCCTATTGACATTTGCAAATTAGATATACAGATATTATTCCGTGAGAAGAAGTGGAGTTTGCAAATGATATGATAAGATATGGTTTTCTTGGCTGCTGAATGGACTTCAGTGGTGAAAAAAATGCTCATTTGCTAGAACTCCACCTGCATGCCCCTGTATATCCATGGAACTCAGGTTTTCTTTATTAAGTAGACTATATGCACAATATTCACATGGTGAAGATCCTCAGCAAGAGCTCATACTGCCCATGTAAGTGTTTTTTTAAAGAATCAAGCTCTTACCTCTGAAAATTACATTCATATGGCATTGTTCAGTATGTATGGCTGACTACTATAGAAAGCAGCAACAATGGGGTACAATGCACTAATTTTATCCCACTTTGACTTTGAAAATATAATCAGTACCTCTAAAAATTGTAAATACTACAGAATCATGCTAGTAGGATTATTCTAAAATGGAAGTGTTAATACATCAAGCAAAATAGCTTTGCTAGTCCTAACTGACTCCTATTATCACCATTATCAGAGAAGATGTACCTCCAGCAACAAAAATGTTCTAGAGCACAAATGAATATATGCAAGAGAGCCAAGATTTAAGGAGGTGTTTCTTTTTATCTTACAACAAACTTTGTTCTTTTGAGTAACACAGTTAGAGTAATAAGTGCAAGCTCTCACGTCCAGTGGCCAAGTCTCATCTAGCTAATGAAATGGTAGCCTGATAAAATGTACATCACTATCCATTTTGGCAGTACACTATTCCCCTCTGCATTAGGCAACAAAATGCAATCACTCTTGATGCATTATGTATTTATAATATTACCTATAAGTGCCTATTGTAAACAAGTTGTTAGATTAACAAGCAGAGCTTATAAAGTATCATTATAAAATAACCATTTAATCAATCACTCAATCAGATTCATCACAGGGCTGTTTTTTTCCATATGAAAGACAATGCCTGAACTGAGGGGTTTTTTTCCTCAGGTTATGCTATTGAATCTATTTCTGTGTATCACTGTTTGGAATGTTAAATTGCCTATTGTGAGAAACTGCAACAAGAACAGCATAATGATTTGGATGCATTTGGGAGGAGAAAGGGCTACACAGCAGTGTTTGATTTTGACTGTGTTGAAGATGGCATAAACACCATTGCGCAGTCACCAGTGACAGACTTGATCATTTCTATCATGTCCTCTTTCATGAAGTTTTCAGCAGGTATGTTTTGGACTGCTGCAGGCTGCTTCTGCTGGCCTGAAAGTTGTGCACCCTCCATGTGCTGAAGGTGTTGTGTCAGCACCATGTCAGAGCATCCGAAGCCAGAACATCACCTCAGGAGTCCCATCAAATGTAATTGCAGACAGCCAAAGCTGCCTGGACTCTGCAGGGATTCATGTCATCCTCATCAAGATGACACTGTGTCAACTTTGGGGCTGTCACAGCAGCACTTGTAGGAGCATAGCAGCCACACAAGGAAAATGAAGGAAAAAGATAACATGCCTTCTACATACCTTGAGGAGGGCATCTTTCCAAATGAAAGCAAGTGAACACAGACCTCACTTCCCTTTCATAACCTGGTACAGACCAGGTCAGCAAGACGGTGGTAGCTAGCCTCTCACTGCCTTGTGAAATAACACTCTGCTTGAGCCTGACATGTTAGCACAACAGCAACGGATCTTAATGTCTCTCTATTCCATATGAACAAAAGGGCTAATTCTAGATATTGCCCCTTCTATAGATACCTTCTGAAGTTCAATTTAGTAAGTTTGTAAGTTGTCTGGGTTGACAGACTCACTTAGTTAAATACAGATAGGGTTTATGAAACATGTCCTAGTCCTGGCAAGATATTCTTCATACTCATGGAAAGAATAGTAGCAGTGGAAGTGATGACAGAAGAATGTGAGAACTCATTCATTAGCAAGGTGGGTAAGATGAGACAACTGAACTGATTATGTAGAGAAATGCAGACAGCTTCAGACCTTTTTATATTCTGCCATGCAAGTAAGAGTATCAAGTAAGAATGAAAGTTCTCGATTCACATAGTTGAGTTCAAGATCTTTTGTTACTGACAGAAAATGATTTAGTATTTATTATGGAACATGGTTGGAACTGCATAGCTGAGATGTTTAGGTGGGATGGAAGGATTTGTTTTGGTGTAATTAATACAATGTAACAGTGTGATGTGTATGAGAGAGTTCTACTGACATTAATGGGTAGCTTAAGTCTTTGGCTTTCATCTCATTTAAAATGGAGCTGGTTACCAGCTCAAAAAAACAGTCTGCTAGAAGACGCTGATTAAGTAGGTAAGTCCTGGAACATTACTAGAGTGAGACATATCTGCCAGACAGCATCTGAACCATTTTGATGGTTCATGCTCCGTTTTCAATAGAACACCGAGTCGTCCAAAATGCCTTGAGGTGAAATAAATTGTTGCCAGCAGCCTGCTCTCTCACTGGTTTAGAACATCTTAATAGCAATCTTTTGTCCTCAGCTGCAAGGTGATTCCTAAACATCTGTTCCAAGGTTTTGTTTGCAAAATGACAATCAGTAATTTATACAATAAGTGTTTACATTACTTACAACAATAGAGAGCACTGGCAATAGAATCACTGTGTGGAAACTAACCAGTTATATCATAAAGGCACAATTTGTTGAATAGGCAAATTAAAGTGTCTATGCCGGCTGCAAAATCCTGATGAGTGGATTTATTTGGGTTGGTGGACATCTGGTTAATCCTAGCTGTCTTCACTTGGCTGCTGATATGAATTCCTCACATTGTGAGGAAATTTCTTGTTAGCTGTTAGCTAAAACCAATGAGATTTGACTGAGCTCTCCATACGCGTGGAAGGCAGCCAGTATGTTGTTTGGAGAACACATGCGAGGTGCTTCCTGAGCACTTCTCAGCTGTTGTCTGTTCCTGATGCTCTGCGTAGAGGCAAAAACTCTATGCCATAACTGATAGGGTAGATTCATGCCTTTCTAGGTGGAGAAGACCACTGAGTCTTTTCACTTTGATACAGGCTCTTCAAATAGCTGTCTGCTGATTGCTTTAAAAGAGAGGTATTTGGTGCCTATTCTAGTAGTAAGTGACTAGTACTAGAAATATCTGTCTGTCCACTTTGGGGCTGGAATGTGAAAGAAGAAGTGTTGAAAGTGAGCAGAACATGTCAAACATTGATTCCTCAGCATTCCCTGAATTTCATCCTTCAGGTGTAGCCTAAGCAGGGTGTTTTCCTGTGCATCCATCTCCCCTGTACTGATGAAGATCCACTGGAATAGTTAGATCTCACAGCTGTTTTCATTACTAAGGGTCATGATGTATTACTGAGTGGAGGTGTATGGAATTGCATTTCTTTCTCTTCAATATATAACAAAAGGTAATCTTGGATAAATAACTTCCCTTTCTTGAGGTATTTCACATGTGTGGGATAGCAAAGGTTCTGTGTTTGTTCAAAATCTGTGTAAGCCCATTAGAAAAAGAAAAATGAAGTGAAAAGATTTCAATGTGCTGATCAATCTTTATCATATGACTATACTTCAGGTATCCAAAGAATGTGGATGAAGATCTCTTCACAGCCTAAAAAAGTCTGGATTAGAGATGAGTCATTCTGATAAATCTGATATAACAACCATAAATCAGGTGAAGCACTTGGAAGGGCTGACTGCTGTTATATCATTCCACTTGACTGAGTGCATTTGTTTGTTTATTACTCACGTTTGCAAGATGCAAGGACCCCACCGGGTTGAAAATGTGGAATATTTTTCTGTCATTCAATAAATCTCTAGCAACATTTGCTTTACAATATTACTGATAGCTGGGTTTGGAGTTTAGAAATTTACTAGTGCAACTATTTTCTAAGCAATATTACTAGAGATCTCTGCAAAATATGGAGTCAAGATTGACAGTCTGATGGAATCCATCCTATTTATTTTCTTAACTGTCATAAACATTTGCTAAATCTGTACTTGCTACTTATTACCTTGGTTAATGTTAGTGAAACACTAGTATCTATGACATGCTCCAGGAAAGAAGCATGCTGTAAATATACTCTGGCTACATTTGATAACCAGAAGTCCTCAGGGACAAAATCTGCACAGAAATCCTAAATTTCAAATCATGGTTTGGGATTTTTTGTTCCAGTTCACTTATGGCCTTTAAATAAGTGCTCTCCAGACCATGTGTAATAGCCATTAGCCCATAAATGACCGAATATTTTAAACCTATAAGGATTTGAAAACACTCAACACCTTTTATAGTGTGTTCAGTCCTTAGCTGAATCAGATTACTGAAGTAGGAAAAGACGTATCTTCTTTATCTCATGGTACTTTGGGAATATCGCTTTCCCCAGAAATCTTGTGGCAGTTTACCAAAACTGGGGATGGAGGCAGGTAATTCAATAACTTAAATTAAGAAGTATTTGATAAATTCTGTCCTTTCAAGACACACATTTTTCTCTGGTGTAAAAGAAAAAGCTGTGTAGCCAACCTAGATAAATGCTGAGTCTTTAAGGTTTTTCTGAGCACCCTCTGCCAAGAACTGGCTGTGAGAGGTGCTCAGCACATGCCAAGATCACACCTCATATTTATAGAAAAAAAGATGGTACTTAAAAAACAGCATGAAATGTAACAAGTTGCCAATTTGCAGTGTCATTGATTTGCACATAAATACATAAAATGACCAAAAAAAATACAGAGATTTATCATTTTTGTAGAATAAAAATAAATATTTTTATGCACAGCAGACTATTAATATGATATATTATTATTTTATTAATAATATTAATATACATACATATATATGTGTGTGAAGAAAAGTCTTTGTAAATATCCATTGTATTATCTTGGAATTATTGGCCAGGTAGAAGGTTACAGTAGAATGCAAAATCATCTTCTTGTCTGAGTTACTGTCACCATGGAACAAATTGGAAAAAAAATTATTTTGTGTCAACCAGTCGCACCCCACTGCACACGCGGATGTCTCCTAAAGCCATCAAGATAGTATCTGAGCATGTAATCATAGCTGGAACAGTAAGGAATCCTCTTTTTCTGCAACATCCAAACAGCACATTGAGCCCACAAAGACATGACCAACATTGTCACTCTCAGCCAAAGGGAGAAACAAGATTTCTGCCTTATGGCCTTTGAGATATCTTTTTTTTCAAATGTGCAGGCAAGAAATTTTGGAGATGACCATAGCATACTAAATAACTTGCATAGCTAAGGTTAAAACTGCAAGCTTTGCAGGTCACTAGAAATTCCTAAACAGAAACAAAGTAAACTTAAATTATGTTTAAGTATTTCTAAGTCTACATAACTGTTTGTCCTCTGGGTTTTTTCCAAATCTTCTTCCTATGCTGAGGATTCTGGATTTAATCATTCTTAATGTATTTACCATACTAAAAGATTTAATTGCTTCTACCAAGTTATCTGACTATATAGATTTTATTCAGAATTGACTGTATATTTCTTGTATAAAGATACTGCCTATGTAACTTGTGTTTCTAATAGTAAAGCTCTGTTTCAAGGAAAGCAAAGTAACTTTCTTTTAAAGGCCTTATCTTTCAAAATACTGAATGCTCCAAGCAGCATATAATCTGCAATGTGTGCTCAGTGCTGCGCAGAACGTGCACAGTTCTTGACAGCATCCTTGGTTCAAGGCTGAGTGAAATCAAAGGGAAAGAGCTCCCAGTGACTTTGCTGAGCTTTGAATCAGACCCAGGCTCCTTGCACGTGATCCAACGAGGTAATGTGACCCAGCAAAAGTATAAGCCCTTACTGTAGCTGCAGTTTCTCGGATGGAGAAAACAACCAAAGAGTGATCCTCAGTCATAAGGAATATCACTTTGGGTCAGTTTTGGAATTTTCAGTGACCCGCAAAGCTCTTAATTTTAATTTCAATTACCCATCAGGAGTATACTCGGAAAATGGTGGTAATGTGCAAAATACTCACTTTCCATCACTTTTAATGCTCAGAGTTAAATATATGTTCTAGTGATGTCTGAAAAAGGTGTAACGTAAAAACTAGTCTGGACTGCTCAACACCCCTTGATATTACCTTCTTACCTGCACTGAATGCTGATACTGAGACATGGCAAGAAACTGTGCTCTCCAAACTGTTTGGGAGTGGTGGTGTTTGAGAGAGAAGTTTTCCCCCTGAAATTTTCTAGGTCACATAGATTCTACTTGTCCTTGTCCTGAAGAGGCGCTGGTGTGCTGGCAGGGTATTTGTTCATCTGCATCTTGTTAATATTTATTGTAGAAAGCTCTGTGAAGAAATACTGTAATGTGAAATGACAAGAAGGCTTTGCCCAAGGAATATTTATTTACCCATCCATCAGCAGCTTTCTATTACCCCAAAGCACCAAAGCTACTATATGTTTTGGGTTGGGAAATATTTTTTTTTTTAATTGAAGATATTTGTCAGTTTGGTCAATTTTGTTTGAAAAAAAAAACACAGCTAGGAGATATAAATATGCCTTTGGTTTCACTATATTTTCTTGGTTATAGATCTAACTTTAACATAAAGTTCTGTAGTTTAGTTCTTCTGATTTTAAAGGTAAGCTGAACGTATTCTCCATTGCAAGAAATCTATGGGTACTTACTTCTGAACATGGAACAAAAAAATGCATTTGTTTTCAAAATGGTCATTTTCCAGAAAGCACATTAAAGTTTACAAAAACACTATATAATTTTGTGTTTAGCATTATGTTCATAGACAGATGACTCTTCTACAACAGAATATAGCATTTACTGTACAGGCAATGGATTTTCTACACTGCCTGGCTACCAGTAGCTAAGAAAGAAGAGCTGTGAACAATTCCAATGGATCCCAGTCTATTAGTACACTCCAGTTTTATTTCAAAATAAACTGGCTGGAAGCACAGGGAAAGAGCATTACGTTGTTGATTTGAGTGACCTCTTGCAGCCCAGGATCTGGGCCTTATCTATTTTGGGCATTTATGAAGCTAAATGAACTATTTTCCATTTCTGTTTAAATACTATTCTTGCTAAACTGATTCAGGGCCAAATTTTCAAAACCTCATTGCTACGAACATTGCTGTCTAGCCAAAGGGAGAGGGGAAATTAGCTCCACTGGCTTGGGGACAATACAGGAATCAGAGAGTGGTTTGATGGTTTTGATGCATGGGTTGTATTTCTAGAAATTAAATGATCCACTAACAAAAACAGTTGCCTGCAGTGGTCTACTACAACCTACCACTAGTGTTGGAATTATTTTGTCATTAACATAGATAGAAACAAGTGTGACTTAACTCTTATACCAAGGCATAGACTAGATTCACACCAACCTTAGTATGCTGAATGTAGCATCATATAGACCAAAATTAGTCTTTGATGCAATTCCTAACACAGCCAACTTGTAGCCTCTGCCTACAAATTAACACCTCAACTACTTCTGAGACTAGTAGACCACAGCGATGGAGACACAATGCATCCAGACATTGCTATTGTAGGCAAAGCTCCAAAATCCAGCTTCCTTCAAGAAACAGTTGCACAAAAAAATTTCCTACTCCAGTTGTACTGGTAAATTGCTTGGATTTGATCAGTGTATCTGAGTCATTAGTAACTGTTGTCTTGACTTTAATGGCTGTAAGTGTTTTTAATTCCATACAAGGGAAAACTCAGTTGTGTGCTTTGATACATTTTGGGATCTCTTCCTGCAAATATTGAGAAACAGAACATTGTAGATCAAAGAAAGGAAGCCACAGGATTATGCAAGATCCATTGTGGTGCCCATCTCAGCTTTCCTAGCAACTTATTTCTGAGATGCTAGATACTTTGACATGTGCACTGGGACTCCCCAACATGTAGAGAGAAAGGTACCTTAGAAAGCTAGTGAATAATGCATAATTTTTAGAAGGACTGTATCTGCATTGTGTCTTCATGAAAAATACTTTGGTTTTGCACAAGATTTTTTCTTTTGTGATACAATTTTTAATGCATTAATATCTGATCATATTTTTTGCCACAGTTACAAGAAATTGGACCAGGCTGGTTGGGCAAGATTGTGCAGCCTTGTACAAACAGCAAAACTGAAGGTCATATGAAGTTGGTACTACCAAAAGCAACTCACTGAGCAGTAGAGAGTCAGTAGTAATTTAATTAGCTGCTTATAGCAGTCATAGCATGAAAAGCCAGCTGTGTAACTGCAGTCTTCACAATTTCCAGCAGAAGCGTAATACCAAAACACACCTAAATAGATTCTTCAGGATTGTGAAGTCTGAGGGCATTTGCCTTTAGTAACACAAAGAGTAAACTGCACAGAGGATAGGCTAACGACCACGTGCATTTGTTATATTACATACACTTGTGATGTTGGATTAAAATAAATAGAGATGTGGACATAATGTAGGCTTTTTGCTGTTGTGGAAACAGAAATAGCAAAATAACTTTGGACTTTCACCTTAATTAAGTGTTTTGGCAAGGTTTTTGAACATAGACATGGTAGGAAAGCAAGTGATCATCGTTCTACAAGCTGAAGCAGGACAGTAATATTGCTCATAGCAGGAGCAGAAATGGAGACATGGAGGGGACAAGCACTGTGGCAGTGCCTCATGGCAATTCCTGGGCAGCCTGAGGTTCTTTCCCATCCTTGCTTCTCAACCGTACAACCTTAAGTGCCAGAGAGGATTGTTGTGGGGTATGCTGCTATTGTGGGATATGTAACAACAACAAACATCTTCAAGGAGAGGGAGTTTAAGGGTTTTTTCCAAAAAAAAAGCTACCAGTTTGGTTTCCACTTTTTCACAACTGCACTCTTGTGTGACCTCTGACCCAGGGCCAAACTGGCCTTGTGCTAAACATATAATTTACATGGTTTGCTCTTCTCCTTTGGATACTTCTCAGTGGTAAAAATAATATTGCCCCTCACAGTCCCACAGACACCATTGCATACTGGGGAGCTGGAACTGTCACCACGGACCAAGAGTGATTCATGACTGTGCAGCTCATTTTTGGAACTAATTTATTATGTCATGGAAAGGACATTTATTCTTCCCCCCCTTCCAGTTCCCACCTACCCCAATCATTGCTAATCTTGCTTTCTGGATAACTGGGGGAAAATGAGGAAGGTGTTTAGCAGTGTCAGTTGTCTCTGTGATTCAAATCACAGAATGAAGCCAGACAGCAAAACAAGTGCAGATCAGCCAAAGACTGCCTGCTCTGCTCGTGCTTTCTCTGCAAGAATCAGTTTCAAATATTAGGTGGATTTTTTTTTTCTGTTGCAATTAACTAAGAAAAATATTTCAAAGCTGTATAATTAAAGGCCAGCATTTTATTAGGGTTTAAAATAGTCTTTATGAAATCTACTCCTGCCACTGGTAATTACAATGTACATCTTAATATACCTCTGCTAGGCCTGAGCTGGAGATAACAGTCCTGTGTGTATTGCATTTGGCCTGTGCATAGAAGGTAAAATCCTTTATCTTATCTCAATCTCCACACAACAACCAGCCTCTCTTCCAATTCAGCCCTAATCTTCTTAGTAAATAATACTGATATTTTTCACCATAACAAAAATGGAGCTGCCAGATTCAGACTGATAACACCTCTCATTTACACACCATTCTCTGTCAAAATCTGCCTGATTTTTCTTAATCTCTTTAACTCATCAAAAAATACTTTTTTATATTCAGCCATGGTAAGTTCCTTGCTACCAAATAATATTATTATAAATAAATCCGTTGACTACAGCTGTCTCTTTGGATAGATATTGGAACTCCTCTCTTTCCTGGCTTGTTTCCTTGAATGATGACAAATTATTGTTGTCCAATTTAATTTTGCTGTAAAGTTTAGAATTCTAAAAAAAATTACCTAAAAGACGTGTTTAACTGAGAGCTTGCCCAAAAGGCATCTTTTTTTTTTTTTTCCACAGGATGTCATCTCAGTTCACTTCTCTTGAGAATGCTGCCTTTGCACTCCCATCCTTCCCTTTGCAATGGCTTATCTTTAAAACAAGGGAAATGATAACCTAACTCCTTGGATTTTTATAGCCTATTAATTATCTCTATATGATTTCTTAAATTGCAACAAAATACTGCCAAAAGAATGGCAAGAAAAAAAAACTGGATAGCAGGATTTCTGCTAACAGTGATTGAATGGAAATAATATACTTAAATGTGACTGGTTTATTTCAGTGGCAACCTGCCCTCTGAGGGACACAGACATTTGGGGTGCCTATCCTAAAATGGCAAACTGTCCATGTAAGTAAACACTAGACTCAGTCATTTTACACCAAACCTGCTTTCATCCACTGCCATGCGACAGACTGAGGGATATATCACACTAGCAATTTTTATGTCAAACTTCCCATATCAGAGAAAACAATCTGAAAATCTATAGCAGAATATGGCCCAGAATTGCCAGGGGTTACAGCTGGAAGGAACAGGTATTTTATTCTGTAGATCCTGTGGACCTGAAACGCTGTCCCCAGCTAGAATTCTGTAGGATATCTTTAAAAATATGGCAAAATGGGGGTTTGCTCCACACTTTATGGAGGGGTTTTGTCAGGGTCAGTTTTACACCAGTCTTTCTTTCTTATTAAAGTTTGCAGAACTTTTTTCAGAAGCAAGGCTACAGATGTTTATTACAAAGTAATAAGATCATATTTTGAGGCTTGAAACATTGCTGACATGCTTCCAAAGTGTTAATCAGGCTCTTTTAATAGTGAATCACCTACAACATCACTATCCATGTCAGGATTATGGAAAAGATGAACCATATTGTTTAGACAATCTGTTGTCTTTGTACCACTCGGAGAGGTAAGAGCTTGTAATATCAGCAAGTGCAAACTGACATCTTGTAAGGCTGGTGGGGAATGAGATGTGTAGTTAGCATGAAATGTGAGGCATTGGTCTTCACTAATAGATGACCACTGGCAGGGCTCCAGCACAGGTCCATGAGCGATATACATTGGCACTGTATTTAGCCCACACATTAGGACTTTTTGTACACCCAGTGCCATGTTGGCCTTCTGTCACTGCTCTGCACAAGGAATAGAGAGCATAGCTGAGAAACAGGACAAATACATTGGGAACCAAAGGCAGGATAGTATTATTAATGTAGTATTATTAATACTACAGCTTCAGCTACCACTACTGTTACTGTTGTTTCTGCTACTCAGTCACAAAGGTGTGCCAGAGTGCCAGGGTTCCTTATCAGGAGGCACTATACGGAACTGGGACAAACAAGATCCCTGCCTGGTGGGCTACCATTTAAGTGAAAATGTTACTTACACTAATGGGACAAGTTCCCTGAAAGATTGTACGTAGCTTCCTGTGGTCTGACCTATTGTCAGCACTGACTACTGATAATATCTGTCACACAGGAGATACAAAAGACTAGCGTTTTCCTATATAATTGCAGAAGAAAGCTTCTGTCCTGAATATGAGTTAAGGTAGATTTTTTTTTTTCTGACAGCCTCGGTATTTATATGTACCCCTGACAACACACTTGTTAGTTTACTCTCTATTTTCCATATCATTTTGATTAGCCCTCCTCTGCACCTGGTCCAGTTTTAATTTGACTTGCCTAAGGCTGTTTAACAGGACTGTATCAGTACTTACGGTGAGCCCTCACCAGAGACTTTCACAATGGCGGTAGTCCTCCTCTATTCACTTAAAATACACATCCTGATGCATCCCTTGCATGCCCTTTTTTACTGCAGTATCTCACTGGTTGGTCTTAGCTGTACTGTGACTGACAACTAACCTGGGGTATCCCTCTAGCTAAGTCTTTTCTAACTGAGTCCTAATTTTTGTTATTAGTTTCCAAATGCATTATCTTCATTTGGGGATAAGTGACTAGCTTCATTATCTTCAAAATAATGCTTCTCATCCCATTCCTATTACACCTGTCCTTACTGTCATCCAACCTTTTTCTGCATGATATCCTTCTCTCCTGTGTATTGATGGTGCCAACGTATGTAGTATCACCACATTCCTAACATCTGTGTCATGGTCTTAATGGAAATAAGAAGGAGATCAGACCCCAGACTGATCCATAAAGAATTCCACTGCTAACTGGTAACCCTCCCAATACTTTTCCTTTCAACACTATCTTTGCTGTCATTCCTTGAGACAGTCTTTTACCTATCTTTCAATTCCTCTACTAATCCTTATCTTCTTCAGCTTAACAAATAATTTCCCATGTGACACCATACCATATGCTTTACCATAGTCTAGATAGATGAGATCGACTCCATTTCTTTTGTCTAGAAAATCAGCTATCTTATCAAAGGAAGCTATTAAGTTAGTCTGCCTAGATCTCCCTTCTCTTATTATATTTCCTACTGCACTATATCCAATATTTCCTTCACCCCATGTCTTTATTTATCTGTTCCTTCAAAATATGTTCTAAACCCCTGAGTACTTTAAAGATTACATTAATGAACCAATATTTGGCAAATGTTCTTTTGTTTTCTCTCTCTCCAATCATATGGCACTATCTTTGCCTTTATTCATCTAAGTTTTGTTCCCCCTTTTGGCTTGAAAGACAAACTTTCTCAAGTTTTTAGCCCCTTTGACTTTCAAGAAATTTGAGGTCTAATTCTATTTCATCTCCAAGTTCATCATTCCACATGATCTTAGTAACCAATTGCATTTGTTCATTAATGTCTGTTCTCTAGTAAAAAGTAAAATATTAGTTGCAACCTTCTCCAAGGTCTATCATTTAATTGAAACTGCTTAACTCATTACCCATTTTTGTCTTTCTTAACCATATTTTCTGTTGGTCCGTAACAGTTTTGATGATGGATACTGGAGTCTTGTATTGAGATGGAGAGGTATTTTTTTGCTTCATCCTTCATAAGTGATATCAAGTGGATCCAATAACTTCAGCTGAGAATACAAGAGCAGTGGGAGTCTGACTGAGAAGGAAAGGGAGCCTAGGAATGAGGTGGGATATTTTCTAAGAAAACTGAAGAAAAATTGAAGTTGGGGAGAACATTTTCAAGTTGATACTTACTTCATGCAATTGTTTAAGATTTTATCCAAAGCAAGGCAGGAATGTAATTTGCTGAACATCCACTCTGGTGGATGTTCATCTTTACAACAGGCAAAAAGGAAGATGCTATGCAATAGATGATGAAAATCAGGACTAAACCTGAGGTCTTAAATCACCTTACTTTTTCTGACTTGAAAATTCCACATAAACTATCCTGGTTCAAATATATGTGTGACTATGTGCTCTTATCTCACTCAGCATTCACACAGTTTCTTTCTATTCAAATGTTTGTGGAAGGTTAGCAAAAGGGGACAATTGACATCACTCCTTGTATAAGCTTGTACTTGCAAATATTTCTTCTTGGTTTAACTTTTTTTTTCAGCTACTCTGTTTGTCTAGTTTTCTTGATCTCCTACCCCCCCAGTAAGCTGTTAATCAAAAACTATGAATCCCATTTCTCATCAGATGGGGAATTAGATTTAACTGGTATCCAGTCAGGGAGATACACTGCAAAAGTAAAATGATTGCAACCCAGTGTACTCTATGGTTTTTTAAACTTCTTAGTATTGTCAAAATTAACTGGCCCATATCTGACATATGCCTGTTTCAATTGTGTGTGAGGAAGTATTCCCCCTTGTACAGCTTGTGAGCTGATTTATAGTTTTAGCAATTTGTATTTAACCCTTAGCTTAAAAAAAATTAAAGCCCATTCGCAGTACTGAGAGAAATGTGGGGGTTGAAAAGTTCATTTCCTAACCTTAAGGACCAAATGCTGTTCCTGATTACACTGGCCCTGTATTTTTACAGGGACTCTGCCAGATGTCAAAGTCATTTACAAGTGAGCACACAGCTTTTGCATACACTTTCCAAACTTTGAAGTTTCTGCTGCCTTCCCACTGATCAGAACGCGTTCAAGTTCAAGTGGGATATGGAATTGTTATTTAAATATTACAGTCAAATTAGACCCTAGAGACATTGATTGCATAACATTATTGTCTCAGTCCCCGTGAAGTTAAGTGTTCTCATATCAAATATGATGTGTTTCAGCTTACCACCTACCGCACAAGTATTCATCTTGTTGTTAAAAAATATCAGGCAAAGTGGTGGTTTATTTGTTTTTACATGTGTCAGTTATTTTCAGTGGTAATGCTAGTGTGACACTACTGCCTTTTCCTGCAAGTCAGGGGAACATGAAGCTCCTACCTAAAGTTCTCAGCCATGTTAATGATAAAAAAAGCTTCCAGGCTTTTCTTAAACATCAGGATTGCATATTTTTGTTATGTCTCACTTTTAAAGAAGGCTATTTTTGCTGTGCGGTGCTGCTCTCAGGAGAAGTGGGCTTTCTCAATGCAAGTTTTGGTGGTGCCTCGAAAGTGCAAATGTTGACAAGACAGCAGAGCTACACCACTGAGAGCTCAGCAGACAGGGAGCACCAACCCCACAATGGGAGGGCTTCTGCTGTCCAGAGGGGTCTGGGACAGAGGGACATCTGTGAGCCAAGAGGGACAGGACTTCATGGCACCAATCAGCCAAAAGGATTTTTAAGGAACTGCCTCTTTGAGAAGTCACGGTTCCACTGAAACCAAATTGCACCACAAACATTCAACTTGATTTCACCTGAATTTTCTTTTGAAAGAAAACCAAGGAGAAAATGTCAAAATAATCCATTTCAACATTGTTGGGGTTTCATTTTTCACTTGAAATGATTTTTCACTTTTCTATTATATTTTCTCTAATACAATAGATTTTATATTACAGCACAAAACAAAACATTAACATCAAAATGGGATATTATGAATGAACTTAAGTGTTTTTCACGTAGTTTGTTGTGAGAAATTTTGAAATATCCTTGTTTTATTCCTGGCTCAAAATTAGACTCTTGTCACCAAAGCTCCCTCCACATAGCCTCAGAGTAAGTCTGCAGCTGATTTGGGAAGTAAAGATTGAATTTGCCTACCTATTTCTCTGGCTAGCTCAGAAACACTTGCATTTCTGAAAGTGGTCCCTTACATATTCTGTGATTTCTAAGAGGACTTGATCTGTAGTCCTCTAAAGTCACCAGAAACGTTTTCCCTGGCTGGAGTTTGGGCTGCAAACACAAAACTTTTGTACACTTTAGCAGTGTTGCTATTGGTATTTGTCCCTTTCTTTAGCAGGGTTATAGGTGATATGTGAGGCACTGTGGAAGACATTTGTAGGCAGGCATTACTGGAAGGTGAGATGAGGGCCCTTCTGTTCTTAATATTAATTACAAATAAAATCCAGACTTCCTAGTTACCCTGAGCTATTAAACCAGTATACAGTTGTGACTGAAGAACTCCATTTCCTTAACTTTTTTGCAGTGATTTAGCAAAGATGTATTTTGCATTAGTACTTTATAGTACACCTGTATAAATTATGCTGTTTGGTAGCCAATGTTTTTTAAAACAGCATAGTTGTCAATTGCTTGTGTAATGGCACATTTTGTGATACTATCAGATGACATACAACTTGTTAAATTACATTGAAAAAATATTGGAGAGGATTGCACTATAATTAAATGACAATAATAATGAGACCAATATTAGCTGCTGCCATCAATTATGTAAGACTGAGTGTTTATTATATATTTTTCAAAAAAACCTTGCCTATGTTTGAAAAGACATATCATTCAAAATCCTGCTGGAGCTTTTAACATTTAGAAAGATGTTAACCTCTGAATTCACATTCAGGTGTTTATGCCATGCCCAGAGGAGAACTTCTATATGCAAGAAGTTTGCTAAAGCTCTGTGAGGTTCTTTTAAAGACATTTTATTAATCACTTAAATATTGTGCATTTTTGTTTGTTTTATATCTGGGTGATTAATAAGTTTTTTTAAAAATTCAGGCCTGATCTACTGATAAAATTGCATTCACTTCCATGTAAATGCTTTGTTGGCTATTGAATATTGTTCAATGCTATTGTCTCTTGGTGAGGGCACATCTCTTCAATATGATACAATCACTGCAGTTTTCAAAAAGCAACACTATTGCTAACACTTGCATATCTTTACGTCTAAAATATCAACAACTAGTTACTTTAACACTACAGCAAATATGTTCTGTTGCATTTTCAACAGATGGTCTGATTCTGCTTTCAGCTGCATCAGAGCAGCACCACTAGGCATAGGGTCAGAATTGGACCCCCATATATGTGCTGCATGCTTGACCAGGAAGCCATCCTTTGCAAATCTGTTCAAGTCCTTTGGAGGAGCCATTGAG
This sequence comes from Elanus axillaris, assembly GCA_026212715.1. Taxonomy (NCBI): domain Eukaryota; kingdom Metazoa; phylum Chordata; class Aves; order Accipitriformes; family Accipitridae; genus Elanus; species Elanus axillaris. The sequence continues at coordinate 4,718,405 of JANZLQ010000057.1, read as the reverse complement.
TATGTGCACAGAGGAGACCAGCCGATAAATTTTGGATTTCCATTTTCAACAGGAAACAATGTGAAATAAGAGGTAGAAAAAGAGTTTTGTCCTCTTATGATTAAAGGGTAGGAAACAAAGTGTGGGAGTGACTGGTAAATTTTCTAAATAGAACAATATTTCTAGTGAAGTCTTAGAGACACTTATTTGTAAGTTATTATATATTTGTAAATTATTTAGAAAAGGGGTAGATACTAAGGTGGCAAAGCATGTTGTTCAAATTTTTCAGGAAGGTAAAAACAAACTGCATGTGAAGAGCTTCAGGAGGAGTCCATGATACTAAGTGTCTGAGCAGTAAAATGCTAAATGAAAGTTGGTATTAAAAAATATAGTGATGTACATGGACTTCAAAACCAGTCCTGAATTCACATATAACATGATGATCATTCAGCTGCTTGGTAAACCCATGTGTACAAGCATCCTGAATACTGTGCAGTTTTGGTCTCCCAGCCCACTGTCCTGTTTTTTCCTGGGGTAGAGTTAATTTTCTTCCTAGTAGCTGCTATAGTGTTATGTCTTGGATTCAGTATGAGAAGAAAGTTGGTAACACACTAATGTTTTCAGTTGTTGCCATAGTGTTGAGATTGAGTCAAGGACTTTTCAGCTTCTCATGTCCAGCCAGCAGGAAGGCTGGAGGGGCACAAGAAGTTGGGAGGGGACACAGCTGTGACAGCTGACCCAAACTGGCCAAAGAGGTATTCCATACCGTGTGACATCATGCCCAGTATATAAACTGGGGGGAGCTGGGCTGGGAGAGATCACCACTCAGGAACTAAATGGGCATCAGTCAGTGGGTGGTGAGCAATTGCATTGCGCATCACTTGTTTTGTATATTCCAATCCTTTTATTATTGTTATTATTATCATTATTAGTTTCTTCCTTTCTGCTCTATGACACTGTTCTTAACCCACAAGTTTTCCTTTTTTTCCACTTCTCTCCCCCATCCCACTGGGTGGGGGGGGTGGGGTGAGTGAGCAGCT
>JANZLQ010000057.1:4698424-4717286 GCA_026212715.1 Elanus axillaris | reverse complement strand
CAATAGACAACAAACCATCTGTTTCTTGCGCTGACTGCGTTTTTCAGTTACCTATTTCTTACCTAGTGTTTCATCCACGGACCAAAACTCCTTCTTTTAATCTTTCCTTACACATTGTTTTTAACACCATGCAAGGGAAAAGCAGTGCTTTGCCATCCTGAACAAAAGCTTGTGTTGCAGTACTTGGTGCAACATGGCCAAATCACTCCCGAATTGCTCATGAAGGGGCTCCCACATGTAGGCTGAGGGTTGGGCACAAAGACTGTGATTTGTCTGCCCATCTTGGTTATAGGGGTGTTGAGTGATCTTAAACAGGGCTGTGGGCCTCCATTTCCTATCAGCAAAATGAGAATAATGTAGGAAAAGCTTTTATGTGTAAGTGGTTCACAAAACGCTTTAAACTCAATCTGTGCTGGATATAGTCGTCTTAATGCCCTAAAAGGGGTACTTACTAGCTTCTACTGGGATGCTTCTTCAGCAAATGTGTACAAGCTATTTACTTCGCTCTTTTTTAGTAGATGAATCAGTATCTTCTTTCATTCTTCTAGCTAATTACCAATTCATCCAAAAGCTTTAGAAAAAAGCAAAAATACTTAAATACTTACATATAACTCTCTAGTTTCTAGGGAAATTAAGGGAGCCCAAGGCTGCAGCCTTCCTAGAAAGGCTAAGTTAATCTTCTTGTTAAGAGATGACTTACTTAAATAAAATCACTTGGTGAGAGCAGGAAAAAGGCAAAGTACCTGAAGTTCTGAACCTTCCCTGAACAAGACCCATGGTGTGTAGTGTGGGGCAGTACTGTTTACTTTTATCTCTCTTTTGGTAAGATGAAGGTGATTCCTCATTATACTGATGCTTTGATGAATAACTAGTTAATGCTTGGTTGTTACAGCTGTTTGGAAAAGAAAAGGTCAAGCATTGTTTGCCATATCCCATCTATTGAGCAAATAAGTAATTGCAAGGGTTTTAGTGAAAACTTTTATAGGAAAATCATTTCATGACTTATTAGTATTGAAATACTAATAAAAGCAAATCCCTATTATCCAAACAAACATGACAGATACTGTTGGAAATTAGTCTTGAAGGCAGAGGGAGGCCAACTTGTAGCAAAGTAACTCTCAAATGCTGTGAAACGCACTGGCTGCTGCCAAGCAGGATGCCTGCAGCCCCATGCCAAATGTGGCTCTGCCCACCAGGTGGTCACAAATTCTCTATCCAGGCCTGGAGCTCAGCACAAAAAATCATGGGCTGCTGGGCCACAGAGGGCAGCAAGAGGAGAAGCAGAGGCTTTGCTCCACTGCACTTGCCATCACAGGGAAAAGACACTATTGCTGCTGCTCACAAAACCTAAACTTCTGCCTGTATAGCAACAAATTCCCATTTTTTTGCCAGGATGGTCTGTTTCTCCCACCTCCCTCTTTTTTTTTTTTCTTTTTCCTGTTATCACACATACACATAATGAAGACAATAGCAGATTTCACCAGCAAACAAACAAATTGGGGTGGTTTGTGTACAACAAATAATAAAAAAAGTTTGGTAATTAAATATGCAAAGAAATTACGTGTTACTTTATATACTTTATATTGAAAGCACTCTTGATCAGATAATTCTTCTTAAAAAAGCAGCATCTACAGAAAAGTAAGTTTATTTTTTTAAAGATAGTTATTATGCATACTCAAGCAGTCTTTCACAAAGAGCTGAGGGGTTTTTTAAGTTTTCTTTTTTACCCTTTCTTTCATGCTCATTGAATAAGTCATTCACAACATCTGTGCCATTATTCCTGGAAATATCCCACCACTATAAAAGGAAAGTATCTTAGCTAAAATAAATGCTTGTAGAATAATAATAAAATAATAATAATAATAATAATAAAGGCTGCCCATGTCTTTATTTTGCTTGCTGCTTATTTTACCACTCAAGTTTCAGATAAAAATGTGTTTCATGCTTTATGGAATGCAATCTGTTACAGAGCACGGACAACATACCAACTTGTGTACCACAAAATAACAAGCTTGTATGAGTACAGGCAGGGCTGCTGTTTATACTGCCAGATTCAAACTTTCAGTTAGATAATTTTTGGCAGTGAAAGCTCCTAGTCTGTTAGTTATACACCAAGTTAATCCTGATTTAGAAAAAAATGGAAGTCCATTTAGGGCATCTAAAATCTTAGCTTAACTTTTTTACTGTGGTAAGAGATGATTTAGGGTATGTCACATTAAAGACTATAATTCTTAAAATCTTTTTTTTGTGTCAAGCATTAGGTCTTCAAATGCTAACATTGTTTTTACACAAAAATTTAAGAATGAACACTGAGTCGAACTACAAAGCAACTAGTGGGCTTCGCTCAAAATTTGTTTTATTTAAGCTTGCAAAAGAAGAAAAAACAGTCATTTAGTGTTGTCTGCTTTTTTAATAGCAGAGCAAGGGCTATGATGAAGAATATCAGTATGAAGCAAACAGACTACCCCTACGTGGTTTGAACACATATATATATATATATGTGTGTGTGTATTTAAATACACTGATGAAAGAAGGAACATAGTAAACAAAATCCACCTGGGCTTTCTTAAAGGCAGAGAGACTTGTTTTGTCCCAGTGCACTTTCTTAATTTTCTTCTGTAGCACAGAGCAGTATTTCAGTGGCTCAGCAACCAGATTACATAATGTCATTTTAGTAAGAAGAAACAAAGTTGTCTTTGGGGACACCAGAGGCAATATGTAACCTGACTCACCATATCTTCCATTTCTGATTCTCATATCCTTATGAAATAAAAACCAAACAAACAAAATCCCACCATCATTTGGGGGTTTCCTTATGGAGATTTCTGAAAACTTGCATATATTCATCCAAGTCTCATAAATACATATTTTCAAAATATCACAACCTCAACTCCCCTTTTTAGCTCCATTTTTGTTATCACAGTATCTATTTTAATGGCTATTAAGCTACAATGTCCGTACCTTATCTTTGTCAGTTAATGTATCTAATTCCACCATCCCAGAAGGAATAAACCTGAAGCTAAAGCCTGCAATATATTAAAGAATCAAGAACGCTTATGCAGAACAAACAGAGGATTTAGCTTGGATAAACAGCAGAGAGCTCAGTGTCTTTTATGTCCAGAGCTCAGGACTGGAAGAAGAAAATGACTATAAATCAACCCTGTGAAACAACATAACATAAATGTTGTATGTTTATTTAAAACTTTATACAATCATTTATCTGGGCTATCGCTCAGTTTCAAAAAGTGCTCTGCCATAATGAGGTACTGAGACTAGCAGTGATCAAGAGTAAAATGATATATAGTCTTCAACCAGAATTTGCTTATGGGAAGAATGGAAAGCACTTAAGCAGACACCAAGTATCTATAGCTAGTAGATCAAGCAGGAGGATAATGCAATAATAACAAAAACTTTGATAAATTTTTTTCCTGTTTCTCTTCAAAATATCAAATTTCTTGTAATGTGACATTGTTTTGAAAGCTAAGCAGCCAGTAATTTATGCCTTAATTTTCGCACTTGAATAAAGGCTGATTTGTTGTCAATGTCTGAGGTATGACATGTTGCTCCACCAGACTTAAATTAAAAAAAACAGGCTAAATCTTCGTCTGGGCTTGCATTCCAGGGAGAAGCGCTCTTCAAAATATGCTGCTGTTTTTTCTCTCTTACAGCAAGCACTCCTGTTAATTCATAGCAAGTAATTGCTGATTTTTTCACTTAGGGAAATTGAAGAGCCACTGATGATATATTTACTGCCTAAGAAGACAGGCAAAGAATATAATGCAGCTTTTACTGCGTAAGTACTTTGCACCCTGGAGTGTCCAGAGGGGAGCCTGAAGTCCCTCAGAAGATGTCAGGGTTTGGCCCCAGGAGTCCCCAAGCACCCATCAGGTGACAGGAAGGGGTTTAGTGATGACATCCCAATTGCAAATATGCTCAGTGTGGTGGGACTGATCCCACTTTCACTGTGTGTGGGCACGCTCTTGCACACAGCAGTTCCCACCATGTATTTGTTACCTAGCATTTGAGAGTCATTTGGGCAGATCTTCCCTTGTGGAAGTGTGCACTGTGACACAGGTCATCCCACCCAACACTTTGGAAGGCATCTTTGATAGTGGCAGCTTCTGCTGTGACTGCAGGCACTGCCCCTCTCCCCAGCTGCTGCATGCAAAGGTTTTCAACACTGCCTGACAAATCTCCCATCAATTTGACAGTGCATTTAGGTCCCAAGCTGTCTAATTTTTTATGACTTCCAGAGCTCATCTGGTGGCAGCTTAAAACCTAAACTGCTCTGTGTTACCAAAAGCAGTATTGTTTCGGTTGGCAAGACTGCAGATTTGTTAGTGTTTTAAGAATTAACCATTAAAAAACTAGTAAATCCAGCCACCCCATTTGCACCTTCTTCTTTTTTTAAAAAATTTTGCTTTGTGGCCCATGAAGACAAGGGCCTGTAGAGGTGGGGCTGACTGAAGCACTGTATCTGCTGAAAAGAACATCAGAGGTGAAACCTTCTTCTCTCTCTGTTTCCCCGCTGCAGTTGACAGCACCCTGTAAAACAGTGCTGTAAAGAGCACAGGCTCATAAATACTTCTATGCCTATGCAGCTCCGGATGTTTTCAAGCAAATATATGTATTATGTCAATAACGATAAAAAAAAGATGACTTATTCAATAATTCATAATGGTTTCAGAACTGCTGGAGGCTAGTACAGCTCACTTTACTTTAGATAACTTATAAATGTAGATTATTTCCATGACAGACTGAAATTACTTTCTGGTGAATATTTATTTGAGTTTTAATTTTCTTATTAACCCAGTATGTTCTAGAAAAGAAGACGGTGCTACTGTCTTCCTCACACTGTTCTCCCGGGTGCAAGTAACAAAATTGCTGAGAAACCTTTTGTTGAAGCAAGTTTTTAAACATTTCTCCACACCATCAACACCAGAGCAAACTCTTCGCTTTTTTTTTTTTTTGGTAGCCGAAACTGTTTTGTCAGTCTGGCATCTGGTTGTAAACAAACACCTCTACAAGGAATAGGGAGGGCCGGGTTTCTGCCCTCCCCGTGGGAGCTGCTGCCCAAACCCTGCACTGGTTCTTGCAAATGCAACACTGGGAGCCCAGGATGGCCCTGGCACAGTGGGAGCATCCTTGGTGGTCAAGGCACCTGAGGGAGGGATGGGATGGGAAAGGGATCCCCTCCAGGGGCAGCTGGGAGACAGAATGATGTGCCAGGCACTGGAGGGTGCAGGGGAGCCCCATCGCTGCTCCCCAGGTGCTGCTGCCATCAAGACCCTTCCAACCTTCTTCCCACATGTGGTTCATCCATGCAGGGCAATGGCCCAATCCTGCTCCATCCTTTGTCTGCACGTGGCACATACTAAAATAGAAACGACATCAATATTCTTGAAAATAATTCAAATTGCCTCTGGAGTTTTCCCCTCAGAGTAAGGAAAACATGAAATATCTTCTGGAGAGCAAAAGCCAAGCAGTGGGACCCTTGGTGGAAGGGGCAGGAGGCAGCAGGAGGAGGAGGGATCCCCACATCCAAAAACTGGACCCATGCCCCTAAGGCAGGCTGGCTTCCTTCTCTTTTTCCCTAGGTAAAAAATCAAATTCAAGATGTTCTTGCACATATCTATATCCCAACAACCCCAACATTTTACATGAGGACTGTTGTGATGATGCTTGAACACCAAAGAAAGCACTTACATATACATGCAGAAAAACATACAGAGAGCAAGTTTAGGATAGCTTTTCTAGCTTGTTGTTAAAGTTAATTTTTACAGGCTAATAGGTTTTGAGTTTATTAACAATGTGTTTATATTGAACAGGAAGCATATACTCTATAATTCTTAAATATGAAATTGCTTTATTTGTTTAATATTGCACATGCAAAAAATATGTAACCACGGGAATCCATAAATACAGGCCCGGTTAAAAATAAGCCTTGCTCTAACACCAATAAAAGCTAGCAACAAATATTTGAAAACTTGAACTCTGTACAAATATGCAAGAAAGCCACGTGGACCCTGGTCGGAGCCAGTTTCTAGGCAGAGATGGGTGACAGCAGAGCGTGCCCGAGACTGCACACCCCTGGTCAGAGTTGGAGTTGTCCCTGAGCAGCACAGCTACACCACCGAGTCCCAGGGCAGTGCATCCACACCACCGCACCAAGGGCTCTCCTCCCCAGCCTGCCATGCTTCCCTCCCTGACGCCCTGGCTCCCCGCGCCAGAGCAGACAGAGAGCACCCTCTCGCTTTAATCGCTTAAGAAGTTACTTATGATACGCAACTAAATATTTAGTTGTGCAGAGGACAGCTTGTCACAGACAGCTTTGTTACTAATGTATACAAATGCTGGTATGGTACTGGCTTCCTCCCTGCGTACACAGAGCTACACACACACTGACCACAGCCTAAATAAGCTGATTTATTTGTTTCAGTTATTTGATAAGTGCATCATACCTCAAATCCTAGGAAACCACTTTAGGAGGATTATAAGTTTTATGATGTGAAAAGATTACCCTGAGTGTGCTGAGCAAAGTTTATATTCGGAGACTGTGCAGGAGGTGAGGCATTCACTGAGGCTGGGGAAGGAGGACTTGATAAATACAAAAGGGATTTTCTTTGTTAGTGTACTTCTTGTTGGATTTTTTTTTCTCTTTCCTTCCATTATAAGAGTGGCCCCAGTGAGCCCCCCCCCAACTTGGTAACCTTGTGACTCTCCTCTGCCTTTCACTCAGCAACGGGATCTGCACTTTTTTAAAATAAGGAGCCATCATTTCACTGGCAAATGAAGGTATTGGGAGGAAGGAGAGGGGAGGAGAGGGGAGGAGAGGGGAGGGGAGGGGAGAGTGATTTAAGACTTGTGCTGGCACACCTAGGAATAGATTAGGATTTCTCAGCCTAGGAGGAGATAACTAAAGGGGATGTGGAAATCTTTAAAATCACAAATGGTATGGAGCATGTTCATGGTTTTCCATAGTGCAACTGCTAAGGGGAACACATGAAATAATCAAATGGGAGTCCAAAGAAAGCAAAAGTACTCTTTTTCCTCTCAGTTCATAAACTGCTTTTTACTCACTGCTACAGCATATTGTGGATGTTCACATGGATTCAAAGACATTCATATAAATTCATAGGCAGTCCATGAAAAGCTATTAAAACACAAAAGTGCCACCTCTGGCTCTGAAGTCACTGAGTTGCAAGTTGCTCTAAGGTGAGAAAGCACATCAGGAAAGCAATGCCATCAGCTTGCACTGTGTGAACTGGGAGGCAACCACACAAATTCAGGGAAAGCATCAAGGGAACATCAGTCAGTTCGACATCCATTAAACCTATTGATGAGCTTTGTACACATTCTTGTTAGTGTCCTCTTGCTGGAGCAGGTAGGAGAGAATAGGTCATTTCTGAACCAGGGCTCAGAAAATTAGCACAAACAGTGTTTGATCTTAAATATTTTCTGGTTTGAAGAAGGTGAAATTGTACTAACCAAAAAAAATCAATGGGTGCAGCAGCCGCAGAGCTTCTCTGTTGTCCTTGTTCTGCACTGTCCCCATCGCACAACTTACCAAGACTGGTTTCTATGTCAGTAAGAGCAGCAGGACAGGAGGGTTGGATATACCCTAAGTCAAGTTCTCTGAAATGTAACAAGCCATAAAATTTCAGAGTGAGAATAAAGAGAGGAAAAACTAATTATAAAGCTTAAAAAAAAATAAAGTTAGGCAGGCTAATTGGAAAAATAGGGTAAAATATTATGAGCAAATTTCTTCCATAGTGGTGCTATGCTTGAGCTTGTAGTATGATGATAGTGTGAGGGGAAAGAGTTAACTGATAGACTTGCAGAATACATTTTCAGAGGAATAAATGATAATGTAAAGGTAAGGTACTCCTTCTTTAGAGATGTGGAAGTGGCAATAAAATGGCAGATGAAACTCAGTGTTGATCAGTATACAGTGATACGCTTGAGAAGAAACAGTCCTAACTTTATATATGCAGTAAGGTAACTAGCACTGAACAGGCAGCTATTAAAAGAGGGAAAATGCTCTTTCTAATGGTAGTGCTTTTTTTCAGATAAGAAATGTCCTTAGGTAATATTGTAAATGGAAATAAATTAAAACCTGACTATCCAAATATTTTGCACTAGTAAAGAGAGAAAAAACACGTAATTGCGTGTCAGGATGTTCACTCACCGGGTTACACAAGGAGCATGAGCTTATTTTGGAACCAGTCTGCTCTCTGTTTATTGTCTCCATCAGACATTAAAAATATGCAAAATACTCCAGTCAGTGTTGTTTTTGAAGGATGGTTAAAGCAGATGGATGAACTGGTTTAGGTGAAAATAGAAACTGGTTCTAATCTGGTCCTTTTTTTTTTTGTGCTCTCTGTCTGAACCCTTTTTTCTGAAGTTTAGTAAAACCTGAGATTCACAGGCTTCTGCATTTCCTGTTTTTGACCAATAGAGGAAACAGAAACACCAAAATACTGTAAGATGTTATTTTTAAAATATTTCCACTCAGCCAACAAGGAAGTTCTGGAAATCTTGCAAGAAATCTAATCGTGTAGACTATGTAATCCAAAAATGGTTGCACAAGTTTGTCCAGTCTTTCAGGTATTTATAGTCTTATCTAATGAGGATCAAAAATATAGAGCGAGTACTCTATTAGTGTGAAAAGTATTTTGCATGTGCAATTGCAATTGCCTCTGAAGAGTTTAATTCCCTGATGGGGAAATATGCAGTAACCTGAGCTGCAGCTGAGTGCAAAACACCAAGGGGCCATGGGAGGTGGGGGCTGAGTTGCCACACAGAGTAGGAAGGCTCAGTGGAGGAAATTGCATCCGCAGCTAAGGGCACTCACTGCTTTCTGTTGGTTGGCAGAGAGAATGGGACATGGGCATGGGATGGATGGATGATATGTGGACGCCCTGTAAGAGCACTGAGAAATGGGCAGGTAGGAGCTAGAGAAACCAACAGCAGCAGTTCAGAGGTTGAGATGGTGTGGTGAGCAGAGTGCAATGCAGTATACTCATGGGACAGCAAGTCCATACATGTTGTTTAGAAGAAAGCAGAAGACACAGGGGACTGAGGAAAGTGAGGTATGGAGAAAAGAGGATTAGATCAAGAGTTTTTAACACCAGTGACAGCGTTGCAACTTTTTCAAGGAGTGTCACTGTACAAAGGTGTGCCATGATATGGACGATAGTCAGGCAACAAGCCCACAGTGAATGAATTGTGAAAAGTAAATGCGATTTACTTTCATATTGCAATATTCCACTTTCAATTCTTGCTTCTCAAGCATGTCCTGCTCCCCTCCTTCCTGGAACTGGCTGTTAAGAGTTATTCAAGGAGGGGCAAACAGCTAAAGAAGAGATGCCTATTACAGAAAAGCCAGTGCACGACTCAGTGAGTGGTAGCTGGTATGTGAGGTCTTATATTAATTTACAGCATGCCACTTAACTGCCTGGGTATTTTGTGATTTACACTTTAATATAAACATCATCATGTCTTGATTCTTGATTATAAGAATGTTAGTCTAAAGCAAGGTAAGGAACTGTTCAGATATGTTTAACATTTTAAAGGTGGGTTTGGTTTGTGTGATTGATAAAGCAAGTGTTTCCTATGTTGTGAGATATCATCATATGTTTTAGACAACTTTTTATGGGATTGTATATGGAAATCTTTTCCGAAATAGCGTGAAGGCTGTTTTTTTTCTATGACACTAGTAAAACATGAGAAACTGAAAACACTCTAAACCCCAGAACATTTCATATCATTCACCACATTAAATTTTTAAGCCTTTTTAGCATGTTCTAGAATGAAAATGTACCTTCTGTCAGCTCTAATTATCATGGATTTTGCAAAAAATCCATTTTAGGATGAATGTGTATAAGCACACTCAGTTGGATATACAATGAATAGGAAGGGGGAAAAGGAGGAATTGTTTCTTTGTTAGTTGTGTTTAAATAACAATAAGAGAACTTGAAAGTTCTGTGGGCTCCCTAAAACATGAGTAGTAATATAGCTAGCAGCAGGAACTCTCCAAACCCCATACAAAAAGAAGTCCCCTTCCCCTGCCATTGCTCTGGGAAGCACATCCTTGGCTCCCTCTGCAGCCCAGCCTAAGAGGCAGAGACCTTCCCCTCTTGAACCACAGGCTATCTGAGATCTTTTCTCTTTAGAGCTACTTACTTTATTTTCTGCTGCATCTGAACTGCCTTTCATTTCCAGAAAGTCTTTGCAGATATCTTGAGTCTGTCAGATTATCACAAAGCTCATCATTATTAGTTCCTCATCAAATGATATCTTCCCCTATACATAGATATCAGTCCTTAATCGTCTGTGTGTGTATTTTGCCGTCAGCACAGCAGCACACTCTTTATGAATGGCATTGTAGAAACAAGTCATTTCTTAGTTGGGGGTATGACAGACTGTTTGAATCCTGAAAAATAATCTGGAAGTTACAAACTGTTAGATCTAGATATTGTCCTTCCCACTATCCATTTCACTGCTCATACTAGCTAGTTCCAAACTATTTAAATTGGTGGGACAACCACAGAATACACCCTGTGTCAAAACTGCAGGCTCCACATGTTGAATAACTGTTGCCTTCAGAGGTGCCCCTGTTAAACAGCATTGCTGTGTTCAGTGGAGATTTCTAAACACCATTAAACACCGTGCAGTTGCTTTGAACAGTAAAGTGAGTTAGAGTTTCTCTCCAGTGTTTGTTAAATTTTTTGTCAGTTCAAAAGCTTTTCTACAGGTTTTTTAATGAGCTGTGCTCTCTACAAAGGAAAATTTTGAAAAAATCTATATTTATGCTATTAATAATGAAATTAAGTACTACGTACAAATGAGAGTAGTAATTGTAATTCCTGTCATAACAAGGCTACAGATCTTTAATAAGTAGAAGCACAAACATTTTAGTCTATTCCTGTTGTTTGTTTAAAATACAGATTTTAAACAAGGAAGTAGTTATTGAAGGCATAATACTTTGGGAGAACTTTTGGAATGGATGACAAATGCAGGAAGATATTAAGGGTATGACAAATTATGAGTCATACTTATGTTTTTATTACCTAATAACATGGTATTGCAAAGTTCCTCTAAGTTTTAAAAATGGTCTCTGAAGTTGCAGGGTCTACAGAGGCCCCGTCACAAGGAAGAAATATTTTGAGCAGATGAAATGGGGAGAAAGAGATGCTAAGGCAAAACAGAACTATTACCAGTGAGTATGAAAGCAATTAGCCATCTATCAGTATGTAAATAGACTATCCCTATGTATCAAATAACCATGCCACAAATCGTTATTTGCTTTTGTGCTCAAAGTAGAAGTGGGTAATGACTCTGAACAGCATTTCAGGTACCCACTGCATGCGCAGAGGTAATACTAAAGAGAAAGGAGGCCATGGCAGTGGATATTCAATAGGGTACTATGTGGACAATACGATGAAATTAGGACAGAGAATTAAGAAGGGATTGATTGGCCTCTGCCAGCAAAGACTGGAACAACTTGAATTTGGTACGGGGAGGAGGACTTTGGTGAAGAGATTTAAAATAAAGACTCCAAACTGTCAGAACTATTAACCCTGTGAGAGTTGTCTTGTATGATGCAGAAGTGATTTGAATGTCAGGGGGATCAAAGAGGAGGAGTCTGAGGTGAGTGGCAAAGCAGGTGGTGGTTCAGAGTTTTTGATGGGTAGTTTGGTTGGAAATAGAGAGATTTTAGATATGGTCTGGAGACAGATGTGGCAGAATTGTAACACAGCTTGGATGTGTGATTGAAGAAGTCAAAGATGATCTTCAAATTATAAGTCTCAATGTCAGTGAAAATTGTGGCACAGATAATGTGGAAGAGGTCAAAAATGTTTAAGCAAAGATGAGGGGCTTGGTTTTTGTTGGAGACAGACCAAAATACAGGATTGTGTGGATGGAGATAAGACAGGATGGCACCTAGCAGAGATAAATTTCTGAGCTATTGCTACTGAAGTGGGATTTATTACACAGGTAGCTGAGGGAAAAAGATCATGCTAAAGAAAGACATAAGGAAAGAACTAATGAATGATAACGTTATAAAAGCAAAGGGAGACGTGACTTTGTGATGGGGAGAGTGTCTGAAGCTCTCCAAGGATACATGGAGGGCAGTGATGAGAAAAGCTCAGCAGAGAGTTTATTGAAAATGGTTCTGTGAGATGAAACAGATTGTAAACAGCTGAATATTGGATCACAGGGGGTGACTTAAAGCAGAAATTGATGCAGTAGTTTAATACTGTTTGATAAAGTTTTGTCAAGCAGAGGGATCATGAACTTATAGTTGGAGACTATATTTAAGAGATGGGTCTATGGGCAGGAAGTATGCAATGGAAAGTCAGCAGAAAGCTGGGGGAAGGAAGGAGGCAGCAAGCATAGCTAAGAAGTGGCAGGAGACAACATGAGCAGAAGGCATCCAGAAGTAGAAAAGAAGAAAGAAAAAGTACAAAACCAGACTTGTGTTGTGAGGAATTAGGCAAGATTTTAGCTATTGGTTTCACTCTGTACCAGAGTAAAAACCTCCATCTGTTGAAATCTCTGGGACAGGGAAGACCTAGCATCCTTTCTGAATCAGCAGAACTTTCCTGATTCATAAGATAACAACAGTGTTTTACATAAGTAGATATATTTCACTGTTGCCTTCACTGTTAGTCTAAGTAAGGCTTCCTGACAGCATTTTCTCCAGAAATCAATGTGTTCCCATTTTAAGTTTCATGAAACAGTTTTTTTCTAAAGGAAAGTAAAAAATCCAGCTAGTGTTAGAAGTAGAAGAAACCTTCCCATCAGCAATGGACACACATGCTAAATGCAAAAGCTGGGATACTTCTAAAACCTCACATCTTCTAAAAATACATTGAGCTGCAAGGCGCAAAATCTGGAATCCACAGATTTTTCATCCTTGGTTCACATATTCAGAAAGGAAACACTATTTCACTGGCTGTCAGCTGCAACTGAGATGCACCACATTTTTAATGCCACTGCCTGCCACCCAAGGCATTAAGAGAATAAGTGGAGAAGAATAGCATATTCAGCTGAAATTGTAGGAAGGACTACAGGCAAAATGTAATGAGATGATCAGTGAATGCAAATGAACCCTCTTACTTGAGAAGGTGATAGAATGACTTCTTTGAATAGTAAAGAAAATTCACATAGGTTTTTAGGCCAGTAGATAAGAGTACATTGTTAATTTTAAAAGACAAATTACTTGAATAATTATCCTCCTCTTTAAACATTTTCTTAATTATTCTCAGGCATATCTTCAGTTTTAAAGCAGAAAGTGAAGTGTAAGACTGACAAGCTAGAACATTTTAAAACGTTGGAGGTATCCAAATCAGAGCTGCTGATAATTGGACTTAATCTGTAGGACTGGTGTCTAGGAAAACTCCCATTAACTTCCCAGATAGAAAAATAAAGACTAAAGAATCAGGTATGTATTAATTATTCAAAGCTTTGAGTTTTGTACTGAAGAACCAGCTAGTTGAGAGTATGCATGTATGTATAAATATACAGATAGACAGACAGACAGATAGATAGAATTAAAATGCTTTTCTTTACTATCCTAACTGTAGCCATTTCTGTCACTGGTGACCGGTAGGTTTGCTTTTTATCGTACATCAGTGATACCAGTTGTTAGCTGTCTTTGACAGTGGGTTGAAATGCACCAACGTGGCATCTATACTGGGGATGGGTGGCATTGAGCAGAATAGCTTTGCCATGCAATGATAGGCTTGAGCTTTGACAGAATACTATCCCAGTGTCAATCATCCTGTCTTTGCCAATCAAATGCACATCATTCTGGAGGTGCCTGCAGTTGACACTGGCACCCCAAACATTGTGAAAGGTTAATGTAATGACATTTCAGAGATGACACATTGTCAAGGGCCCAGCAAAAATAGCAGAACTAGACTGTTTAGAAAAAACTAGTGTGTTTTACAGAACACACACGTGATTACAACATTCCTGGAGGGGATGGGTTTGGTGCAAACATCCTTGAAAGACCTTGTTCAAGAAAAGCAGGAGTCAGGAATGGATAGCAGCATAATAAGAATCTGGCCAGGACCATGAGGTTCTTTGTTTTCCCATCTATAAAAAACAAATGTCCTTTTGCCAGAGCTCTGGTTAACCTTTGCCAAAGAAAAGAGCAGGAGCTAGAATGACAAAGCCTATGGAATCTGCAAAGCCCTCTATTTAATTACAGGGATTTGCAGAGCATCTTATGACTATAAAATGTGTAACAACTTATTTTTCTTCTTAGGTAAAGATGTGTGGCACCCCCACCAATTTTCAAAAGGAATAATTGTCAATTACAATAATTCAGGTAAGGGGAAATCTGCATATTTAGAAAGTCATATTCCAGTATGTGTCCCTGGCACAAATAGATGCTATGTACATATTTTAGAATTCCATCTCAATTGCTCCCTCCCTATCTCTGTAAACTTTCCATTTGTTTCCATTCTTCCTCCAGCTTGCTTGTTTTTCACCTGTCTTATGTAGAAGGCCCCCTCTCCTGGCACCTTCTTCTGATCTCACCTCAGTGAAAATATAATGTGAACATTCATATTTGACTCATTAGTGTGAAAAGCAAGCATGCTGGAAATAATGTCAAATTATTTTCTTTGTCCCTGACCATCAATAAAAGACCAGCTGGAGCAGGCACTCATTTTTATCATGATGCTTCCCATTGACTACAGTTAAGCTCTGCTGACTTACTCCAGTTACAAATCAAGATTGGTACATCCTATTTATTTATTTGTTATTTCTATGTTTATATGTTTGTTCATTTATTTATTTGCTGGAACTTGAAAGCTGTTTGAAGAAATAGTAAAGTGCATAAATAATCACTGGGCCTAATGGTAGAAGAGGAAGCTATTTCAGAATAATTTGGGAGGTGAATTAGAAAACAAAATGTTCAATGAGAAAGGTAAATAAATTTTAAAAAGAGAGCAAGGTCAGAAGTGCTGCAAGCCAATGTCATTGAGACAATGACAAGGACCTGATGGCTCCTGTCGCTGGGCCTGAGTTTCTTTTCATTGACAACAGCAGTAAAACTTTCATTGACCTCAGTTAGGAGTAAGACAAGGTTCTATATAAGCTCTTAATTTTGTCTCCTGCAAAGCTAAGTGCCACAGACTGGCCTTGCATTATGCACTGATCATCAGCTACTTATTTCTCCTATAAACATGCTTTTAAAAATGAAAATATTAAGCAATATAATTTCCATTTTAATGAGTAGCTTTGCTTTAAGAACTAGAGAGATGTCAACACAGCACATTTCTATAGCTGGGTCATGCATATTCTTACCAGAGGATTATTTTAGAGTGGTGACAAGTTTTGAGACATGTGTGGGATAGTGTCCCTTGACAACTGTAGATGGCATAAGCATGCTTAGAGTCCTACTGGTAAGACAAGTGAGGAAACTCTTATTTCCCAATCTTGCTCCAGGCCCTGTGGGACCACAAGGCATTGGCAGTCGGCAGTCTTGTGCACATCCATGTCTTTGACAGAAATATTGATGTTGTAGGTGAAAAAGGAACTGTAAGGTAGGTTGCAGTTGAGTAGCACTTTCAAAGAAAATATTAGGACATAAATATCCGACATCTAAACAGGTAGATGTCTATCTCCAAAAAAAGCAAGGTGTTTTATCTAAAATCAACCCAGCTGTCAGATCCAAGCATGAGAGACCTAGTGGTATTCTTGGACCTATTTAGCTTGAAGAATTTGGAAATGATGCTATAGTCTAAAGCATAAATTGACTGCTCTCTTCTTATGCTTGCTTATAGTCTGAGAGATCTACACAATTAAATTATCATTCCACGGGAGAAGACTTTCAGAAGATGATTCATAATCTTTATAGTCAATTAAAGTTTTACATAGTTTCAGGTTGAAGGCTGTACACAAGCAGTAAATGTTTTCTCTCTGAATCACTGAATGTTTCTATAACTCAGCTTAAGATAACTGAGGTCTTAAACCATTTCTTCTATTATGTTTGTCTACTCTGAAATAGTCGTGAGAATTTGCTAAAGAAGAGGTTGTCTAGTTTTGTGCTTGTTGTACACAAAATACATCTACAACTTACCATTTATTTCTTGGAGGGAAATTCTTCTGGCTGCTGGACGGTTCTTAAAGGCAAGGCACAGGACATGAGTCCTGAACTTCATGGGCTTCACTTGCTGAAAATACAGGTCACAGATGCTCTTGCTTTAGCATTCCATTGTCATGAGAAAAGTGGAGGAGTTAAAGGTCTAATTCATTTGCACTGTTCAAAGCGCTCCCAGTGGTTCTTCCTGTTTGTGTCTTATTAAGATTAGACAAGCAATGCATTTAAATTTGGAAGCAAGAATTCAGGGGGGACATCCTCAGACATCACAAACTGGTTCTGGAAGAGCAAAAAGACCTTGTAAGACTATTCAACCAAATAGTGAAGTTTGTGAAAGGCAAAATCAACAAAATTAATAAGACAAGGTGTAGAAAGAAGTTTATTGCAGCTCTACTCAGTAACAGAAAGAGCAAAGGTTACCATGTAATTATAGCTTTGTGTTCCTTTTAACAGGGCTCTTGCAGCCAGTTACAGTCTTCTGTACCTGTTCTCGGATGTGCTTACGAAGTCTACGTGTCTTCTGGACCTGCATCACAAGCACTAGAATCATCTCTATATGAAGAACTCATGAATGTTTGTGCCATGTAGAATTATTTTTCCTGGGGCTGCTTATTCAGTACAGATTTTTAATTATTAACTGTAAAAACTGTTATTGAATGAATGTGCACCTTATATGTCAGGACTTGGAACTGTGCAAGCTTCTCTTTAAGGGTTGTGAAGCAGTTGTAGGCTGCCTGAGAAGACTCTTTGGAGCTTACCAGGCCCTGAAATACTTGGAAGCATAACTTGGCAATGGCTGAAAAACTGGGTGCTTATGCATGCCCAGTCTTTCAGATGGTAGTCTATAGACAGACCCTTTAGTGTGCCTTGTTTATGCAGCGTTTTGGTCTTCAGCGTATACGGAATCTTTTGGCTTAGCAATGAATTTTAACTTTGAGCCCCACTGCAAGGAGGAGAATGCAACTGCTTTTATTAATACAAATTGTGCAGTTGGACAAATGTAATGGCATAAAAATAGCATGCTGCTAACTTGCTTTTGAAAAGAAACTTGAAAGAATCTGTATACAGTATGAATATTACATTGTACAAGCTTTTCCTTTGAAGAGATGAAAAAATATTGTTATGCTTAGTATTTTCATCTGTCTATTAACCATTCCAAATATAGTCCTTGTTAAATATATGGGATTGCAAGCTTTTTACACAAGGAGTTTCTTTTAAAATTGTTCAGGCACATAAAAGGTTGCCTTATTCTCAAACTAGAAGTCAGCTAACTCGGAACATGTCTTTGCATTAGTTTTAATGAATATTATTTTCCACAGCCTGCATAACAATTATTTTCCGTGTATACAAAGAAAATGTATGCATATTGAAGACACTAACTTAGAGGGATGTAGCATGCAAAATGCATTACAAGGACAAATCCAGCCCAAACTTCATTTTTCCTTTTCATTAATATTTTTAGAAGGAGTCTTCAAACTTGTAGGTGGTGACTCAATGGGATTTGATATGAAGATGTGACACCTCATCTTAAATTCCTTAACCACATTTCTTAAGTTGACAGAAATGTCAGGAAGTGTGCCTGATAAGGCTTGCTGTCCTCTCCAAGCTGACTAATCATACATGAAGTCTTGGCAAGAGATAACCAGGTTACAGTAGAGCCAAAATGACATCACATCAACTCAATTTCATATCCTGTAGACACCAGTGCCTATCACCACTCCAGGTTGCTAACATCCTTGACACACAAATGGTATTTTCAGTCTCCGATGTCCCCCTTTTACCCTGTGTCTGTCACTCTGGGGTAAATCAGGAACAAATTTGTCACTAAATGTAAAGAACCATTAACTCATGGGCACTTTGTCATCTGAAGAATAATTTTCTGTGCACGGCTCGCCAATCCCTGAACTCTAGCTATTTGCATAACAGTTTGCTATACGAATTTATGACGGAGGATAGTGCTGAACTTGTTAAAATTCTATGTGAATCTCAGCACAGAAAATGGACTGGTGCTTTAAATCTTGGAGAGTTGTTCACATCAATAATGAATTTCAAATAATTTATTCACTTCAAGTGTAAGTGGTTGGCATACAGTCCTTACAGCTGGTTTGTTGAGATAATTGATTTCCATATAGTTTAAAGATGGGGAAAAGAAACATATGACAACTACGGCGGGTTTTGAGGCAATTGTGTATGCCATATCAGTTTAATTATAGCTCCATCTTTAGCTGACATGGGTTCTGTCCTGTTGGAATTAAAATATCCCAGCAACCTGAAATGTAACTGATGAATTTTTTATGTTCTTCTACCTACCTTGTATGCTAGCTTAGGGCACTGTTACAAGTACACTTCTGGCTTTTTTCAGTGGATAGTTAACATGACATGCAAGACTGGTCTGCATGACACAGATAACTCAAGGGAATAGCAACAAAGTAAATGAGATGCATTAGTATCTCGATGTGAACTGGGGGATATAAGTTCTCAGAACTTCTTGTTTAATTTATAGAATTGGGTTTTTTCCCCTGTGCATAAGATTTCAAAATGGTAATCATATTCAGGAAATGAGATGTTCCCACTTCAGGTACTAACATCAATATGTAAAAGATAATCATTAACCAGATGCACTACTCAGCAGTGCCTATGATATGTAAACAAGCTAACTGAGGTGATAAAAGAAGCTTTTACTTAAAATTTAGTTGCATTGACCATGGAGACACTGGGAAAACTGGGAGGTTGGTTGTTTTG